>BSQZ01000001.1:24486499-24923999 GCA_033239005.1 Lamellibrachia satsuma | reverse complement strand
ATGTGTACGCAACACTGGCCATGCATATTTATATTGCTGTGTTGATTACGTCAGGGTTGGTCCGACTTGTACTACATCATCGAAACATTCGTGTCGGTGCTGCATTTGACATTTTGTGTGACATTTTCGCAGCGGGTTGTTCCTTTCGCGAAGACATATGAGAAACACAACAGAGTTGGTAGTTATTAGTGAATCAATTCGTCAATAACTAATGTTGTAATATTATCTACTGATGTGTACACATCGCATGTTATTTATGTTTAGTACATTATAATAGAAGGAAACTGAATGAGTTGTTGTTATAGTGATGTTTAAATCGATTACATTATATGCGCTCAATTTATCACGAAAACGTTCACGTGGCGTATAGATAGTCGTGGTGCATACACCACAAACAATACAAACAACTCTGCAACATTCGCAGCATTTAAAGTGAACTTTAATGCAACGATTTTGCAATGACCTTTCTCTATAAAATCACACGTAATAATTCGCAAATGTGTTTATCTCAATATGCGTTAGCAAATTAACAGTACTAATGCACTCATGCAGATTGCTATCGTTAATACCAGGAGGCTTCCAGCTCTTTGAGGTGAAACTTCTTCGCTCGCTGAAGTCATCAACGTTGTAACTAGATGAGTGTCCGTCTGGTGGCGCTGTTTCTTTTCGTGATGCTTGGTATACTTGATTGGGTCATCACCGTTCAGACTGGTCTGATAACGGACGCCTCTTGTACTGCTCAATGGTTTATTCTTCCCAGTTATTGTTATGTCTATGACCTTTGCTGGTTTCATTTTCCGCCTGTCTGTGCTATGAATAATATGATGTTGGCATGCCTCTGAAATGGAACACAATCTGGGTGAATAAAGGAGAAGTGTTTACGCAAGTAACGCAATGCTATATGCTTAGCCTTTTGAAGCTTAGTCCCTTACAACAATGCAACAAGTAATCTGGACTGGCAGCATATACAAACTGGGAAGTTCTAAGTTAAGCAGGATTAGAACAATCTTATTTGCATCACTATTAAAATCGAAGCAATAATATTGGAAAGACACCAAGTTATGTCTCGCATAAGTTCGTGCATAACTCTAGATAAACAATTTGGATTCTCAATAAATCGATTATTTCCTTTTCCACTTGCCATCGGGATTTGCTTTGGATGGCAATCTTGTTAAATCTTGTTTGACAGAAATGCGATGCTTGTTCTGTAAAATGCATGGAACATTTTATGACGATGTCTGGTATTGTCGAGTTGTGTCGAATAACACGAACTATGCATGTAATTAAGGCATCACACCATCGCTGTGTTTAACATAGCTCTATAACAATAAAGAAAACACATGGACTCGTCTACACATTCGACATAACATCGTTGTGTGTGTATCCTCGAGACCAATAACACACGTGTTATCATTTTATCTCGATTATAAGTGTGCAGGACTTGCGGGATAATCGTACCAGATGTTCCATTATACAGATAGTTGGACTCCCCGGGTAGGTCGTTGGTGGAATGTTTCATACACCGTCTGTCCGACTCAATCTTAACCAACTGGTCAGTCCGAGTGAAGATCTACAACATAATACCGCAAACGTAAGCAGTCCGTCCGTCCACGGTGGGTCGCGAGGCCACCCTAATTAATCAGTCTGCATGTCCTCCATTTTTGCCAACACCACACTGATACGAACACCCTATCGCATTTAGTACTTACGAAACAGTTTGTGACCCGCTTGTGATAGTGGCGCCTCCTAACGATCACATAGGTCACCATATGTTCCTTCCATGATGCCAAACATTGAAATATCTCCTCTGAAATATTGAGAACATTGTTACACATTGACCTATATTAGTAAATATATTAGCTATAAAATGGGTAAATACACGACAGTGTTAATATAGCCAACATATTAAATGGCATGCAAATTAAACAATCCGAAAATGTAGTAATCAATTTTAAGAGCAGAACTTTTCCAACGCTGTGACGTTACGTTAAGTAGCGTAACACAAGGTGCTTAATGATATGTCGCACTATATAAATGATCACAAATACCAGTCTCCGACCCTGCGTATGCACCTTTCGCTGGGGAACAAGTGTGTAAGACTCGTATCTGCATCGCATCGCTACAGCCGCCGTTAATCGTTGTCCGGCATTGACGAGGGGACGTGCGGCTAGCGTACAGGGCACGCTCTGCACACGGCTGTACCGCTGCATTCTCGGCTGCAATGTATGTATGATTGAAGAGACAATTCACAACCGGATTTGCTGAAAAATTATGCTTTATTGTTCTACAAAGATGTTCAATCGCTTGCATATTTTAATACAATTTTATAATGCGTGCAATGTCTGTATCAGTGAAGTTTGAATAGCATTTTCCATTATTGTTATTATTATTGAATGGTAAGACGAAGACAGGAATGCGTAGACATCAAGTATTCTGCGCAATCTAACCAATACATTTGACGCAATCACAGCAAATCTATAATATATATTTTCGATAAAAACATCATCGTATTTAGCTTACTCAATTCAATATTAAGGGTAAACTAATGATGTGAAACAAAGCCCGCTTCATCGATTACAAATTATACATAAGATAACACAATGATTCTAAACTTCCACGATTAAACCCGATTAAACTCACGAATAAGTAAGTGTATTTCTGTGTATATCCCATCGACAAGGCATCTCGTGTGTTCGTTGTGATTCTCCAGTTTACCTGTGTAATAAAATCAGCTAATGTTGGACAACTACCCCAAGCGCCACCAGACACTAGGTGGCGCACCTGTACGAAATATGGTCAGTACTGTTACATCAAGATGGCTGCCAATAATAAATACGTATTTCAACATTGAGGTGAAACAATAATGATTATGACTAAACTCCTGGTGAGAGAAAACGCGCGAGTATCATATGCAAACAAATATGAATATTAATTTTATGTAAACGTAAATAGCCATTTCAATGCACGTTCCAAAGTTGTAATGCCACACCAGAGATAGCGGAGACAGCTGCACGTGACGGTCGATGTCACGTGACGGTCGATGTAACGTGACGGTCGATGTCACGGATGTTATTCTTTCACTCACCGAAATGAATCTCAACAACGTTGTCTTGTCTCCTGTACAACTTGACACACTGGTACTGCGACGAGCTGTGGACAGTAAACAGAGTCCCTTCTACCCGCTGTGCTAACAGTTAACAGTGACTCGTACAACTTGACACACTGGTACTGCGACGAGCTGTGGACAGTAAACAGAGTCCCTTCTACCCGCTGTGCTAACAGTTAACAGTGACTCGTACAACTTGACACACTGGTACTGCGACGAGCTGTGGACAGTAAACAGAGTCCCTTCTACCCGCTGTGCTAACAGTTAACACTGACTCATGGACATATTTCGGTGATGGCTTTGCAAGATTGACAGATGTGGATTCGACCAGAGGGACACGAACGAACGATAGAAATATTTTCTGTTACGCATTCCAAATTTTTTCTTCTAAAACACCTCAAAATTCTCAATTTAATAACATCACAAGAAGTAGGTGAACAATACCATTGAAATGTAGGTATTGAACTTAAATCATTCGAACTGCATATTTGATATATCGTATTCAGATGTTGCTTTGGCAACCGATGACGCTCCTCTTATAATTCAGCATATTGCGTTCTGCTTTGGCAACCGATGACGTTCCTCTTATAATTCAGCATATTAAGTTCTGCTTTGGCAACCGATGATGTTCCTCTTATAATTCAGCATATTAAGTTCTGCTTTGGCAACCGATGACGTTCCTCTTATAATTCAGCATATTACGTTCTGCTTTGGCAACCGACGACGTTCCTCTTATAATTCAGCATATTACGTTCTGCTTTGGCAACCGATGACGTTCCTCTTATAATTCAGCATATTACGTTCTGCCATAAGTATCAACAGGCTTGCTCGCACACAAACACATACCTACATGTGTTCACACTGGATTGTTGAACAAATGAAAACCGAATGTTCACTTTCACCTTTCGACATACAAACTCACCATTCTAGTATCCTTATTGCGAGCATCACATCACTTCTTCCTCCATTATTGACGACGCTGCGTCTGACGCAGTGCCATTGGTCGCGGAGCACGGCTCTCCTCCTCACTCTCTTCGTAGTGGTCAATATGTGACGGCTGCTGTCCAGTGTGTATGTGTTGCGGCCGGACAGATCTTGCCAGGGCGACATACGCGCTAACCAGACGGGAAACTTGCACGCGGAGCCCGGCCAACGAGATTTATCTAAAGATACCGGCACAAAATCAGACATGATTGTTGTGCAATACATTAAAATGGTGAAGGAATGTGGTGAAACAGTTTTATGTTGCCATGTTATTCTGCAAACAAGTCAGTGATAATTGCTTATACATACGGAGTTATTTAATTTATCATTGAATTCTTGTTTCTATTTTATTTTACCGTTATCTGTTATAATGAACCTACCTACCTACCACGTCAGTCAAACTCGTTCAATGAGTACAATGAGAAACGGTTGATTTCTAACGACAACATGTGTCATAGGCCATCATTGCCACAATAGTATATCATACACAAGCATCGTCAATCGTCATTCGCCAATCGCACCTGCCTTCAGCCGCATGGCGATGTAGCCGTCGCTGGTTGAGCCTAGGCCTTGACAAGAGGCGTCCGCTGACATTGTCAAGGACACGTCGCCACCGTACTTGTCGTATTTCTGAGGATGACAAGTGAAACTTATAACACATCGTCACCGTCATTTTAACGAGCGCCGCAGTTGTACTCCTACTCTTCACCGTTCATCTTCTGCTCTATAGCTTATTTCGCATAAAGCTATCTTTATAACGTAAATAATAAGAAGAACAGAAATAACAAATATATGTCGATACTTAATACATTCAGAGTGGCTCAGTGGACTTGTTAATAAAAATCAAAAGTAGATTAAAATATTTCTTAAAGCTTAGTTCATAGTATTTCGGTTTAGTCTGCTCGGCGCGTTCACGCGTTGTTTATATATATATATATATATATATATATATATATATATATATATATATATATATATATATATATATATATATATATATATATATATATATTAATAAAATAATAGTTTAGGGCAAATATGATGAACTACACATGATAATATATTAACAGCTTAATCGAACAAGAGTGTAGGGAATTAAACAGAAGCACGCATGGACATGGAGTTGATGCGCCGGTAGTAGACATCACTTACAAAACACCTGTATGTTCCGGCCTCGGCTGTCATGGCTGCACTGGACACGCTGGCATAAAGGAACAGGTCTGAACCGTCTTTCCAACTTGCCAGGCATTGCAAGTCCATTTCTGAAACGTTGGCTTATGTGAAATAAATCATGGAGGATGATAATCTCCTTTTTGTTTTTTGTCACAAGCTAAGATTGTCAAGAAGAAACTTAGATCGTATGTGTGTGCGTGTGCGCGTGTGCGTGTGTGAATGCGTGCGTGCGCGTGTGCGTGAATGCGTGCGTGTGAATGCTTGTGTGAGTGTGTGAATGTGTATTAAGTATTTTGTGAAGAGCTACATTGCTACTTACGCGTGTTGCGCAGATAAGCACTAGATGAGCAGCGCCGAAACAGAAAGCGAAACTTCTTTCCGCCCGAACACGGCTTAACAACCGATGTTCTTGCATCACATTCGCCGAATGCGTTGTCTCTGTATCTGACGGTGAATGCGCCGTAGAAAGGACATGGAACGGAGCTTGTCGGGTCTGTAACGTGCCAATTCTAAAGCGTCAATGATGACAATGATGACAATGATGACAACGATGACAATGATGACAATAATGACAATTATGCAATTATAGGAATTATGACATTATCTGTTAAAAAGTTATCTTTACATCAACTGCATCAGTGTATATCGAATTGAGTTATTCAACCGGAAGCAGTTGATGCAAACCGTGTGGAGGCGTTGACGACCAATTTATGAAATGGCGCGAACCGAAATACTGCTTGGAATTGTTTGCCCACGTGACATGTCCTATAATCACTCTCAAACAATAGAAAAATGTCTTTGCCACGCACGAACTGTGAACTTCTTAGGTATATTGAGTAGGTACCATAAGCAAGGTGTATTGCCTTCAACGAGCGACTGTCATAATTCTGTCAACTATCGCCACCAGGCTTATCTACAAACACACACGCACGCACGCATGCACGCACACGCACACACGCACACGCGCACGCACACGCACATTCTTATGAGATTATGACCGTAATTGTTGCTGTATCATATGTTTGCAATATATCAGTCTGCCTCACCTCTTATCAACGTATGAAGTATCGACTCCACCCGAATCTGACGACATACATCCACCATCGACGAAGCAGGCACACAAAAACCTACACCACCGAATAGAACACTAGTTTTTATGCACATTTCCCAAGCATTCAACAGTGTTTAGTTTCACTGTCTTGCGATGAATGCTCTCCATAGATAGTTTTGCATAACATGTTTTTGTATAATGGGAACGGGTAGTTGAAGACATTAAACGTTCTACTTTGTGCAGTGTCAAAACGTCCAAAGCGGCTTGTCTTGTCAGGTTTCTACTATTAATATAAGTAAATATGTCATGCGTGTTACGCGTAGTCTTGTTTGTGCGCGGACTATTCCTTCTACCAATAGCGCTATTAGCCAAATGCATTGGAAACATTCTTCGTTCTGCTACATGCCCCTACATGGGGGTCAAATACATCATCGCCGTCGTACACACTGCCTAGTTGGTGATTCACTCACGCTCGACCGGGAAACAGCTCAGACCGCCTCCTTGCCTTGGGAGAGAAGGAGCAAGAACCAGTGGGTTAGAAATAACGACCACCACTCTTTCGACTCAACGACAGTTACACATTTACCCCATGTGTGAGCTCTTTTCCTTCCCCTGGCATAGACGCCAGGCAGAAGGAACGTAACGGTTTTCCGGGTATCGTCCAAAAGACACTGGCAAAGCGGGATGAACTAAATTGCCCAAGCTACGAAACGGCTGCAGATGGATTCTAATCCCAGCCCTCTCAACACAATTGACAGCCAGCGCTGTAACGACCGAGCTACTGCGCTACGACCAAACGAGATGGTGTGTGCCACAATGAAAGTGAGATTGGTCACTTACTCTCTTTGTATTGGATTACGTTGGCGTGCCTCTTGACCAGCAGCATGCAAATGACGCATTGTCGCTCGCTGAAGCAAACGCCGTCATTAGCTGTTAATAGTGGATGACGTCATTTACGATTGCGGGCAATCAAAGAAGGAATTAAGAGAAAAGGAAAATGTCGCATTGGACGAAAGGGAAGATAAGCCAGTGACATGCTATATGACTGAAATCATTATTGTTTTTGCAAAATGTCACGAAAGCAAGATGACGGTTATGTGAGAAGAACCACTAGTGCTGCTACGTAAGCGTCAGAATAAACCATTCATATCTTCGCAATCAAATAAGATGATCAAATAAGAAAGCAAGATGGTGACCATATATATATATATATATATATATATATATATATATATATATATATATATATATATATATATATATATATATATATATATATATATATATATATATATATATATATATATATATATATATATATATATATATATATATATATATATATATATATATAAACATATATATATATATATATATATATATATATAAACATATATATATATATATATATATATATATATATATGGTCACCATCTTGCTTATATATATATATATATATATATATATATATATATATATATATAACAAGATGGTGACCATATATATATATATATATATATATATATATATATGTATATATATATATATATATATATAAATTGATAGATAGATAGATAGATATATATATATATATATAGATATATATATATATATATATATATATATATATATATATATATATATATATATATATATTGATAGATAGATAGATAGATAGATAGATAGATAGATAGATAGATAGATAGATAGATAGATAGATAGATAGATAGATAGACAGACAGATAGACAGACAGACAGACAGATATATAGATAAATAGATAGATATTTATGAAAATACCGACATACGTATTCTGCATAAGAAAGTAGTCCCGGCGCTGATCTATGCATGTGCCCTTCTTGGTGATGCTGTCGGACCGGATGGTTAGCTCGCCTAGTCCGCCTTGAAACCAACGACCCTTCCAGTTTTGCGGCAACTTACATTTTGCTTCTGTCGATGACAAGAAAAACACATAGTTCGAATTCAGGAATCACCAGATGTTTCTGAAAACTACAACCTATGACATGATGGAAACACAACAATGCACAAAAATGTTGTATCGTCTGTACTGGCGAATTGCAACTGTCATAAATGACTCAACCTACGTCTAAGCTGCTTAGCCAGTCACATTCTTCCCTAAATGTCACAACGCGGGTGTGCAGGAGTACAGTGCCAGTCATACGGCAGACAAGTCGGCCGCCAATAGAAGAAAGAACTACCTGTTTCAGTCCTCCATCTCCCAGTGAAATCAGCTGTGTAAAGGCGAACTTTGATATTGACAGAATGTGTCGAATTAGTAATTTACGCACATTATTTCAGCGATACTGAATACTTCCCAAATCAGTCGGTGTGGAATGAAACCCCAGTGGAACCCCAAATTACCGTTTATGTCACACTATATAGGTAATTATGTTTATGTCATCAACAAAAGGGAACCCATTGAAGCATCCTTGGCGACGTCGAAGCTGTTGACATCTGCCGCTGACTCGACTGACGTCTCAAGTAGACGACTAGACACATCACACTCACTGCGTCCATCCACTGGGAACCAATTAATGTTGTCTGCTAATGTTTATGTACAAAATTAATTGGTTTGTTTTGCTGTTTTATTCTGCGCAAGACATTTAAGTAATTACGGTGTGGTTGGATTCCCGTGCGCGGAATTGATGTGATGGTGTTTGTAGTGGCGCATTTGTGATGGTTGTGGTGGTGTTGGTTCTGGTGCTGGGCGTGCACCGTGGTGGTGGTGGTGGTGGTGGTGGTGGTGGTGGTGGTGGTGGTGGTGGTGGTGGTGGTGGTGGTGGTGTTGGTTCTGGTGCTGGGTGTGCACCGTGGTGGTGGTGGTGGTGGTTCTGGTGCTGGATGTGCACCGTGGTGGTGGTGGTGGTGGTGGTGGTGGTGGTGGTGGTGGTGGTGATGATGGTTCTGGTGCTGGGTGTGCACCGTGGTGGTGGTGGTGGTGGTGGTGGTGGTGGTGGTTCTAGTGCTGGGTGTGAACCGTGGTGGTGGTGGTGGTGGTGGTGATGATGGTTCTGGTGCTGGGTGTGCACCGTGGTGGTGGTGGTGGTTGTGGTGGTGATGATGGTTCTGGTGCTGGGTGTGCACCGTGGTGGTGGTGGTGGTGGTGGTGGTGGTGGTGGTTCTAGTGCTGGGTGTGAACCGTGGTGGTGGTGGTGGTGGTGGTGGTGGTGGTGGTGGTGGTGGTGGTGGTGGTGGTATTGGTAGTGGTGATGGTGGTGGTGGTGGTGATGGTGGTGATGGTGGTGGTGGTGGTGGTGATGTTGGTGGTGGTGGTGGTGGTGGTGGTGGTGGTGGTGGTGGTGGTGGTGGTGGTGGTGGTGGTGGTGGTGTTGTTGTTTGTAGGTGCAAGTTCCCTGGTCTGATATATATACGTCGGTTTAGACTCATACCTTCACAATAGCATAGCAATAGGTTTCATAATTATAATCACTTTCATGTTAAGTACAAACCGTGTTTCCACTGTGTATCTAACACCCAGCCGCAATACTTACTATAGCTGTTTGTCGGCAAACACAAGGACGATTGCGCCTAAGATCTAAGGTGAGGCAGCACCGTTCTAATTCGTCGGCAACAAATTAGGTAATAACACTCACAACTCGGTCTCTTCACCACAGAATCCTGCGAACACTGCGACAAACGCAAAACAACTGACCTGCTCGCAATGACAGTACGACTGCGCATAGTGCGGTCAGTGCCATTGTCCAATTCCTGCTCCCCATCGTCAAGACAATCAAAAGCAAGTTGGTGTCTTGTTCAAAGATTCTGCATTGCACAGACTCTTGAAGACACAGGTAGACCGGGTAAACACGACGTTGTGTGGACGTCACCCGATGCAGACCGTAACACAAGGTCTAAATGCTGACGATGCTCAACCGCCAAGCGAGTGAATGTCTCCTACCCACTTAGTGTAGATCGCCTTCGGCCATCATCGATGAAGTAATCATCCCATCGCGAAATCAAACATTACGCAGGACACAGGCGGCCGTCCTGTAACGGCATCAGCGCTGGTCAGTGCGTCATTAGCGCCGCCAGTAATTGGATGTGTCTTTGTGTGCGCCTCTCGCCACCTCTCAAGGCGGAGTCTCCGTTAACCGTGTCCAGTACAGTCCGGTGTCGCTTTCTGATGGCGTTGTTGGCTCTTGCCACATCTTCATCTTCACCTAAAGCTGTCGTTGGGGCACCACTTCAGTCTCAGATGTTCTACGAACAACGTTTCTCCATTCTACCTGGTCCCACGTCGCCCTCACGCTCTCTGTGATGCTCAATCCCGTCCACATCTTGATGTTGTTCATCCAACTATTCTTCTGTCTGCCTCTTTTACGCCCCCCATTCACTGTGCCTCGCAGAATTGTTTTGGAAAGGCCGGCTGAGCTCATGATGTTACAAAACCATTGTTGTTCGTGTCTGCTACATAACTATTAGAAAGCGGCGGAAGCAAACCTCTTCGTAGGTATCATCCCGTAGACCAACAAAGGACGTAACGACAATCCTGACCGATACCTATCTCGGATATCGTAGCTGATATGTTAATTTGAGTGAGGTGTGCATTATTGCCATTATATGTTCTCGATAGATATATTCTTTCGTGGCTTACTAGATATTATGAGATTATTAAACAAAGAAGACTTTCATGCAATGAATCTTGTTATTATTAAGAGTTTCATGAAATATCAGATTGTCTGTGTCAACTCCGTTACTCTGTTATCAAAATCCGACGTCAGAGAACAACTTTTTCGGGCTTCCGTGCTGCACGTCGGCCTGTCTGTGCTATGTAATGGTGTGTAATCAGAAATGGTTGCGAAATATAGATAAACAAGATAACACGAGGATTCTCACGCGGTCGTTAAGTTGTTTAAATTATATTTTAACATGTTATCGACTTAAACACAGAAAATATCAAGCCATCATCAGATTAGGTTAACATGGAAAATGCAGATAATAGCAGAACGAGTGATTTGCACAATACCAATGGTCATGTGTACAGTGAAAGTGATTTTAAGTCGTATTTGTGTTGGCGTATTTAAGCGAAGCCTAGTTATTCAATCCAAAATTGAATATCGACACAAAGTAGTTCCTACATTAGAAATTATTAATCATGAAATGTTTAGCAAAAGTAAGCTGTATCTTATTGGCAGAATACTTTGTCTAGACGCAAAATTCAGGAATACCTCGGGGCACAGAAATGACAGAACCACCCAGCGGCAACTAATTGGATGTAACATAGCTCATGTCCAGCCCGTTCCCACATCTGCTCAGCATTCCTCAATGTCTAACCGAATTTTGCCGCGTCTAATGACGTCATCATCGATGTGACGAATGTAACACTTGGCAATTACTTGTTCAAAGCTTGACAGATTACTGCATTAATCACATGTTCGCAACCATCACGCACACGATCACGAACACAAAGAAGTATTGCTTCAGGCAGAAACAGACGAACCAAATTAAAACCGAATTACTGCAGTCATTCACGGAAACCACAATGTTGGTGCTACGCTTGTTAATGTAGACTGAGTGATGATAATACGCACGCGAACTGGTATTGCATTGTCAATTTAGGCTTCGTAAAAACTTCAATCAAAAACAGTAAAATAACTGTGACAAACCGGATAAAAGTAAAATCGTACAATTGTGTTAAATCAAAAAACAATATATATATATATATATATATATATATATATATATATATATATATATATATATATATATATATATATATATATATATATATATATATATATATAGCCACATATCCAATATTATAATTACTATACATTTAAGTAATCCTACTAATCCGGTATTACCAGACTCCGTTCCATATTATTATCACTAAACTACGTATACTGTTCAGAAAGTTACATCATACAACAGGACACCAGACTCATTTGGGCCTAAACATCATACAGCAGGACACGAGACTCAGTGGGACCGATACATCATACAGCAGGACACGAGACTCATTTGGGCCTAAACATCATACAGCAGGACACGAGACTCAGTGGGACCGATACATCATACAGCAGGACACGAGACTCATTTGGGCCTAAACATCATACAGCAGGACACGAGACTCAGTGGGACCGAGACATCATACAGCAGGACACGAGACTCAGTGGGACCGAGACATCATACTGCTGGACACGAGACTCAGTGGGACAGAGACATCATACAGCAGGACACGAGACTCATTTGGGCGTAAACATCATACAGCAGGACACGAGACTCAGTGGGACCGAGACATCATACAGCAGGACACGAGAATCAGTGGGACCGAGACATCATACAGCAGGACACGAGACTCAGTGGGACCGAGACATCATACGGCAGGACACGAGACTCATTTGGGCCTAAACATCATACAGCAGGACACGAGACTCAGTGGGACCGAGACATCATACAGCAGGACACGAGACTCAGTGGGACTGAGACATCATACAACAGGACACGAGACTCATTTGGGCCTAAACATCATACAGCAGGACACGAGACTCAGTGGGACCGAGACATCATACAGCAGGACACGAGATTCAGTGGGACCGAGACATCATACGGCAGGACACGAGACTCAGTGGGACCTAGACATCATCCGGCAGGACACAAGACTCAGTGGGACCGAGACATCATACGGCAGGACACGAGACTCAGTGGGACCGAGACATCATACGGCAGGACACAAGACTCATTTGGGCCTAAACATCATACAGCAGGACACGAGACTCAGTGGGACCGAGACATCATACAGCAGGACACGAGACTCAGTGGGACTGAGACATCATACAACAGGACACGAGACTCATTTGGGCCTAAACATCATACAGCAGGACACGAGACTCAGTGGGACCGAGACATCATACAGCAGGACACGAGACTCAGTGGGACCAAGACATCATACGGCAGGACACGAGACTCGGTGGGACCTAGACATCATCCGGCAGGACACAAGACTCAGTGGGACCGAGACATCATACAGCAGGACACGAGACTCAGTGGGACCGAGACATCATACGGCAGGACACGAGACTCATTTGGGCCTAAACATCATACAGCAGGACACGAGACTCAGTGGGACCGAGACATCATACAGCAGGACACGAGAATCAGTGGGACCGAGACATCATACAGCAGGACACGAGACTCAGTGGGACCGAGACATCATACGGCAGGACACGAGACTCATTTGGGCCTAAACATCATACAGCAGGACACGAGACTCAGTGGGACCGAGACATCATACAGCAGGACACGAGACTCCGTAGGACCGAGTCATCATACAGCAGGACACGAGACTCAGTGGGACAAACTTACTAACCGCAAGAACCGAAATCACTGGAAGGAAGCCATCATGTCCCCACATTAAGTGGACGACATAAGTAAGTAAATAAGTAAGTAAGTATACAGACAAAACGAAACACTGGTCAGTATGACCCCATTGGATGCAATTCGACCTAATATGCTGGTCAACTTTATTAACGCGTTGTAGCGTGGCATTATATCATCATACAAGACACAGCATACTTAGATTAAAATTATAATGTGAATAAAACAACTATCACAATTAATTTTTATTTGCGAGAATCCCTAAAATAGACCAGAAAGCACAGCTATGTCCGGTGTTTTCAGTGTAATCTATTTTAAATAAATACATATCAATTACACACATTCGGAGAAACGCCAACAAACGGCGTGCTTAATTATCGAACACAAATCACTTCAACATAATCTGAAATCGGATTCATTCACTCCGGAATGTTTATTGTTAATATTAAAAATGACTGTTTCGTTTGTAGATACATGAATCGTCAGTGATTTTTCCATCGTCTTTGTGAGCCACCTACAAGCACGTTTCTCGTTGCTAAAAGTGGAATTCATGTATCTTTCGAAGGCCGTCGCAACGTCATGCGCATGGATGATCACTGAAACAAAAAACTTACAACGTTAATTTGGTTCGTGTCAAACTGTTGAAAACAAAACAATTGTAATACTGACTAAACACGTCTGCCCATGACAGTGTCTGGCTGAGTGTCTGGTTGAGTGTCTAGCTGAGCACGGATGTCGCGCGTAAACTGCAGCATGCAGGTGTCGCACTTTATACAATTGTAACCTAATCGTTATAAGCTTAATCGCATCCCCAGCCATTAGACGTGTTGACTCGAGTCGAAGGGACTTACTCGAGTCGGACACGAGTCGCCCATTTTCAAGGCTTGCGACTTGGCTTGGAATTCAGGGCGATGACTCGAGACTTGATTTGGACTTGGATGTTAGTGACTTGAGATTTTACTTGACTTGCCAGATTGTGACTTGCCAACAAGTCTGGTGACTCGAAACGTACACAAAGCAAGACCACGTTGTTGTGACTGGCTTCACCGAATACAATAATTAGTGAGTACTTATTATAGGCTAATGTTGTAGGCTACTGTTGTAGGCTAATGTTGTAGGCTAATGTTGTAGGCTAATGTAGGCTAATGTTGTAGGCTAATGTTGTAGGCTGATGTTGTAGGCTAATGTTGTAGGCTAATGTTATAGGCTAATGGTGTAGCGGGGAAGCATCCTCCTAAATTCCCCTATGCAAATGACTGCTGACAAACCACAACAATTTGTAAACCCTGGTGACTTGCGAATTGACTTGGAATTGCGCAGAGATGACTCGAGACTTGACTTGGAAGTCATTGACTTGTTACTTAACTTGACTTGCAGGTCAATGACTTAAGACTTGACTTGTCATTTCCCAAGTTTGCTAACCGTACATCTAAATCAAAAACACAATCAATTCAATTTGACGTGTTGTAGTTTATTCGCTATAAGCGCAACACTATTTTGGAGTCAGTGTCTAACAGTGACACAGGTCCATGCATGGGCGTCCGCTGGGGGGCGGGGGGGGGGCAAGTGGGTACTTTTTTCGGACGCATTGTATATTCGTGAAAAAACTGCGGGCTTTTGTTCTGCAAAAATGCACACAGTTAGGAACTTAGGGTAACCAGGAAGCGCGAGGCCGCCTCGGGTAAAGGTACTGTTTTCTATAGTGTATGGTATCCAGTCCGCAGGACCGCTCGTGGTATCCAGTCCGCAGGACCGCTCAAAGAGCTTCAACTCCTACTAGACACGTCCAGTGCATCAAATCTACTTCAGCCACGTTACAAATATTGCGCGAAGACTATTCGTTCACATATCCACCACTGTCTGTAGCCAGGTAGTCATTTGTACAGCTGAGTGAACTGAGGCAATGTGCAGTAAACGAAATTGCGCAAGCTTCGAAACGGCAGCAAGAGGATTCGAAACCGGATTATCTCGTTCGAAAGTTCGACGTTCCAACCACCGCGCCACCGCGGGTGAGGCGGCATCCGTCACGTACACATAAATATGGTGCTGACATCTACCGGATACCTTTTCTGAACAATCAGCAACATAAGACAGGCATGATTAAATTAATATGTTTGTTATACGCAGTTGAATATTTCACCAAACATAAAACTGGTGCAACTCACAATACAAAGTTGTGAATAACGAAAGTAATTGGTGATTTATAATATAATTATTTGTGTTGTATACATCGTTTTAAGATACACGTTGTACACGAGGGGCAAGATACACGTTGTACACGAGGGGCAAGATACACGTTGTACACGAGGGGCAAGATACACGTTGTACACGAGGGGCAAGATACACGTTGTACATGAGGGGCAAGATACACGTTGTACACGAGGGGCAAGATACACGTTGTACATGAGGGGCAAGATACACGTTGTACACGAGGGGCAAGATACACGTTGTACACGAGGGGCAAGATACACGTTGTACACGAGGGGCAAGATACACGTTGTACACGAGGGGAAAGATACACGTTGTACACGAGGGGCAAGATACACGTTGTACACGAGGGGCAAGATACACGTTGTACATGAGGGGCAAGATACACGTTGTACACGAGGGGCAAGATACACGTTGTACACGAGGGGCAAGATACACGTTGTACACGAGGGGCAAGATACACGTTGTACACGAGGGGAAAGATACACGTTGTACACGAGGGGCAAGATACACGTTGTACACGAGGGGCAAGATACACGTTGTACACGAGGGGCAAGACTGTCCCCGTGCCGTATTACTCCAGAGGCACATGCTCATAATGCATTAAATACATCACACATGTCCCAGCATGTGTGATGTATTTTTGCTCCTCTCATTTCAAATTCATTTTGAGAAAATTCAGACGGACCTAGTATCCACAACGACATGCTAGCTCGTTTGTGCAATTTTTGTATGTCGTTTTTATGAAATTTTTATGAAAACTATTAATTTTTGTAAAGCTTGATACAGCATTTATTGAAGTGAAAATGGAAACGCTTAAAACTTACGAATTTCACCCTTTGTAAAAATGTCGTAACTAAGTCATGTGATCGGCGAGAGTATGGAGGTCACGTCCTTGATTGGGGTTGACCCGCTAAATGCTTACCATTTTGGATATGCATTATTTTTAGCCTTACCAGATTTAACGACTAAAATCAATTATGTCGTTGATTTGAACAAAGATACGCAGTTTGTTTTATTAAATCGACTGCGACATCAACGAACCGGATTCGCGATAGGCTAAACAGGCTAGTTTAGGGTGGAATTTTAAGAAATTATTATGTTATGTATGCCACTCCATTACACAATCTATCTAACGCTGTACCCTACAAGTGCGCCTACAAACAACAGGGGCCGTTCCCAATTCTCCTACCCTCACTTACCCCCACCCCCACCCCGGTTACGTGTCGCGCAGTGAACGGTTACGTGTCGCGCAGTGAACGGTTACAGTTCACGGCGTCACTCTGATACGAGAGAAACTTGGCTGCCATCTACGTGATGAATAAATCCACCACAAGTATTTCTAAGGCATGCTACACTTTGGGGTAAAGTCTTCGACGCTAAGGTGGGAGATTTTGTAAAAACAAATAAAGGTGCACGTAATTCATTAGTAATTCATTAGTAATTCATTAGTAATTCATTAGTAATTAATTAGTAATTCATTAGTAATTAATTAGTAATTCATTAGTAATTCATTAGTAATTCATTAGTGCTGATACAGGTGATTACGTACAATATGAAGTTTGATGTTCTAACCGACCACTTTGGCTGCCATCCGTGTGGTGGCGCTGACAACCAGTTTACCGAATGGCGTGGGCCTTAGTGACGCATGTATAACGAATGTATGGTGCTGCCGCCTAGTGTAATCTACGATGTCTATATTATAATAAGGAGTGTGTGTGTGTGTGTGTGTGTGTGTGTGCGTGCGTGCGTGCGTGTGCGTGCGTGCGTGCGTGCGTGCGTGCGTGTGTGTGTGTGTGTGCGCTCATATCTCCGTCAATTTCTCGTATATGGGGCTAACATTTTGGGGGGCCTACGGGGATGGTTCGCAGGCGTGCCCGGGGCCCACGGGGATGGTTCATAGGCGTGCCCGGGGCCCACAGAGATGGTTCGTAGGCGTGCCCGGGGCCCACGGGGATGGTTCGTATGCGTGCCCGGGGCCCACGGGGATGGTTCGTAGGCGTGCCCGGGGCCCACGGAGATGGTTCGTAGGCGTGCCCGGGGCCCACGGGGATGGTTTGTAGGCGTACCCGGGGATGGTATAATAATAAAATATATTATGATTACGCTTTACTGTCACAATAAAGCCCCAAATATTTACCTATGGTTCACTTAGAAAAGACTTGATTGCTTACCTTGAGCGACGCCCTACAGAGGTCCGTCATATTATGTCATGCTCTACAGATATGTAGCTAATCAAAAAACATTGATGGTATCAATTAGTCCAATTTCAGGTTTTGGCCCAAGGCCTAATAATTTGGTTTCTACCTGACGCTTGCGTAGGATGAAGACGCAATTCAGTACACGTTGTTGAACGGTGCTGTGTAAACACGGTTTTCTTGATACTTCGTGCGCCTACCTTATCATGTAGTGATAACAACACGAATAATTAAAAAACTAGTGAAACGTGATGGCATTTATACAATGCTATTGCATGGCTGTCAGTCACGACTGTTCACACCTACTATTGACGACTCACTGTGTCGTTCGTGTGGCTCCCCCTGTCCAGCAGACTCGCGAGTCGCTTCAGCAGTGACACCTTCTCGCTTTGTGGAAATACACAGACGCGTGCGGCGACACAGACACTAGTGTCCTGCGCGGGCCTAGAATTTGATCCCAAGCCCGGCCCGCAATTAGCAGTTAGAGCCCAGGCCCGGCCCAGGCCCGCAATAATTTTTTAAGCCCGTCCCGGCCCAGGCCCGCAAACTAGAATTTAGGCCCAGGCCCGAACCAGACCGTGAATGTTTGACCCAGGCCCGGCCCGGCCCGCAAGTTTCAGGCCCAGGCCCGGCCCATACCAGCGGGCCAAAGATGGGTAAGCCCGCAGCCCGCAAGCCCGCGGCCCGCTAAGTTTAGAGAAGATAAACCTATAATCTTATAACAAAGCCGAAAAACAAATAAACTGTAAAACAGTATATGTGTCCATAGTGTGTTGGATGAGTTCTAAAAATCCAGCACCACCAACTTCTTCAAACGGACGAATATCCTGAAGAAAAATAAAGAAAAACTTCTTAGTGTCATTACTATTAAATATGATAAGATTTGTTATATTTGGCTTTAATGTATTGGCTTATGGTTAGGGTACGAGATTTGTTTATCTAACTCTGACTTAACCCATATGCAAGCCATAACCCCAATTTATATTGTTAATTGAATTAGGTCAACTTAGTTAACATAATTTAATATGATATTTCAATTAAATGTCACCCACTGGCACTGACACCCAGTGGCATTTCCAGCAGGCCTGCAGTCACTAGCCTGAGACAGACAGGTTCAGACATGTGTGAATTAGTACAAGTGTGAATGAATTAAGACTGGGGAGAAATACCAGTTACCAACTGGGTTGGGTACTGGATAGTACGCTAGTGGCCTAGTGGGCACTTGGCAGTGGGCAGGTCATTCAGGTTAGCAATGTTTGGAGGGAAGAATAGAATGTCCACTGGTAGGGTCAAAGGGTGATAAGTTGATGGTTAATCATGGCTTGATTGCCTCAGCAAATATTTCTAATTTTAATACTTCCAGCCAAGTGAACTTATGGGGCCATTAGATTCCATGCAAGGTTTCAATTTGCAACTATGTAATACTAAAGAAATAATTTTAAGCATTCATTAACCGGAATTACAATTTATAATCAGGTTTTATTAAAAAATAAAGTAATAATCGGTGTTTTTTATGAATATTTTTATTATGTCCAGGCCCAGCCCAGGCCCGGCCCGGCCCGGCCCGGCCCGCTCACACTAGGCCCAGGCCCGGCCCAAGCCCGACGTGTTTAAATTGTTTTCAGCCCAGGCCCGGCCCTGGCCCGCAGTATGTAGGCCCAGGCCCGGCCCGGCCCGCGGAATTATGTAGAGGCCCGGGCCGATCTTGGACCCAAAGCCCGGCCCGCGCAGGGCACTAACAGACACACAGTGACAACCACTTCATGTCTTCAGCACGAGGAGAAATAGACCCTAGAGTCAACTGTTCACACCGCGCACTATACCAACAGTTTACACAACACACTTTAAAAATCAATGGCTGAACTGTTATTCAAGCAACATGAAAAGACCGACTGGTCTATAAGTTGATGGCTTCAGAAAATGCATGTTCAATGAAACAGCGCAAACAAATATCTCCCTTGTGTTATGTTGTCACTGTTGGGGTGGGTTGGGGTGGCAGCTCATTAGGGGAGTAAACATTAGCAATGTCAGCCCTAAATATTTACAGTCAGAGAGAGTGATTAGTGGTAGCTGTAATTATCCACCAGGTTATCACCCCAGTGACCCCACCAGTGGACAGTCTATTGTCTTGGCCTACCTGAATGGTTAGCCTTTCATTCCCTGCCATAGTTCGCAGTAAACTGTCAATTGTCTATTCCTCCCTCCCATTTCCACCACCTCTGCAGGCCTGGAACTGTGTGACTCAGTGTATGACTCTACAGATATGTTCATGTAGTGGGACTGGTATGTAGTGGGACTTAGTGGTTACAATATGTACTACTGTATTTATTAAATTAATATATATATATATATATATATATATATATATATATATATATATATATATATATATATATATATATATATATATATATATATATATATATATATATATATTTGTTTTTCTTCAAATAAAACAAAACGATTGAAATTAATTCAAATGGATTCGCAAATGTGTAACCAAAACATTTGCATTTGAGTGCGTTCCTGAAAAATGGCATTTGCGTTTGCATTTTAATCAAGTAAACCATTTGCATTCAAATACGTTGACTTGCATTTGTTGACAAGCCTGATCTAAGCACACAGGTGTCTTGAATGGGACAGCCTGAGGCGATACAGCGTTTCAATGCATTCTTGTGACATTGTTCAAGAGCAATACGACTCGGCGTGGTGGCATTTCTATGACTGCTCCGGGCCAATTACTGTCACACAGCTCACATTTGAGCGTGTTCCTAAAGTGGGCCGGTACAGATATTGGGACAATGGTTGCAGTCCTACTGGACTTCCAGTTGGAGGGCGTTGTAAATTCACTGCGATGCTTTTGTATGTTTAACGAACATGGCGTGCTGTGTTGAATTTAGTCGTGTTGTACAAAACGGAACTGCTTAATGCGGACCTATGAAAGAGTTATGCAACACATTTAGATTGCCTCACTTTAACATGCCCAAGTTTAGGAAAACTATAGGTAGACGGTTCAAGAGGTCATGATAAAATCCACATAAGACAATAATTTACTTAACTAATGTTTCACGCACAATACATAGGCTTTCGTTAAACTAGATTCAGACTCATTTATCGACTGTAACATACGCTCTACTATTGACTGTGACATACTATCTAGTATCTAGTACCGAATGTGACACACTATCTAGTATCGACTGAGACATACTATCTAGTTCCGACTGCGACATACTATCTAGTATCGACTGTGACATACTATCTATTATCGACTGTGACATACTATCTAGTATCGACCGTGACATACTATCTAGTATCGACTGTGACATACTATCTAGTACTGACTGTGACATACTATCTAGTACTGACTGTGACATAATACCTAGTACCGACTGTGACATACTATCTAGTACCGACTGTGACATACTATCTAGTACTGACTGTGACATACTATCTAGTACCGACTGTGACATACTATCTAGTACCGACTGTGACATACTATCTACTATCGACTGTTACATACTATCTAGTACCGACTGTGACATACTATCTTGTACCGACTGTGACATACTATCTTGTATCGACTGTGACATACTATCTAGTATCGACTGTGACGTATTAGCTCGTTTGTTATTTAGTTTCGGTGAAATCGTCGGAAAAGTATTTCTAGCGGATCTGTTAAAAATATTGGTGATGAAAGGGTAACAGAGGGTCTGCGCAATATACTATGACATACTAAAGCTATTCATACTTTTGCAAGTTACTCGATCCAATGATCGACGTATATTATCTCGATGAGTTTAACAAAAGTGCAGGCTCTTTTATAAACCAACTTAACATTACTTAAACTATTCACTACATATTTAAACTTCAACGAATGGATGAAACGAACTGAAGATGGAGCTTTAAATATATATATATATATATATATATATATATATATATATATATATATATATATATATATATATATATATATATATATATATATATATATATATATATATATATATATATATAAACGAGGAGTTGAAGGTGGTGAAGGAACAAACTGTAGGTCGCTGGTGTCGCGAAAAGAATGCAAGAAACATTTTATAAGAAATAGACACATTTATTCACGACGAATACATGAAAGACGTACATAGTAAATCGGTGAGAAAAAACACAGGAATGTCGTCGTTAATATGCAGAAGTTTAGTTTTGAATCAATATCAATGACATCGCCAGTGAGTCTCCCGCTTCTACGAAAATTTTCGCAGAAATAAACTACGATAATCGAGTGTTCGGTGCCTGTGTCGCGCAGACAGACGGGTTATTCGGTGTGTAGTGCAACATCACGTACACGGGAAGTGACTGAAACAAACAGATAAAGCCATAACATTATAATCAAGCACGTGTCACTTGGATGAAATACAACAGGCAAACAAACAGAGGCTACACGCGTGTGCACATTAGTGCCCTGCAGGGTACTAGTACACATACAGTTTGCACAAATGACTGCTCCACCTGATCATGTGAAAAAGGTACAAGTAAACGACTGCGATATCGGCATGTAAACTTAATCGACTGCGATATCGGCATGTAAACTTAATCGACTGCGATATCGGCATGTAAACTTAATCGACTGCGATATCGGCATGTAAACTTAATCGACTGCGATATCGGCATGTAAACTTAATCGACTGCGATATCGGCATGTAAACTTAATCGACTGCGATATCGGCATGTAAACTTAATCGACTGCGATATCGGCATGTAAACTTAATCGACTGCGATATCGGCATGTAAACTTAATCGCAATTCGACCACTGTTCCGAAATAAAAGTACATGTTTTTTATTGAGCACACCCATATTATTGTAAAACCATTTGTTGTCAGATTTTACTATTAAAACAATTCCATACAGTTAAGTGTTTTAAATTGGTATTGGCGTATTGCATAATTTGAGCACTGCGAGCCTTGTCAACAATTTAAATCTAGCCTTAACTCTAAGATATGATTAATTCCAAATCGCAGCACAGTATTGTGTTATATGCCTGTCACGAGATCCGATAAACAGTAACATCTCCTTTACTGCTGGCAAAGTTTGCAATGGAGTCTCTGGAAATTAAGTCACTAAACACGTCATATTTGCCATTCCTGTGATACCCATGGACGAATAAACAATTCATAGTTGCTATTCATATGTTGACCACGATTAAGCAACACGTTAGTTTTGTCATCCCTATGATGCCCACGATGATGTACTTCAAAGGCCCATCTATAGGATCTACCCAAAAAATGTGTCGCTATCTGCCGGGTTATCGCATACAACCATTACTTTGTCATATGGGTAAATCACGACCGGCCATTCAAAACAGTGTTCAATACAAGCATTGTTCTTTTAAGGTTTACATTTCACAACAAAACAAATACATTTTGAAAGACATTTCTACGCCAGCGGAGACGACGACGAGATTCGCGCTTTCAGGCACGTGATCGTCGCTTCGTGACGTCACGTTTTGATCGATTGTCGGATAACTTGACAACGAAGCCAGGTGTTAGAAAGAAGACGGGTAGGTTTTGTTGCAGCGTAAGCAAGAATTGTTACCAACGAAGCAGCTCGAGGTTAAACTGAATGGATGCTATACACAACTTCTAAGAACAGCACTGAGTATGAGTTCGTAGAGTCAATGAGGTAGCGTGTGGCAACGTCCCAAAGCTCCCGTAAAACTGAGAGCATCGTGACATTACCATTGCCACAAAGAAGAGATCGTATGAGTGCTATTTGAGAATCCAAAGGAGTGTCTGGATCGCGAAACAAGAATCTCGTTCAACTCCTCAAAGAGGTTACGGGGTTAGATAGTGTATGTGTGATACAGGCAACAATGGAAGAGCGAGAGGTCTCGGCACGAAACTTCGTGGAATAGAGTACAACTGGGAGAAAGGGACCGAGTCAAAATGGAAGTGGTCGGCCGAGGTCGCCATGATGAACGTGATGATTTCTTTACACGCGATCAAAAGACAAACAGTACAAACCAGTGTTCACCTTTCTATTGCCGCGATGTCAGCCCCATTTAAGGTTGCTTAGTTTCTCGGGATGGTAACATTATGTCGTGAGGTGTTTTCGTATCCCTCAAAGACGCTACCGTCAGTCTTCATAACGACGTCCCATACTTTATACTCCATGCCATCTTCCAGACCTTTAATCCAATCTCCCTTGCCTGCATCAACGAACACTTCCTTGAATCGTTTCCACGAGTAGCCGTTCTGCGGCAAGAGATTCTTCTCTTTGTTCTACAAACAAGAGATAAATAGAAGACATTAAATTAATTTCAGTAACACGCGCAACGGTTACAATTAACCACCAATGCGTTTTATCTGCGATGTGGTTACGGAGTAGTCAACTCCAGAATTATAGTGCAAGACAAACGACGAATTGTGCATGTACGATTTGGAACCAATTATGGAGTAACACGACCCAAAATGTGGAATGTTGGAAATATGTGGAAATATAAAACGTAAGAGCACTTAAAAACATGTGCTAGAAAAATAGTTATTACCATAACATAAAGACTCATTTCATTTTTAATTATTTCACTAATCTTATGATTGGCAACTCTAGAAGTTGAAAAAGTATGTGTTCCCACACGTAAACGAGGGAATTACGCTGTGGTAGTAGATTACATTTTTTACAAGATTGCCATCCAAAAAATGGATGGCAAATGGACAAAGAAGCCATTTTCCTATGGAGAGTCCAACAAATATTCATCTATGTGTAACCCGCCCTTCCGAAATATGCGTAAATTTTGTTTTAAGCACACTTTCCTATATCTAATCTAAGATAGTCTTTCACTGAATATACGTCTTGTCCTCGGATTCTATTCTTTCACTGACGTTACGTCTTGTCCTCGGATTCTATTCTTTCACTGACGTTACATCTTGTCCTCGGATTCTATTCTTTCACTGACGTTACGTCTTGTCCTCGGATTCTATTCTTTCACTGACGTTACGTCTTGTCCTCGGATTCTATTCTTTCACTGACGTTACGTCTTGTCCTCGGATTCTATTCTTTCACTGACGTTACGTCTTGTCCTCGGATTCTATTCTTTCACTGACGTTACGTCTTGTCCTCGGATTCTATTCTTTCACTGACGTTACGTCTTGTCCTCGGATTCTATTCTTTCACTGACGTTACGTCTTGTCCTCGGATTCTATTCTTTCACTGATGTTACGTCTTGTCCTCGGATTCTTCTATCTTACTTAAGTGACAACACACTGTTGCAAGTAATGTTTTACTTACGTGACATTCGGAAGAGATGCACTCGCAGACGACGTAGAGACGACAATCGGGACACTTTTCCTCGACCTCGACTACTGACTGCAGGTCCACCCAGAGCTGTCCGGGCTTGGACTTGTCAACTTGCGGCTCCATGTAATGATAGCGCTCTGAAACAGGGGGGGAGTAACAATTAGGGCGTGTACGTACATTTATCAGTATACTGCATTGTCTTTACGAGAATCCAACATTGGTGTCCCATTGTAAATGGCACCTACCACAGATTTGTGATTGGACAAATCGAATGATTTTGACATACTGTTGTGACATGTTATTTTTTATGTCTAAGCTGGAACTTCATTTCTGTATGTTTTGACTTAGTTTGCAAGTGTGGTATGCGTATACGGGTAGTCTATTGAGAAAATGATGGACACACTACCTATTAATTGGTCCACTCAGATTTAGAAATAGTTGAACGGTATGTCCCTGCAGGCTGCACAGCTCTGTGCACGAGTGAATCACGCCGACTCTCATGTTACATTATACTATCGACAAACATCGTGTTAGCGTCATGGTCAAATGATTCACAATGCTTATGTAAATTGGATACTTTCCCACGCAATGTACGAGTGGGCATAAATGAAAGTGGTTGAAAACACAACCTCCAGAGTGAACTGATTAACCTTCCAGTAACAATGTGCCCGGCTTCAAGCGGTAGTGGCGAGGGGGGACCATAGAACTAAATTATTAAATTGTCACGCCATAATGTCGCAATTTAAATGTTTATGTCGCAGATATACGCCTAGATGTGTTTCTGATAACGTGGCCGTGTTTACACCTTATAGCTGTGTAACGTACGAATGTAATGTAAGAGTGTGCACAAATTAAAGTGGTTGAAAAGACACACTCCAGGGTGTTTTGATTAACCTTCCAGTAACAATGTGCTCGGCTTCCATTCAAGCGGTAATAACTTGTTTTCTTTGTTAAAATGACCGGAGTCGTACACAGCACTGTTCGGCCCGCACGATGTTTTAAGGCGAGGGTGAAAACCCTGGAACTAAATTATTAAATTGTCATGCCCTAAGGTCGCAATATTAATGTTTATGTCGCAGATATACGACTAGATGTGGTTCTGACAACGTGGCCGTGTTTACACCGTGTAGCTGTTGTGATTACATTGTACGGTACACGGTCGCGAGATTAAACAATCATTGATCACTTACTCTGTGCGTCTTCCCCTTCCAGTAGTCTCACAAGGCGCTTGAGCAGTTCCGCCTCCTCGGCAGATGGCGCTGCATACACAGCAGCGAACACTGCCACCCACGCGCACAGCACAAAGCACTTCATGTCTGCAACACACCAAATATTCATGCATAAGTCAGAGAAAATAGTTCGGATTAATATAAATTTCGAGTTTACCGTGTATGGCTTCGAAAAGTGCAAATATGCTCCTGTTAAGTGTCGGGATGTCTTAATCATTTCAGAAGCCCGGGTCAGAGTGACACAGCTTAGTATTAATTAGCTCCGGTGAAAGACAGTTGAAAAGAAATTGGGGCACCACCTAGTGGGTGTGTAGCAATTAGCTTAACGTACGAATGTGGAATGTGAGTGGGTACGAATGTGGAATGTGCACCCTTCGGGGGCGTTCATTAACAAGGTTACTGACGACTTGTCCTTAAACCCTGTAGTTTTGCCGCCCACTTTATTTGACTTTTAGCGTGAAAGATCAACGTTTCGTCAATGTTGCTTGACCAGGTGGGTAGGAATGTCAGGTGGTTTGCGGGGTGGTAGACCCGTTTTGTGTTGCCATCCGATGCCTGACAACGGCGCGTCACGCCCGAAGATGACATCCTGACAAACATGGCCCTTAACAAAATATATTGAATTCTAAAAAAACCTTATATAGAAATATATCGAATTCCACATATTCCATAGACTTAGCGTACGTGTACATCATTTTTTTTCTCATTCGCATAACATTGTATAGAATTATATAGAGCATAGTACACTAGTGTATGGAAAACGTTATAATACTATCAATTACATAGAAATGTCAGCAAAATTCCCATAGAATATTCTATACAATTTCTATAGATTTGTTTGCTAAGTGTGCACACGGTGGCAACAAGAAGCTGCAATCACATGGACACGTGCATTCCTTCTTTGAATAACAAGTTCGCATAACTAGTTCGGACAAACCAATTAGATTGTCTCAAACTGACCGATTTAAAAAATCACCTGATCGCCATAGAGAGCAAACCGACAGCTTTAGAAAGTGAATGACCCGTTGGACCAGGGCTATTAGTGGTCTGCCCTGCGGCTCACGTCCACCTACATGTCGACTGAGATAAAATACTGGGTGAATGTCTACATAAATCTATTGATCAGGTTAAATTTGTTTGTCAGTGGCATTGGGTGCATTCAGGACAGCGCCGAGCGTACACATGAATCAAAGTTTGACCCGATTGCTATCGGAGCGATGACTATCGTGTTCTTTGTGCGCTATGGTCCACTAAACGTGGGATAAAGTACGTACAATTCACCCGGATAAACGACGATGCTACCATGTCAAACAAAGGCAACGTTCTGGCCACTAAGCACGACTGGTAACACATTGGTAGTTCAGTTACTTGTATTAAAACACTGCCGAAAAGCAAGATGCACTGTTGCGTGATGTGAAGGCTTCGGCATTGAGAGGCTGAAACATGAAATGGTTGGAAAACTTTGGAAATTGGTGCAGATTATGATGAAATTAATAAACTGGAAAAAATTTAAATAATGAGGAGGTGGGCGGGAATACTGGTTGATGGTGTAATGAAAGAGACTCAGAAGAAGTCATGAAATAAACTCAGAATGAGTCATGAAACTAACTCATAAGAAGTCATGAAACAAACTCAGAAAGAGTCATGAAACAAACTCAAAAGAAGTCATGAAACAAACTCAGAAAGAGTCATGAAACAAACTCAGAAGTCATGAAACAACCTCAGAAAGAGTCATGAAACAAACTCAGAAGAAGTCATGAAACATCCTCAGAAAGAGTCATGAAACAAACTCAGAAGAAGTCATGAAACAACCTCAGAAAGAGTCATGAAACAAACTCAGAAGAAATCATGAAATAAACTCAGAAGGAGTCATGAAACAAACTCAGAAGAAGTCATGAAACAAACTCAAAAAGAGTCATGAGAAACAAACTCAGAAGAAGTCATGAAACAAACTCAAAAAGAGTCATGAAACAAACTCAGAAGAAGTCACGAAACAAACTCAGAAAGAGTCATGAAACAAACTCAGAAGAAGTCATGAAACAAACTCAGAAGAAGTCGTCCCGTAGTGACAACTCGCAGCCATATTATATTCATAGATAATGCAAAACTGACAAGAAGAAAATAACCAGCAAAACATCGCCAAACTAAATGTATGCACATACTTCATTATACAACAGAACATCGTATCAATCAATTAAATCGTGTCTCTCCAAAATCGGGCACACGCGAAATGGAAGTTTTTGAAAATGCGTTGCTAACGTCGAAACTTTGTTTCAGACAATTCGAGTAGCAAAATAGTATGTCTTACAACTGTTAACATAAAACACATGTGCGAAAATGTACGCCAGTATTCATGTAAACGGTTTACGTCCTACATCACAAGATAAATTATTTACGTCATATTGTAGTTGCTTAACCCAAAAGCCACGCCCTGTTCGTATATACTATAATAAGGCGTCGACAAAACACAACGTCTTATCGATGACGTTACATTTTAAACATGCGAATGCATCAAACACCTTTTACAGATAACCGTACGATGTGGCAGCTTTAGTAAAAGTATGTGGCGTCTCACCTGCTAAAGATGTCTTTTCCTGTCCAAAGATCGTGTCGATACCTCGCACCTTGCAACGACTCTGTGGCGGTCGCCGTCCGCTACGCCAATTTATACCTTATTTCAATAGCAACCTGAAGAATGCCCCATTCACAGTGAGCCGTCGGTCATTGGATGATGGATGGCTATTCAGTGCGAGGTCACCGACCCCAGGCATGTCATGTCATATTGACGAAGCCAGGGGAGTTGCACTCTTACCAATTTCTGCTTACCAATTTCCCAACGCCCACTATTCTGTGTGAAGTGTCAAGCTTGCCAGAAAAAATATCGCGACTTACAATTAAGAAACTATCGGGGGAAACTACTTCACTTTTGTTTAATAGTTGTAGCAAGTGTTTCACTGGCTGGACATTCCGGCCCTTAGTCCACGCCCACACTGGCTAAATCCTATCCCCCCCCCCCGCCCCGCCCCCGTGATTCATGAACCATTTCGGTACGTCAGCCGTGTCGCCGCTGTTCCGAACCATGATCACTTTAACCTCGCTCCGACCACACAACCGCGACAAGACGAAGGACACGGCCGTTGTTAGTAATCACTCAAGCGTACTCGGTCACACTGTTGGGGTCAGTCAACTATTTCGATCGATCGTGAGACGAGTGCTTTGTTGCGAAATGTGTAATTTGGGAGCGTAGCATAAAAAAATGCCGCAATCATATTTAAGCAGAACCATATAATTAATTCGTGAACAGTTGCATATCTGCGAGGTCTTTGTTCATGTCCCCTCTGGTTCACAATTATAATGTATAAGCGTAGAAAACTGTTTGATATGAGGGTTGAAGGCGAAATCGAAGGGAGAGAGGGGAGGGAGAGATAGGGGGAGTGAGACAGAGACAGGCAGGCAGGCAGGCAGGCAGGCAGGCAGGCAGGCAGGCAGGCAGGCAGGCAGGCAGGCAGGCAGGCAGGCAGGCAGGCAGGCAGGCAGGCAGGCAGGCAGGCAGGCAGGCAGGCAGGCAGGCAGGCAGGCAGGCAGGCAGGCAGGCAGGCAGGCAGGCAGACAGACAGACAGACAGACAGACATACACACAGAGAGAGAGAGAGAGAGAGAGAGAGAGAGACAGAGAGAGAGAGAGAGAGAGAGAGAGAGAGAGAGAGAGAGAGAGAGAGAGAGAGAGAGAGAGAGAGAGAGAGAGAGAGAGAGAGAGAGAGAGAGACAGAGAGAGAGAGAGAGAGAGACAGAGAGAGAGAGAGAGAGAGAGAGAGAGAGACAGAGAGAAAATCTTCGTCTGGCGGGTCATGTGATGCGCCATGACGAAGCAGCCAACAAAGTCCTGCTCTAGAAGCCAGATGGCCCTCGGAGAAGAGGTCGACAAACATCTACTCTACAAAACATACTAGAGAAAGACACGAACCTCAGCGGGACAAATCTAATAGCGGCAATGAAGAACGGAAACCTCTGGAAAGAAATCATCATGTCCACATGGCAAGTGGACAAGGAAGCCATTGACTTATCGATAGTCCAACAATTTTCTCATCTATATGTAGTCAGCCGTTATCAAATATCTGTCAATTCTATTTTTAAACATATTCACACTACTAGCATTAACACAATCATTTGGCAGTTTGTTCCATTCATTTATCACCCTCTGTGAGAAAGAGTACTTCCTATCAACATCCTCATTACCGTTCACTATTTTAAACACTTCTATTTGGTCTCCTATTAGCCTCCTGTTCTCTAGTGTTGTCAAACCACATTGTAATAAGCGACTTTCGTAACTAAGGTCTCTCAATTCTGGAATCATTTTGGTTGCTCTTCGTTGTATTCTTTCTAGCTTGTCTTCTTCTTCTTCCATTTAAGCTCAGGACTCTACATTAGCCACATATAAATGTGGCTAGAGTATTTTTGAGCTGTGATCACTATTGCGTGGGAGCGGGTAATGTAATGCCGGTTCGGGTCCGTTTTAGTCAGTATATGTCGCGTCTGCGTAGTTAGGCAATAATTTAGTGCATGAGCTATATGATATCTAATAATAAGGACTGTATAATTGTTCTATGTTGGCATGGTGAGAAGGCATTGTATATGTCCTTTATACGATACGGCCTCCATGCTTGAATAAAATATTCCAAATGTGGTCTAATTATTGCTTTGTACAGGGGTACAACTAGCTGTTTCTCCTTATACATGATAGTTCTCCTAATTAGCCCTAGAACTTGATTTCCGTTCGAAGCAGCAATCCCACATTGCTCTGAAACTTTCATGTCAGCACTAAATGTTACTCCTAAGTCCTTTTCTTGTGTGGTTCTACCTAGTACAGCATCCCCCCATTTTATATTCTTCGTCCATGTTTCCATGTCCTATGTGTATACATTTACACTTCCCAAAATTGAATAACATTTGCCATTTTTCTGACCATTTAAATGGATGACATAAGTAAATAAGTAAATAAGAGGGAGATGGAGATGGGGACGGGATGAGAGGGAGAGATAGAGGGATAGAGAGAGAGGTTAAGCGGGAGGCGAATTCTGTTTTCCAAAACAGTATATCCATCGCTCCGCCCACCTTGCATATAGCTCCACCCATTTTGTGAGTCGTCTCGCAAGAACATATCCGCGCATGCGTGACAACCAGCTTTTCCGCTATTGATAAACTGTAGTAGTATTGGTGTTTTAGAAGAAATAAAACACTTAGGCAGCAAATCACCATACTATTTTAACTAGATCAACCATTATTGTTTTTTATATTATGTACAGATATTAGGCAATATTTGCGGAGCCAAAATTGAGGAGAGAAAGGTCGATGCTATATAGAAGTTATAATTACAAGGGCAGCGATCGCATCGCGCAGGAGCAAGGCCAAGTCAGTGTGATAAACTCACGCGCACAAAAAAATACAAATCAAATCAGCTTAATTATTATAAATCATCTTATATAGGGTTTGGTATCAAGCATGCAACATCACATAGAGCATCTAATGCAATATATTAATTTACGTGCCTCTCTGCCAAAATTCCGTAAATGTAGCACGCGAACACAATAGCGACAGGAAACCAGCCGATGTGATAGTGTGAAAGACGTTTATGCAACTTGCGCATGCGCAATTTTAAACAAAACAATAGATTGACAGCTACGGTGAAAAGTGGTCCAAAGTGGGCGGGGCGATGGATATACTGTTTGGGAAAACAGAATTCGCAAGCGGGAGAGGGCGAAAGGGAGAGTGGGGGAGAGAGAGAAGGGGGATAAAGAGGAAGAACGGGAGAGGGCGAAAGGGGAGAGGTGGAGAGAGAAAGAAGGGAGAGGTGGAGAGAGGGAGAGAGGGGAGAGAGAGGGAGAGAGGAAGAGAGGGAGAGAGAGGGGGAGAGGGGGAGAAAGGGAGAGAGAGAATGGGAGAGGGGGAGGGAGGGAGAGGGGGGAAGAGGGAGAGAGGGAGATAGACGGAGAGAGATGTAGAGAGATAGAGAGAGGGAGAGAGAGATTGGGAGAAGGGATGGAGGGAGAGGGGGAAGAGGGAGAGAGGGAGATAGACGGAGAGATATGTAGAGAGATAGAGAGATGGAGAGAAAGGAGGAGAGGGGGAGAGATGGAGAGAGGGAGAGAGGGAGAGAGGGAGAAGGGGAGAGAGAGAGAGAGAGTGAGAGAGAGAGAGAGAGGAGGGGAAGAGGAAGAGACAGACAGAGATAGACAGAGATGGACAGAAATAGACCGTTGTTGTGTATGTCAGAAATAAAATTTTAATGTCATTTACGATAGAATATATGGAGAAACTGTTGCCCGTTCCGAACAAGCAGATCAATTGATATATGAAGTCATTTCGACCTGCACAACTGAAGAAAGACAGGGCAAGTTGCGAAATAGGATCTCATTTAGTCACTTTGATCATCGAATCGATTAAATTTAGTGCAACCTTAGAAGAATATTTAAGACAATAATTCTCTGTGAGAAAAATGGGCGAAAAATCGTCGAAAAGGTGTCGTTTTATGGCGTATTTTATCATGTCGAAAAGTGGATGAGGTTGTAAATATAAATATCTACTTTAAATCAGATAACTTTCAGTTATCTGATTTAAAAATTAGCTACCCTGAAGAATGTTCAGTAATTAAAGATATACTTTGTCTAGCCGGCAAACGGACTACAAATACATACGTCTTAGCCTACTTGACAATTTACAAAAAAGGAACAATAAAACTTGTCTCGGCCAGAAAACACTGTTTTCATTGATCAAATACGACATCATTTTGTTTGAATTACCCTCTCATCGGCAACTGCAATTAAGGAAGCTTTTAACTAGGCTTCAATCTCCTTACAAACTGCAGTTATTTAACCAGATTGTCACCCAAACAATGTGACCCAGCTGCAAGTGGTCAAGCAAGCCATTGGTGCATGGAGAGAAAGAGAGCTAATTGGCTTAGTGGGAGAAATTGAGGTATTCATGAAATCCCCATGAATACGTCCCGCAATTTCAATTAAGTAATTAGTCTTGAAGTTTCTATGACGTCAGTTGTTGACAACTTGACACTTGACCTACATGAGTATCTGACTGACACGTCCCGCCTTGACCACATTTGTCATGGCCAAACTGTCGTAGCCGAAACGCACATGACCAGAACGTTCGATGACCGGTTAAACTGCCTTGTCCGGACTTGTCACCTGTACGTCAGGGTGGTCAAGACTGCCTATAGTGGACGTTTTGGTAATTGTTAACTCGTGAAAGAAAACTGGTTTCTGCAAACCATATGTCACGTTTACTTATTGTTTACAATGTGCAAACATATGCAAAGAATGGGCGAAGACAGACTGTCAAAAAGAGCATGGAAAGCAGAAGAGGGTGGCAGAAGAAGAAGAAGAAGAGGAAGACCAAAGCTGCGATGGAAAGACTGTGTCAAACGAGATCTTGAAAAGTCAGGAACGAACGGCCAAAAGTGGAAGACCATCGCAGAAGACAGAGGGAGATGGATAGCATTACCAAGGAAAGTGGAAGGAGCTACCAAGTGACTTGGACCCCACCCCGCAAGGGAGCAAGGGGAGGAAGCTACCAAGTGACTTGTACCCCACCCTGCAAGGGAGCAAGGGGAGGAAGCTACCAAGTGACTTGTACCCCACCCCGCAAGGGAGCAAGGGCAAGGGAGCAAGGGGAAGAAGAAGAATTGTTTACAAGTATTAAATTTAAATGGTGAGTTTGGTGGGAGATGAACTATTTTAACACATAGTAGGTGAAATGGGAATAATACCAGTAGATGCGTATTGGGAGGGTGGGCCACTGGGAGTAGGCGATATGGGAGAGGGATCCAATTAAAGCGAAATGCAATAGGGTAGGGTGTGACAAGGATAAGGATAATGATAACGATAATTTTATTTGTCCCATCAGCAAAACATAGATAAATTACATTGAGAGGCAATATCAATTATACTGATATATATGATACATACAAATGTTGAACTGTATACTATACAATAGCAATTAATACATAATCAACAAAGCTACACATTATGCAACAACAACAAACACAAAACAATGCTGTGGGACGGGAGACTCCTACTGTAGTCGTTGTACAACTGACACTGTAGTCGTTGTACAACTGACACTGTAGTCATTGCACAACTGACACTGTAGTCATTGTACAACTGACACTGTAGTCTTTGTACAACTGGTACTGTAGTCATTGTACAACTGACACTGTACCCACACCTCCCGATGTCTACAGTTCACGAAGGGCTCGCCGTCTGTGATCTACGGCCATGCTTCCAACGAGTTCAACTTGTGTGTGACGAATTCCAGTTTGTTAGGAAACAATAAGAATTTAAATGGATGTGATTTTTACGATGTGGCACCTTTATTACGCGATTTGCGAAATATACACTTATTAATTAAGTAATACAGTGTACTTCGAATTATCACATGCCATCTATACGAAATTATAGATCGTACATTTCAAAACACGTAGTTTTTATCAAAATAATAAATACACTTCCTAATGACGTCGCTTCGTCTTGCTCCACACTGTAAGGGCGCGTCTTGCTCCACACTGTAAGGGCGCATCTTGCTCCACACTGTAAGGGCGCGTCTTGCCCCAGTAGATATGACATAGGCATCTCTTAATTCCCGCGATAATACTAATTAGTGCCTACATTTGATAACAATAAACGGAACTTCATACACCAATAGTGAATATAAAACATGATGCATCATGTTAGAAGTGAGCTGTGTGTTTCAGCATAACGTTGAAAATATATAATTTTATATCAGCCATGCAGACTAATTGTAAATGCAGATTTTTCCTAATCATGTAGCAGCATTGAGACAGACAGCAAGCGTATATAATGTTGGAAATACGAGGGGCGTCATACCCCACGGGGCTCCTTGCCCCACCCTACCCTAGTGTCACCTCTTGCGGGAATAAAATAATTGACATCGGCTAACTTGCGTATGATGGTATATATTCATATGAGGAACAAGTGCGAGAGTATGTCATATCGCGGTGTGTTGACAATTAATTCTGACTTGATGACAAAAATCCGATAAAAATAAAGGGCACCTGATGGACTTGCCGTGGGTCCACCCATCTAACATGTACACTGGTAAATGTCTTATTGTGTATAGAACATATGTATAGATTCGTTAGTGGATATTGGTAATTAAATCCGACATGACTTGATTTAACTTGAGGCGTCCACCGGATTACAAGTCATTTGCCGTGATTGTGGTGGCGTTGACTGCGTGGGTCGTTACTGGTGACGCCGACCGGGTGATATCGTGACAATCGGGAATGGTTTGTGCGGGCGAGGTTCTATTATATGCCGCTTCCTCAAAGGACTGTAATTACGGCGCCCCTATCACGACGGGGCTTAGATAAAAACCCGACTTCACACAACGTGCACTGAGGTTTGTGGGGCGACCCGCTAATGCCGTTGAAGCACACCGTGTGCTCTTACAGGGGCTTAACATTTGAAAGGGTTGTTCTCGCAGAAGCTGCTTCTTGTATTAGCAACCACTGTGTAATACATTAATGGAACAAATTATCCATTGATTGTGTAAATGCTAGCTGCGCGAATATGTTTAAAGACGAAACTGACAATTATCTCAAAAAGGGCGGGTTACAGACACAGCAACAAATGTTGGACTCTTGATAAGCTAATGGCTTCCTTGTCCACTTGCCGTTTTGTCTTGAATGGCATTTTTTTTAATGTTGTTAAATCTTAATATATATAACTGGAACGAGTATTCGATCGATCGATTTCGAAAAATTAAAATAGCACAGTGTTTAGAAACGGAAAAGAAGCGTTCCATGTGTTTTCCTAACGACATGGATGTCGTGGCTAGCCGATGGTTAAGCATCGAATATGAGGCGTAATTCAGCGGCAACACAAACAGCATCAATGTACTCGATACGAGACGTACTTCAGCGGCAACATAAACAATACCAATGCACTCGATATGAGACGTACTTCAGTGGCAACACAAACAACATCAATGTACTCGATACGAGACGTACTTCAGTGGCAACATAAACAATATCAGTGCACTCGATATGTTGTAACAAGCAGAACAGTCCTGGAGTAAATTTCATAGGATTAATTTAGCCTATCGCGAACCCGGTTCGTTGATGTCCAAATATGTAGTGTAAATAGTTTATGTAACATCCACAGTTGATTTAATAAAAAACGCGTATTTTTGTTCAAATCTTCGAAGGAATTGACTTTAGCCGCCAGATCTGGTAAGGATCAAAATAGTGGATATCCAAAATGGTAAACACTGTGTTGGTCAATGCTGATCTAGCGCGTGACCTCCATCCTCTCGCCGATCACATGACAAAGTTACTAAATTTCACTAAGGGTAAAGGTGAGTTTTTGGCGTTTCCATTTTCACTTCACTTTATGTTTGATCAAACATTTAATAATTCAATACCTGATGATTTCATAAAAAAGGCTAATTAAAAAAAATTGCACAAGCTAGCTAACACGTTGCAGTGGAAACTAGGTAGGCTTGATTTTTGAGCCAACCCCGAACCGCCATTGTGCACCCCTCACACCATTCAAACTCGTTAGATATATGACGACGTCGTTTGCAGTGCATTAGTTCGTCAGTTACTCCTGTTAGTGTCTGAAATAGTCGCGTCTGGCAGTTTATTGCCGCCGATCTTGAATAAGACTCTCCATCACACAGCGATGAAATGAATAACTCAGCTGCACGTCGTTTATATTGAAAGAACATTTGTTACCTGTGTTTATATATAGTAACTATTTAATGAATTCGTACTGAGTTGCACTAAGCTAAAACTAACTTTGAACTCACAGCGAGCACGTCTGTGGGGCATTGTCGGCGTACTTCGTTCATACTACGTGTGCGAGATAATTAAGACGTTGCGCGCCCTAGATATGGGGGTATATGGCACGCCAACTTGGCACAAACAGTATGCAGCATTCTAGTTTCCAAAATTAAACATCCCACGCAGTTTCCAACCGAGGTCGATTCTAGTTCTGTTTTCACGACGGAGATGAACATTTCTCGGCGTATTCTTGGAACGTCGGTCAACCAGTGGTGGTTAGCAGGTGAGTAAAGACGGATCCGTCAAAAGTCGTTGCGTCTACACAAGGTGGAGCTTAGGTTTGGTCGGAAACATGAAAACAAGACAAGAAGGATGATATGGTATCAAACCTCACGTCCCCTAACTGTGACAGATTTATTGACGAACAAAACTTGAAGGTCACAACATAGATACCATATCTAATGTTTCGTATCATCGGATTGTAAAATGTGTTCGGTTCTCTCACACACACCGATACAATATGATTATCATCTGATAAGACATTTTGAGAACCAACATTATTGGTTATCGAAATCCGGCAGAAACATAACGAACATCGTCACAACGGGGATGTGTACTTCCAGGGCGCAGTGGCTCGGCGGTAAAACACCGGACAGTCTGTCTAATAGAAACTTGGGCTATTTCGTTCACCCCACTTTGTCTGTGTCTTTCGAGGAGACACTAAAAGCCGTTGGTCCCTCCTACCTGGTGTCGGTGCCAGGGGAAGTAAAATATCCCACACTGGGGGCAAATGTGTAACTTGTCGTTGACGTACATAGTGGTGGTGTCTAGTTACCCGGTCTCCTCGTTTCTCTCACTCAGTACCACATATTAAATCATTGTATTGGTTCCCTGCTCAATATCGCACAATTACCAATCAAGCACTTCCATCCAAGTAAATAGCATATTTAAATTCACTGTCACTCCCGCAAGACAGCCTAGACAACTTCGATCATCTAATTTTAATAAACTTTTTGTTCCCATTGTTAAGGCAAATGTCGGAACCAGAGCTGTTTTAGATGCTGCATCGACTCTATGCAACTCACTCTCTGTTAGTGTTAAGTTTGTAGACAATATAAGTTTGTAGACAATATAAGTCTGTAGAAAATATAACAACATTTCGCCGTGAACTAAAACCCACCTGTTTAAACTGATTATCGATTAGAAACTGCTTAACCCCCTTTGTTTTGGTGCACAGCCGAGCCTGGGTCTCCCGTAGATTCTAGTACAATAAGTGTTTTATATTGCATTGCATTGCACTGCACTGCACTGCAATGCAATGCATTGCACTGCAATGCATTGCATTGCATTGCATTGTATTGCACTGCACTGCACTGCACTGCACTGCATTGCACTGCACTGCACTGCACTGCAATGCACTGCATTGCATTGCATTGCACTGCATTGCATTGTATTGTATCACTAAATCCACTACCTCCCAGTTTAGCTGTTATCAACTGTTTAGGGAGTATCCGATCAAGCATCAAACATTAAAACTCGAGCTAAATTGTGGCGCCACCTCACGGAGTAAGCATCATTTAGACTAGCCGAGGTATAGTAACGCCACCTGGCGAGGGCTGAGCAAACCAGGACTACTTCATGCGTACAGGTATAGTTAGCTTTAAGTCAAATAGGCGACGCCACTTCCAAACCACGACCACGCAAACAGAAATGCTAGGAAGGTCCTTCAGCGTCCACAAATCAAGAAATGTTGGGGGATCTTTTGACCAAGTAGTTACAAGTAGTTAAAGTCACTGTTTTGTTAAAAGTGGGTCAGTTGCATTATTTCTTGTTTTTCGTATTAATACAATTGACTATTGTGTTGTAGTTTCCGTCAGTACACATGCACGGGATATACCTTGCCACAGCAAATTCAAGAATTCACGTGTCAGCTGTACTAAAAGAACATGTAGAATCAATGAGCTTCACTTTCTTGCGTTCTGTGCAAGAGATGTAGCAACATTTATCAAGATTTCCTTCCAAGGCAAAAATGGCAAGTGGACAAGGAAGCCATTGGCTTCTCGTGAGTCTAACGATTATTCATTTATGTGTAATCCGCCCTTTTGATATATTTGTCAATTTTGTTTTAAGCGTATTCACCAGACTTATTGACTCGGGTCGCACATTTTGACTTGACTTGGAATTCAGATAGAAGCATCGGGACTTGACTTGGACCGGAAGATCATTGACTTGTGACTTGACTTAACTTCCCAGTTTGCGACTTGCCAACAAGTCTGGTGTCTAGCAATGACGACATTATTATGCGTTCACACAAAGCTCGTACTGGAGATGCAATGCTCTCGGATCTGATCTTTCTGAAGTGTAATTAGTAATCACTCCGGTCTGCTGTCTGATAGTGATTACATAGTGTTGCCTATCAGAAACGTAGTTGCACAAGCCAGTTGTTAGCTGTATGAACTATGACATTTCTTAAGTCACATTTAGTAGCTAGAGACAAAGTTCAATATTATGTGTTATAAAATAGTCATAATGTGATCATAATGGTCATTAGAACTTTGTTTTATTTTAAACAAAGTTTACTGTTAGTACCATTTTCCAACTATCACCATTTGTTTATATTACGTGTAAGTTTTACGTGTATCGTATTAATCATAATCGTAATAAATAATATCATTAATAAACTGACCTGTTTATCATTGATATTTCATTAGATATGAAGTGCAATCCTCATGTGTTTAAGTGCGACTTGACTTATAACTCGAATGGTGAACGCTAGTGACTTGACTTGACTTGACTTGACTTGTGATTCGAACGGTGAACTCTAGTGAGTTGAATTGATTTGACTTGGAATTCATAGAGATGACTCGATACTTGCCTTGGACTTGGAAGTCATTGACTTGAAACTTGACTTAACTCGACTTCCAATTGGTGACTTGCCAACAAGTCTGATATTCACTCTGCCAGCATTTACACAATCAGTAGTTAATTTGGTGGACGACGTTGAACCCGGACAAAATATACGCTTTTGCAACACACACTTCGTGCGTAGGCCTATCACCAAACTGCCACCTGGAGAGGCAGCCTGGAGAGGCAGCCTGGAGAGGCAGGCTGGAGAGGCAGCCTGGAGAGGCAGTCTGGGGAGGCAGCCTGGGTTGGTAGCCTGGAGAGGCAGCCTGGAGAGGCAGCCTGGAGAGGCAGCCTGGGGAGGCAGCCTAGAGAGGCAGCCTGGGGAGGCAGCCTAGAGAGGCAGCCTGGAGAGGCAGCCTGGAGAGGCAGCCTGGAGAGGCAGCCTGGGCAGGCAGCCTGGAGAGGCAATGAGTTGCCACAAGTTATGGCTGGGTTTACAAAAGGCGATATTTTCGCCGTGAAGAGGCGATGTCGTCTCATGCGACTATGTAATAAGCAACCAGAGAACATCTTACGGCCAGTCACAGTACCACATTTCGGAGTAGGCTGTAGAGGCACTGTCTTAAGTGCGTAGCTCTTTCTCCATCTGTGTCGGGAATATGCAAGTTATTTATTAAGATCAAGAAGAAGAAGCTTTATCATCGCATGAAATATCAAACGGACACCTGTTCTAATGACGTAACAGTCGCCTTGTTGTAGCGGCGATATCGTCTCGTGTAAGCAGCAGGACTTGTAATCATTCGTGGCTTGAAGCTGCCAGTGGTGTATTGGGGGGGGGGGCGGAGCATTGGGCTATGGCCCTCTAGGCGTAATTGTTTTTCGTATGTAACTTGTTGCGCCGCGACATCAATCAATCATTCAATCAATCAGTAATTTATTTCTAACAACCAACAGTACAAATTCCATTATTACAAAGTACAACACTATTTGCAACATGTAAAAATAAAATAAACAACAGAGTGTTGATGGAAGGGGAGTGAACAGAGTACGATGCTTATCTATGGTTCATCCCCAAAATGATAGCATAGTAAACTAATGAGTTACTAAGCTTGGCCCCCCTTTGGCCTCCCCTGTTGCCTCCCCCTTTAGCCCCCCTTGTCCTCCCCTTTGCCCCCCCTCTTGGCCTCCCCCTATTTTGCCCCCCTTTGCCCCCCCCCCTTTGCGATATTCTACACACGCCACTGTTAGCTGCAGATACATTCTAACCCCGCACTAGAAGATTGTTCAGTCAGGTTTCCTTCACCGTGAGGCTGGGGAAGAAGATTTGTCAACACGTCCACTGCACAGTTAATCTATTTTCTCTCATTCCCATAAACTGTACTGAAAATCGACCAAACGTTTTGCATTGAAAAACGCAGACTGGGGCAGTTTTCCTGACCTTCAGATGGAGCAGTTTTTAAGTAAATGTACATACTAGATACAGCGTCAGCACAGGTGATACCTGGAGTCCGGAAACATGTAACACTGAATTGTTGCGTACATTTCAATAGACAAGCAAAACAAAATTAATATTTCATATATTTGACTCAGACGTCATAATAAACGGATGATTTGTTCAAAGAGAAAAACATTAACAAAGAAAAAATTAGCTATTATCTTCCCTCACAAGATTGAAAAACAAGTAATTTGTGTAATGAGTACTGATTTATTCAGCATAGCTTTATTTTGACTAACTATAACTCTTACGACATAACGTTCCAGCTAATGGATTTTCTCACAGAGCTATGATTTTAAATTGCACGAAAAGTCTTGGAAATCGCTGACATGTTTCAAGATGGTGCCCAATAAGACATAGAGATATGCCTTGAAATGGCTAATACTTCCTATCACACATTTTCAGTCGCCTCACACTATTATGACTGAAAATAGTAGTGAATTAGTCGTCTGATTTGATAGTCAAATCGTATCTGCCTCGTGGCCGACTGCACGACGCAATGGGCAATGTGATGAGAGAAAGACATGTAGAACTGGCGTTCCAGCGACGGTCGTGCTCTGGCAAGATAACGGCAGCGCTGACGGCCGGCCGTTGATGTAAGAGCCCAGGGGGACGATGCTCCGTCTCGCTGCTCGTCTATCGGTCCTCGGCACCTTGTCGTCGGCCGCCCGTCATTAGCGAGAGAGACGCAACAAGAGCGTCAATCGCCGGTTGCGATCGCCGCTGACAATCGGTATCGCCGCAGACAGGCGCCGAGCTCTCACGGTCTACCGGGCGTTAATTGTCCGCGCAAGAGAAATAATTATGATTTCCCGCACGTGGCGGTCGAGGCGAGTGTTTGGGCAAACTGACGGAAATTAATTGCGGCGTCCGAGGCAGGAATTGATGCGTTCCGTATTTCCTGCGTATTCTTCGCGATGCGTAACTAGTATGCCATACTTACGAGGTTATCTATTTATACGTCATCCAACCCCCAAAGTCAATTAATGGGGTTGGCTGCACCCCCAGAGAGTTTCACAACATACTATAGTAATATAACAGACACTTTCGCCGAAGGCAAAGTTCATGGTAAGAACTGCGTTGAGTGGTTTCACGTTAATCACTTGAAAGGATTAATAAGATCGGTAGTGTAAATTCATATTATTTTATGAACAAAAGGTGTTATTATTTGTATTGACCTTTTGTACACACTCATTGGACATCTTCACACTGACCGCCCGTGTATGACAGTATGTTGACCACTACTTAAGAGCGGCCTATACGTAAATGACTTTTTTGGACTCTCGATAAGCCAATGGTTTCCTTGTCCACTTGCCATCTCGAACTTGTAGTTTTGGATGGTAATCTTGTTATATATTGTTAAAAACTACTGTTTCTGGCGATTGGTCTGACTATGTGCACCGAACGCGGGCGAACACACAGTTTTGGTCGTTCATCGATACAAAATGTAGCTACAAATAAATTGTCCTTTTCAACTAAAAGTGCTCTTTTCGGACCTTCCCCGTCTAAGTGAACATTCACGACTACACGTAGTTCAATTCATATCGATATTCGAACTGAGGCTATTTTGCGGAGTGAAAGCAAAAGATTCAGCTCAATTCGCGACGACGATTCCTTTGCAGAACGTTTGTTCAACTCATGGGTGGATGCGTTTTCAAATGTCAACTGGAAACTGGACTGACGCATTGGACGCTACGTAGGACACACACACGCACGCGCACGCGCACGCGCACGCGCACGCACACGCACACGCGCACGCACACGCACACGCACACGAGGCCCAAACGTGAAAGGCGTGTCGATTCCAATCTTGCAACGGTTCAACTTAATTTGAAGTGAACCTTTGCCTTGCGATATGGACATGTATAGTCGTTCAGTCCGTTCTCATTAATCACTCGGACCTGTGGCGCCGTGTGCGTCTTTCAGTGATTAATGTCGACTGAACCCGCTCTAGTCACGTCGCCGGCACTGCCGTCAGGGTCGTCGCCGGCACCGCCGTCAGTTCGTCGCCGGCACCGCCGTCAGTTCGTCGCCGGCACCTCCGTCAGGGTCGTCGCCGGCACTGCTGTCAGGGTTGTTGCCGGCACTGCCATCAGGGTCGTCGCTGGCACTGCCGTCACGGTCGTCGCCGGCACTGCCGTCACGGTCGTCGCCGACACTGCCGTCACGGTCGTCGCCGGCAGTGCTGTTAGGGTCTTCACCGGCACTACTGTCAGGGTCGTCGCCAGCACTGCTGCCATGCATGTTCGTCGCAGGCACTGCTATCATGGTCGTTGCCAGCACTGCTGCCATGCATGTTCGTCGCAGGCACTACTATCAGGATCGTCGCTAGCAGTGCTGCCATGCATGTTCGTCGCAGGCACTGCTATCAGGGTCGTCGCCAGCATTGCTGCCATGCATGTTCGTAGCAGGCACTGCTGTTAGGGTCGTCGCCAGCACTGCTGCCATGCATGATCGTCGCAGGCACTGCTATCAGGGTCGTCGCCAGCACTGCTGCCATGCATGTTCGTAGCAGGCACTGCTGTCAGGGTCGTTGCCAGCACTGCTGCCATGCATGTTCGTCGCCTGTGTAGTATTGTAAATGGACCCCCTTGGAAATGGGGTCCATTTACCACAGTGGTAAATGGACCGGGGGGTTCATATTCAATCGTGGTAAATGGACCCCGGGCATGGAAAACGTACCTCCCATCTGTAAAGTTTTATTATTGATTCAGATAAAGCAATGGTACTTAGGGGTGTTATTTTGTTTGAATTTCTATTTTAGCACTAAATAGCTTTTGGTTGACTGCTTGGATATGGGAGGGTGTCTGTTCTCAATGACTGTGGACAATGTACCTCCTCCTGCCACGCATATCCGTTTAGCTCAGTTCCAAGTTGGACGAGTGGATTAACTTCACATCAAACGGTTATGAGCAGTTAAATGTCAAGTCGTGGAACTAAATCCCGGGCGTGGACATGGAAATGTAATTGTGAAAAAATAGGTCGGGACCTTCTCAATGGCCGTGGAAAATGTACCCCCCTTTTTATGGACTGCTTGGATATGGGGAGGGGGTCCGTTCTCAATGGCCGTGGAAAATGTACCCCCCTTTTTATGGACTGCTTGGATATGGGGAGGGGGTCCGTTCTCAATGGCCGTGGAAAATGTACCCCCCTTTTTATGGACTGCTTGGATATGGGGAGGGGGTCCGTTCTCAATGGCCGTGGAAAATGTACCCCCCTTTTTATGGACTGCTTGGATATGGGGAGGGGGTCCGTTCTCAATGGCCGTGGAAAATGTACCATGCTGTACCCACACAGGTTTTTTCTCTGATTTATATAATACTGTTGTAAATAGTTGCATTGTTGCCTCAGATATGTGTTTGCCAAAGACGGGTGCCAAGAAAGGGAGCAGCAAGGTGGTGCCTGGTTGGAACGAACATGTACAGGCTCAACACGATACTTCCTTGTTCTCGCATGATATTTGGGTGCAGTGTGGTAGGCCACATAATGGTGAAGTAGCTGATATCATGAGGCGTACTCGATCCAGGTATCACTAGGCTGTGAGATATGTAGTAAAGGAAGAAACAAGGATAAAAAGAAACAGAATGACTGAAGCTATTAGTGAAGGAAACATAGTTTTAAAACATCTTGTCGTTTTCTGCTAAATGTCATTGATGGTTATTTAGGTTCAGAAGATATTGCTGACTTATTTTCTTAAAAGTTTGAACAATTGTACAATTCTGTTGGATTTGATTAAGATAATATACACTTATTAAAAAATAGAGTTGACAATCTTGTTATTCATATGTGTGTGCATCAAAATGGTGATAATGACGATGGTCACAGCTGCCATCAGCAGCATGGTATTGATGTTGATGATCTTGTGCAAATCGCATGAAACATGGTAAAAAATAAGAAAATGGCATATTTTCTAACCATATTATACAAGATACTGAACACCTGTTTAAAGCATTAACCTTGCCCTACAATGGCGTGTTTATTCATGGTGTATCCCCAAGTGAGTTACTGATAGGTACTATGGTGCCACTTCAGAAAGATAAAAGAAAGGCGCATCATAGCTCTGATAACTACAGGGCGTTGACCTCAGGTAGCATCATATGCAAGTTTTATTATGCCAGTATAATCAAACAACAAACTGGAGTTTTTGATACATAAGATTTGCAATTCTGGCTTAAAGATGGCTTGTATACAACAATGTGTACATTTATGGTAAAAGAAACCATTTCATGTTACGTAAATAATGGTAGTACTGTGCATGTTTTATTACTTGGTGCTTCTAAGGCATTCGATAGAGTGAATTATTGTTTGCTGTTTCAAAAACTAATTGAAAACTGTGTGTGCCTATTAGTTGTAAGACGTTTACTCCACATGTATACAAACCAGAAACTACAGGTTAGATGGAATTATATAACATCAAACCGATTCAACGTGAATAATGGGGTTCGCCAAGGAGGTGTTATGTCTCCACTTCTATTTGGAGTGTACATGGATGGGCTGTTGGATTTATTTAGAAACCTTGGTATTGGCTGTTTTATTAGGCAATATTTCTGCGGAGCTGCAGGATATGCAGATGACATTATATTACTATGTCCTACTAGTTCTGGGTTGCGAAAAATTATTGAGGTTTGTGAAAAATATGCCAAACTACATGATGTGTTGCTTAATGGGTCAAAAAGCAAAATATTGGTGTACAACAAGAAGGATGTTGATCCGCATTGTGAAATAAATGGTACAGATGTTTCTACATGTGAGAAAACTATACATCTGGGAAATGTGCTTAGCACAATCAATAAGTATGAAATGGTGTTTGGTGGTATCAAGAAATGTAATTGTAGTGTAGATATATTGATGTCTCAGTTTGGTTCATTTAGAACTATCGTCAAAAACAAATTATTTCATCAGTATTGTTGTGGTGCATTGTACGAACCTTAACTATGGCCACTGTGGCATGACCGTGTTAACAAGATGTGCACAGAGTGGCATAATGCTTTGCGCAGGGTATGGAAGCTACCATAGGGTTCGCACACAGATTTAATACCATTAATTGCTGAAGGCGCACCTTTAGACTTTGGTTTGATCTCTGGGTTTATACAGTTTTACAGAACAGTAGCCTTGTCAGACAACATGGTTGTTAATTGTATAGCAAATACAATGACATTTGCTTATGGGTCCATTATGGGCCAGAATGTAATTGTGTTGTATTGTATATGCGCTATTAAGTATGAATGTAAAGTAATATGGAATATCAATGTAAATGTTTCATGCTATGACTACGCAAAAATTATTTGTGAATTGGTGGTAATGAAAGATTGGAACAATGACGTTGTCTTAAATAAGGAAGAATGTAAAGCTGTGATTTCATATCTAAGCACAATATAATTTGTTTTCTAACTGCTGTTTCTTGAATGGAATTTTAATATTTGTTTAATATGTATATATCTATGGATCATGAGTCCGGAAAAGATGGTAATAATAATAATTGTCATTTAAAATGCATTAAAAATGACCACTTAACCAGGGACCCATTGCAGGACCACTTCATCCGCCTATGGCAACGTTGGCGAAAATCTTAACTTCCACGTATTTACTCCACTTTCTTTACATAACATATCTTTAAAAGGAACAGGTGTAAATGTGAGAAGAAAAAAGATCATTACACGGTAATTATTATTAAACAATACTACAACTGTAAATATAGGGAGGGCTTCCGTATAAACACTTTTTTTTTACATATTTATTTCATATGATTTGTGCATATATTGCAAATATTAACACACTATAATGTATAGGTTTGTGGTGTTTTGTGTGAAAATCCCTTAGTCTTAGATTAATACGGCAAGTAGATATAGTTTATGCTGTTAATACTTTTTATGCCTATATGTTTCTCGGAAGTAAATTAATCGAGCAACATGTAAAATGAACGAAATTTACGTTATAATTACATGCACATGACTGAAAATTAGATGCATTGTTCTGCATAAGTTTAACTTATAAATTCGTTAACATATTTACATTACATTTCAAGCGATACAATTGTATTTGTATCGATGGTTAAAAATCCATTATGCGTAGACATTCGTCAAAACCATTCGTTAAATTCAACATGGGCAGAAAAATTTAGGAATCTTATTCGGAATGTTCGTGTCCTTTTGGTCACATGTTTAAATTAAGTACAACTAGTGACTTATTTGGTGCCGCTAAAACACATCGTTAAAATAGCAACCAAAACAAGGCGACTGCCTATCATGATACACCATATTACCCCACAACAACTTCCCTGTTGTCTACCGAACAAACACCTACAATTTGTTCTTGTCACTGTTTTTTCATTAGCGAACAAATCCTGACTAGGACAGATCCACCGCACGAGGCGATGACAAATGTCGGCTTGGCTGTGAGCCGCGCCGTGCCGCCGTGTCGTTGTTTGCAGGTGTCAGCGAGGCCTCCCGCCACGACCATCAATGCTCTCGGCTGTCGAGGGTCACTGCGTACACGCGCCGCCGCCCACTCACGCGTCTCCAGCTCGTCTGCAACACGCGCCGTCAACGCGCCATCCGGCCGGTTCACACCATCGCAGTTTTAAAGTCACGCCCGGTCTCGTGGACAAACACTGGTGATTATTTCACCGCTGTGACAATGTTTTGTGTAGCCGCTGTAGATACATGTTGCCAAGAGATCGATGTAGTTAGCCACAAAGCGCATGGTTAAGTTCGTCGAAATCACGCGCGCGTAGGTCTAAATCTATTAAAACTGCCACCGCACTATAGATTTTTCTCTTCTCGGTTCAGACTCTTGTCATAAAGAATCGAACTTGTCTAGTACTGACTGCGACATGCTATATATATAGCTCGTTTGCGGAAGTTTGTTATGTAGCTTTGATGAAATCATCGGTGAAACTATAAAATTATTTTTGGTGCGGCCGAACCGTAATTGGGAGAAAATGGTAAAAGTGGCTGTATGCGGTGCTTGCGCCTATTGTATGACGTAATGTTTCGCAGCGTAACAGCCTGTGTTTATTACCTTAATGCGTTTTGTCGTGTACAATTCGTGGTTTTGCGGACATAACAAGCTCACTACAAGAAGCTTTCATTTTATGCTATTGGTTACCTCGACAGGTAATTAGCTTTCGTTCAAATTAACTTTTTTTTGCGAACTTATGATGTTTGTTGTAATGACAGGAAGAAGTAATTATACTAATTTATATACCTGAGACTAATAAAAGCGAGAGATAGGCTATCGCACGCCATATTTCTTTAAATTGTGTTCACACCCGTATAGCTTAAAGGAGGTACTAGAACAAGAGGACAGAAAGTAGCGCTAATGTGACAGTGTAGATTGGATATGAAAAAAATACCTATTCTCACAGAGGACGACACGTGAATGGACCAAATTATCTAATGATTATGTTAATTAATACAGTATAGTGTCATATATGTTTTTTGGTTCAATGATCAATGGCTGAACGCCTCATTTACTTTGGACAGTTCGTTTTCTTTTTATTAAAACAGCGATACAATTCATGGGCGACCGACGCGACTCTGATGTCAAGCGGAAGCTGCGTGGTCAGGTTCTTCAGCCGGTGTGAGGCGGAGACAAGTCGATGATTGATCTGATCAGTCGTTTATCAGTCACAGCCAACGAGTGATTCATCCGAGACGACCACGCATTACAAAACATTAGTAGTATTTTTATCGAGTGCGCGTTGGACCGTGACAAAACACGTGGTGTTTCGTCTTCGGTTAGAGGGTGACAGAAAACAGGTGATTATCATAAACGTCCACGCTTTTCTCTTCGAAAGGACCTCGAAATATTGTAGAAAGATTGCATGTACTGCCAACGCTAGACTATAGCCTATAGCAAGTGGACTACAGCCTATAGCAAGTAGACTACAGCCTATAGCAAGTAGACTACAGCCTATAGCAAGTAGACTACAGCCTATAGCAAGTAGACTACAGCCTATAGCGAGTAGACTCTGTAGACTGTCATGAATCAGATTAGTAGATGTTGTGTAGTGAATGGTTCAAGCAACATGTAGAGTTGTTTTAATGAAAGAAAGCGCTGCCTACTCCTCTTATCAAATCACCCAAGTCATTTACTTTGATTGGGTAAGTTGCGAAACTGTGAATAGCCTTATATGTCATAGTAAGCTTTTCGCCTAGTTTTGAGCGGATCCGATCAAAAATAATCTACTAGTTTCTCCGGTGATTTCACGGAAACTGGAGTATAAATTTGTACAAACGGGCTGGCATGTCGTAGTCGATAATAAATATGTTCGATTTTACGATTTCTCGCAAAATGAGTCTGAAGTGAGACGAGAGAAACAATTGAATTGAAGAAGAACATTTAATATTCTCAGCTGTACGAGTCGATATTACCGGAGCAGTGGAGGATTCGTTGATCACATATCGTCACTTATATATGTCTTCCTATAGTATGTATGTGCAGATATGCGGTAAGGAGAGAACTTTTTGTTATACATTTTATTCACAATGATACATGCTTTTATGCCCTTTATTCAAACGTATATAGTCTCGTATAAAGTAAATTGTGAATACAATGATTTCCTTCCATAAATAATTTAGCAAAAAGAAATTGTACCTATATTTGTTGCATAACGATGACACAGCATTACAATACTGTGAGAATGTATGAGCTGCAGAAGTTATAATTCAAACAACAACAATATAAAAAAACAGAAGAAGCTAATTAACAAGACCTCGAAGAACCACCTAATTAAAAGAATAATATAAAGTATATATGAAGTCAAATACTGCAACCAATAATGCAAAAGCTGTCTGGACCGTGCTACTTGGAAACCATGTCACAAATTACCAGGACGGACGCGATACCGAGATGCCTCGATCTGGTGTAAGTAAAACATGCGGCAATTGTCAAACAATTACCAATTTAATTATCCACGAAAATATTTCCTAAAATGTAACTGCTTAGCCTGCACATTGATACACTTTATTTGAAACTGTTATTTTAGACACGGTAATCTATTCATTCACGTACATTTTTTACGTTTATTGACCCCTGGCGTACTCCTTAAACCAGAAGCCCAATATTCGTTCAGATAAAGAGTGCCCGAGTATTATGTTATGTGATATCTTGTCCATTTGCTGCTCTAATAATTTTACAGTGGAGAATATTGTACTCAGCATAAGAACCACTGCCTCGTCATTAACGCCCACTCTAATTCGAAGCACATTGACTTGGTCAGTTTCAGCCTTTGCATTAGTAGAGGGCCTGGCCTGGTCCGAGAAAGGGCGTGGCGATGTACGAGAGGGGGCGTGGTGAGATACTCACAATGGTGATTGTTGGGTAGGCGTAACGTTGTTGACGTTTATACAGCGCTCGCCCGCGGTCGATGGTGCGGGGGATGATTGTTGAAACGTTTACGACGGATTTGTTAAATGTAGCGCATTTTGTCGACGATTTGCTGAAGCGGTAGTTTTTATTTCCATTGTTTTCTGCGAAACACATGGATTTGATGGAGGCTCAACAAATGCAGTAATTGCATCGTTGACATTATTATTGTGACGAACCCACCTACATTGTAGCTGACGTCGCCGCCACCACCTCCAACACAAACACCACCACATACAACAACAACAACTCAAACACCAACACCACCACATACAACAACAACAACAACAACAACAACAACAACTCAAACACTAGCACCACCACATACAACAACAACAACAACAACTCAAACACCAACACCACCACATACAATAACAACAACAACTCAAACACCAACACCACCACATACAACAACAACAACAACAACAACTCAAACACCAACATCACCACATACAACAACAACAACAACTCAAACACCAACATCACCACATACAACAACAACAACAACAACAACTCAAACACCAACATCACCACATACAATAACAACAACAACTCAAACACCAACACCACCACATACAACAACAACAACAACAACAACAACTCAAACACCAACACCGACGACGACGACGACGACGGCGACGACGACGACGACGCCATCACTACAGACGCCTGTACAAAATCTAGCTGCGAACCGATGAACCCTGGCGATGCCGGTTTTACGTAAGCGGGGTAGCTAGTGTATGGGCCTACTGGTCACGGTACACCCACACACTCGTATACGATGTCAGAGAGCTGCCACTGTCAACTGATCAACTCACGTCCCGCGGAGCTCGTAATTAAAACACTCATTGAATGTTTACGCTTAAGGTGTCGACGCGAATTGTTCGTAATGAAGTCTTAGTTTATCCGTCTATCGTCATAAACTTTAAAATTTAAGAGATTTATTAATAATATACGATTCGTTCGTTACCGGTAATGTCGTGTGCGACAGGATGTTTTGCACGCACGCACGCACGCACGCACGCACGAACGCACGCACGCACACACACACACCCTCTCTCTCTCTTTCTCTTTCTCTCTCTCTCTCTCTCTCTCTCTCTCTCTCTCTCTCTCTCTCTCTCTCTCTCTCTCTCTCTCTCTCTCTCTCTCTCTCTCTCGTTCTCTCTTCTGCGTCGCGATAATACCTCCTTTGTAGCAACACAATGTATATATGTTGGCAATAAAGAAATGTACCGATAAGTTATTGTTTTATTCTACTCTGTCGCCTATATGACAAATTATTCCGACCTATTCAGTGGTTCGTCTGAATATTAAAATTACCGATTTAACATCCGTTGGATCCGTGTATATATTGGACGAACGAAACGGAGTCTGTTGGTTCTGTATGATGATTGGCATATTATTTTATCTGATGTTCTGGTTTGTCAGCCTTGATATACGGTGGCGGAGTAACTTAAGTCACCAGCTGACCCCGCGACCTCAAGGGCTAACAGGCGACACACTGCAATAAGTTATAGTTTTATGAGCACGCTGCACAACGGTCGCCTTTCAACTTAAAAAGAAATAGCTACAATAGTAATAGTGACTTTCACCTTAAAAAGAAATAGCTACAATAGTAATAGTGACTTTCACCTTAAAAAGAAATAGCTACAATAGTAATAGTGACTTTCACCTTAAAAAGAAATAGCTACAATAGTAATAGTGACTTTCACCTTAAAAAGAAATAGCTACAATAGTAATAGGGACTTTCACCTTAAAAAGAAATAGCTACAATAATAGTGACTTTTTCATTTCAGAATGTAATTTTTGTCTGAAAGTGTATAATAAACAATAATAGTATTCTTACTGTCGATTTCAAAGACAGACGTAACTTAAAAAACATGATGACAAATCTACACATATAAGTAAGCAGATTGTTTTAGACGGTAACCAGTAACTTTTATTATCACGAGTCTGCTGTTGTATGAGATGTTGTACTTATATTTTATAATTTCAACGTGTTGTTTGTGTAATCGAACATGAACGATTCGTCTTATTATACAAATATTTGACACACATCTGAACATATTTCTATAAAAAAAACGCAACTAAGCTTGCAATTTGAAGCAGTTGACACCGACGAAGGGTGATTGTACGCGATCTAAAGACGTGTCTATAGCGTTGGTCTGCAGGTTGTGGAGTCTACATCTTGCGATTGGCCGACGTCCGCATCGCGCGGTCTCCTTCCTGCCGCTAATTAACTTCTGTCTTCGGCACCCCGAACCCAACCTCCCGCAGTGCCGTCATCGTCGCCGGGAAATACGACCCTCCCTAATGGGGATTGCAGATAACGCGTCAACGGGTGCCCCTAAATTCTGTTGACACTTAATTAGAGACGGATTTTGACGGTTTCTTGAAGTGGTGATATTTACACAGTGTGCAATACACACTCGACGCATACATCTATGGTGGCCATCTGAACTCATTTCCTTTATAAAGTTAACGCCTAGACTCTGATACTCGGCAGGTAATAGCACCAAGAAGAGAACCTTATATTATCCACATTAGTACTGACATTTCCATACGACCGAGTATATGTTCTCTTAACCCATACTAACGTTTGCCTGCTTCCTGCATATGACTACATAAAATATTCATATAACGACCATACCGTAACACAGGCCTTTTAGTGAATATCCTCCTAAAAGGCAACATATGTATCGCCTAGATTATAGTTGAGTAATGGCATGCATGATGCTCCATTCGTATGGTTGTTTATCTGTGAAACAGAGTTGTTTAACAACACTAATCATACATTTAATTCTACAATTAACGATATAAATATACATGAATATTTTTGGTCAGAGAAAGGTGCATCAGGGATTTTGTCCAATAGGCAGTCGGTTTTTCGATTAGTATTAACAACACGTGATTTTACGTATTGTCGTGAATGGGGCAAATATTGTTAATGCAAAATCGAAACCATGCATGCTCACTGCATACATAAAATTATTGAATTCAAAATCGACAGCTGCATAAAAGCTGAAAAAAACAAACAAACAACAAATGTTATGCAAAAACGAGGGGCAACCAGTGTAGCACAGCCCCATACATTTCACGACATGAAGAAAGACATGTCAGTTATGAGCTAATAAAACTGAGCACGCGTAAGTGAGTCAGTATCGCCCGACGACTTCAGAGAAACTATGAATAAATCAACAATGCAGTAAGTAGCGTTTGGGATAGAAAAATGGTTTGAAACCATTGCAGAAAACGAATGCATTCTGTGGTCACCGGCAACGAAATCAGGACATACTTACAACTACTAGTGGATCTTTGAATAAACGTGAATAAATTTGAGTGACACCAATTTATTATGCAGCCTCTCACGAAACCTCACTGACAGCGAACAATAATAATTAAATCGACCGAACTGTGTCATGAGTTATGGTTAATGCTTGCAATGCTTGTATTTTCAACGAAACCAAAAAGTTCACAATGTCTACATCAGGATCTCAATTGCCCGTGGCCCAATTACGTAGCGACATCCGTCATTCATATCTACCGCCCCTTTTCAACAGACTAATGAGTTTATTTCCTGTCGCGCAGTCGTCATTTATCACAGCTCAGAGCATCGAATTCAGAGCTAGGCAATTAGGCGCTGAAAGTTAATGCAGCATAATCGAGTTACGCATATCCTTGCGCGCGCGGTTGGAGGGGCTGGTCACGTGTGAGGAATGACAATCACCGGTACAATAATGCTTCCCTGAAATGAAATCACTGTCATTGGGTTTCCTGGCGTGCGCATATGTGAGATGTAGAGCAAGCTGGACGCACGAACTATCCACCGAGAACTAGCGCCACGAATTGTTCCTTACGGAAAGTGAAAGTGGATCACACACGGTAAACGGAACAGGTGAGTACATTCTTAAAGGTCTCCTTTTCATATATATATATATATATATATATATATATATATATATATATATATATATATATATATATATATATATATATATATATATATATATATATATATATATATATATATATATATATATATATATATATCCATATGTCACAAATTACTCGGACGGAGTATATATATATATATATATATATATATATATATATATACATCCGTCCGAGTAATTTGTGACATGGTTTCCTGTAGCACAGTCCGGACAGCTTTTGCATGGTTGAACTCCATATAATTTTTATACCTTATGTTATCTTTTAATTAGTTTGTTCTTCGAGATCTTATTAATATATATTATTATATATATATATATATATATATATATATATATATATATATATATATATATATATATATATATATATATATATATATATATATATATAATATATATATGTATATTAATTGATTTTATATTGGTGTATATATATATATATATATATATATATATATATATATATATATAAAATATATACGTTGAGAAATGGCAGGGTACAAGTTACGTTAAGCTAAACAACTAATTATTATAATGCTAAATTAGCACAATTAATCAGTTATGTTATACTTAAATAAATATAATGCGAATATCTTTTTGTAGTCAATTTGTCATTGAATATCAATAATCATCACAGAATAAACGCACGTACACGAAATATTAAGTTGTTTTGATAAAATAATGTAGCGTATAGGGTTAATTAAATCTGGCATGGTGTATTGTTAGTTTTATGTAGACATGCATCGTAACTTTTCATTCGTCGGATAAGGTTCCAAAACAGGACTTTCATTTTGTTTAATGGCAAAGAATAGCACGAGAAACACCACCGTCCAGTTTGTATGGCAAATATCTTATACAATGTGTGCAGTATATCATACAGCATAGATTCATAGACTCATAACGGATAGGTACAATTTTGCGTACATTTGCGTACATTATTTTTATAGTTAAAAAATGGCATTGTGAAACGTGCAGTTTGATTTAATGAGTAATTTGCCTAAGAACAATTACTGAACAATTTGGATTGTAGATATTTAGAAACCTTTAGGCCCCCCTATGGAAAACCTTCAAATTGTACTCCGATAAACAACGTTAACATGTCTTTAATGTGCTCATATTGTAGACATGTGTGTGTGTGTGTGTGTGTTGCCCATTGAAAAATAATTTTCAGCAAATTGACCACCTAGATGAGTTGCATTTGAAAAATAGCAAGAGTACCCAAAAAAACATCTAGCCCCATCCCTGGGACAAGACGGTCCTCTGCCTGGGGCAAGACGGTCAATATATTAGGTTATTATAGTTGTTAAAATTAAACTGTAGTTAACATATAATATACACCTTGCAATACATACATAATATAATAATGACTTAGTCATATCCGATCATAATTACAGCCTACAGGGTAGCAGAACGTAAATTGTGCAATGTTCATATAATATTAAATGTATTAAACATAATTGGTCATGTGTAATACATGTTTTACATTATGACCACACTTTTGCTTGCAGGATAATACATAGGAACACGTGCACTATTTGGGTCTTAACACGGTGTATACAAAACACAACACAATATTGCCACTTTTGTATTGTTTAACCTGTCAACTGATTAATAAAATTATTATCTCACCAATTACGTTCATGATTCATACCTTTGCAATTTACTATTGCCAAAATATTAGATCAGCGCGTTTTAATTACGTCTGTCTCGTGTTGATGAGCTTTCGGGGTGAGTATCCGATATATGTTAGCTTCATTTTGCACCAGATTTTGGGACGTTCAGAGTTCTATATTTTGGGACGTTTTTCCCCAGGCTACCCTATTTATCTCCAGCCAATAATAACTCGTTGTGTGAATTGTAATGGACGATATATATCTCAATTATCTGTACATAATGACCGGCAGCAATTATTGTCAGTTTGATCCACCGTTACTCGCCCTGAGGCTACTAGACAGAATGACCGATAGTACGTCACAGCCACATCGTCTGCCAGTCCAGCAACGACGCTAATGTTAGAAACATCTGGTGAACATACTTTGTCACCCTAAAAATGAACAGCATAATTTAGAATAATTATTGTTTCTTATACAAAAACGAATGAACGGATATAACCATGTATGATGCGATGAACGTGGACAACTTAAAACCTTTTGATCCCCGAATCAATATTAACTATTAACTAATTACGAGATATTGTGTCCAAGACAAATGTTTAGGTTTTAGGAGATATTCGTTAACGCGTAACACCTTGAAAGGGTTGACATTCAACGCAGTTATCTCGGTGTATGGAAAGTTTCATTAATACATCCTACAGACGCAGTATTTTACATTTAGTGTAGGCGTGTTTGATTACATACACAATACACACATACTATGATTATTACAACAGTAAATTAATGATTCCCGATTACATGCAGAATGGAAGATAAACAGAACCCAATCTGGTGTGTCAGACTAGGTTTGACGCATATCGAAAGAGTCGACAGTCGCGTCACATAACGTTGTTTCGAGAGCCGCGGACGTGCATGAAGCAGGACGGTGCAGGGCCTATTTGAGGGCCGCCGGTTGGTGTCAAGGGGTTATCGTTTCACTTCCCAGCGTACTTTGATCTGCCTCTCCTGAAACGGACGCGTTATCACTTACCGAATTGTTTGTGAAATAGAAGAATCGTCCACAAGAGTACATTATCGCCTACTGAGGCATATTCGTTATTATGCATGTAAAGAATATGGCACGGAAAGGACAAGAAAGCTTTACCCGTCAGCTACACGATGCATGGTTAGTGTAGACAAGGACGACAACGGGGAAGCAAGCGCCCACCAATATGCCTATGAGTCGTAAGCTTTTAAATACGTCTGTTCTATTTAACGGTTTATTTGCATATGCCATAATTATGTGTTCAGTGTTACGTAAAACATCACAACAATATGACTTTTAAATAAGGTATTTATAAATATAATTATTGTTCCGTTTGTCAGAACGCACGTTCTCAACTTATGTTGTTCCTGAATGGTCAACTTCACTTGCAGAGCTCTGTCTCTGCACCAAGCGACTAGTTGGCCGAACAACGAAATTGGTTATTACCATCGCCACGAGCACCATAATGGCGCAGTCGGAACCACGGGACCAAACGAACCTCTCCGACTACACTTCCGGCGACGACTCGGAGGCCAACGATCTCATCCTGTATACAGATGACGAGAGTTGCGACGGTGACACCTTCAACGCCGCGACAGAACGCGGCGAAAGTACGTTCCGCAACGGGAGGTTGAAACGCAAATACGGCGTTCGCGACGAAAACAGCAACTTCCTGAAGCGGACAGGAGCCAACATCGAGAACTGCCAGACGAGCGAGTGTTGGCAAAATGGCGGAAGCGCATCGTCATGTTCGTTCGACACCTCGGTCGCCGCGACGCCAATGGTCGATCGCGGGTCGTATGAATACGTCACTTCCGGTGACCGGAAATCGGATGGGTCGCCCGTCAAGAAAGTAGTGCGGCGGATGTTCACGAACAGTCGCGAGCGGTGGCGGCAGCAGAACGTCAACAGCGCCTTCGTACATTTGCGGAGATTGGTTCCAACTCATCCGCCCGACCGGAAACTGAGCAAACACGAGATTCTGCGGCTCGCCATCAAGGTAGGGATGTCATTTCGGCCTGATGTCAACACAAATCGTAGCACACATTGCCAAATAAGATCAATGATGTGTGCAAATTGCTCAGGGTTGTAGCACAGTGGTAGAGTGTCTGCTACTGTATAATTTCGTTTAATCGTTGTTGATACACCCGTAAGAATGAGTACAGGATGATGAACAATGACTAGAAAATTAATTGTTTCGGGAATGTTAGTAGGCAACTATAGGGCTGGCAGCAATTCATGGAAGACGGTTTTTCAGATCGGGGGTATTCGCTTTTATGAGCATATTAACTGCTTTAATGTTGAATCGGAAACAATCTTTAAAAACATGATAATTTAAAATCATTTATGAACTATTTCCCTGGATTTATTGCAATATTTACCAATACTGTTTGAACATTGATTTTGGTCTTACACTCCTATCATAAAATGTGTCGAAGTAAGGCTTCGACAAATTCCCTATGAAACAAAATATCCTCTAAATGATTCTTAATAGAAACGGTTGGCTGCATGATACTGTTTGAACATTTATTTTGGTCTTACACTCCTATCATAAAATGTGTCGAAGTAAGGCTTCGACAAATTCCCTATGAAACAAAATATCCTCTAAATGATTCTTAATAGAAAAGGTTGGCTGCATGACTTATTCTTCTATTTATTTTGTTGAAAGTTTGGTGCAAGGAATTCATTGATTTAACAATGACATGTTGTAATTATTGTCGCAGACAAATTTCGTAGAGTTACAACATGTTCTATTTCTCTTGTTAATTTCTTGTTAATTTCCATTCCTACAGTACATCGAGCTACTGACAAATGTGATCGACTATCAACGAAATCACGACGGCGAAGGGATGGCCAGACATGGCGCCAACATCGTCACGTGCAAGCAAGCAGACGACACCGGTTCTCCCGCGCGGTCGAGCTGCCCGGAAACAAGCTACTGTGCAGACAGTAGTGCTGATGAATACAGTCTCTAATAAGGCGGTTTGGTCGTCACAAAACAGGGGTGCTAAATTGACAATGATGCTCTCAAGTTGGACTGAATATTAAGTAAACATTATTTTAAAATACGTGATTTTAAAATACGTGCACTGTTGATATTGTCAGCTGGCTGAAGTATTAGCCTGGTTCCCAGACTTGCCGCGGGGCAGCGATTCAATCGTCAAGAAATAGAGAAGTGGAAATAGTGAAGGAGGCAGGATTATGTTCGCCAACATTCCGGCTGGTTTACTTCTAGCTATAATTTATATGAAAATGCGAACATAAATTAAATATTTGCAATACATCAAAGGCCGGTTTACACGTGCGATTAATTTTATAATTGGTCGGCAGACACGGGGTCGCGTGATATCGCGATGCAACATTCGGTCGTATAAACACCCTCGCCAGATTAATTAGCGAGACCAATTTATGTCGATCGAATTGGGGTTGGTTCCAGTTTGGTCGAACACGTCGAGACTGTTCATCGAAGTGTAAATCTAGTTCGCACTGTCTGTACCTGTCGCTCGTCTAGACGTACATATCATTTAGCTGCGCATTGTCATGCGACCCGGTGTCGCCCGGCCAACTAGGGCACAAATTACTCGTGTAAACCGGCCATGTGCCATTCAATAAATCTACCACACGGGATACAATATCTTATTAGATAAGTGCTGCAAATGGAATCGATACTATTTATATGACATCACAACGGTACTTTTCATTCGAGCCGTAACAACGCGTTGTTTCCGCCGTTCGCGTGATTCAGTTGTTATCGTCAAATATTGCTCAACGCCCGTCTTTCTACATGCTATACAAAACTGGATCATATTATTATGATATGTTAGCACAAGCAGAGCTTACTCGAAGCGGTGCGTTTCGGCGATTTATTTCGGGATCCTACGTGATACCTTACCACGCAATTCCAACGGAAGTGACGTCGTATTGCAATTCAAGCCCGCGTGACGTGATTGTCTAATACGTTGGGGCATCGCATCTACTTAAGTAAACATACTTCGCATTAATGCGTTGATTGTGTCTTTAAATAAATAAGAATACATGTCAAATCGTCGGCGTAATGATATGATATCCTGTCCGCACAATTGACTAATACACGGTCATTGTTAATGTACGAACTGTATTACATATATTGTGTTATGTAGTTCACATTGGCTATGCGATGGACCTGTCTTTATTTTCTTTGTTGTGTGTTGCTGTGGTCGTGCACAGGCGTTCGGCTTCATTTAAACCGTTTCCTGTTCTATAAAGACACACGGCCACACAGTGATTAATGTATGTTTCCATACAACAAGTAGATTTTTTATAACGTCAACGGAGTATGTTGAAATTAACAGCCAATGCGTGAACTATTTTGTGTAGATAGTCCTTTTTTGTTGTTCTCACTTGCACTGCACATAATGTAAATAAGGCTTCAATTTACGTCTATTTTCTTGTGGCTGCCACAGTTGATTACACAGCTATAATTGATTTGATCCTGAAGCAATGCCATTTCCTATTTTATATAAATATATGTAAAACCACACAGGGAATTTATTAGTGAGTTAAAACTGCATCCCAGTGTAGTAGGTTTGACTGATACAAAATGTCTAGAAATGTGGCATCTTGCCATTGTCTTGTCATCGTCAAGCCCATAAAATACCAACAGAGACAACCAAGTAATATGACATACTAACGTTCAGGTTGGACAGAGTTATCCAACAAAATGCCACAGTCGCAATAGCAAACACATTTGAGGCCCTCGCTCGTGCAATAGTAGAAGAAGTCCTGGACGACTACAACTTGCTTGCAGAGATAGATGGGTAATGAGTTAGGACTTCAGCGAGACGGTGATTGTACACCTGCATAAAATGAAAATAGAGAAGAGGAATTAATATGAAGAGTGGCTGGCAAAACATTTACTAGAGTGTCCTTGAACAGGATAACCGGCTGTTAGATAATCAAGCTGGCTTCAGAACTGGAAAAGGATGCACTGGTCAGACTGCTGCGATATAGAGAAAAGTTACATATTTGCTCAACAGTTTTACACCTGCTCAGTAGACTACACACAAGCGAATGATACGAGTGGTGTGAACGACTGTGGAATGCTGTGAAATGCTATGAAATTCCAGATGATAATGAGCTTGTATGAGAATAAAATGCATAAAAAAGTAAAAAATATCTGCTCAGAATCGTTTATAATTAAGTCAGCGCTAACGTTGATTCATATCCGGACTGGTTGGCTAGTCACAAACTGGCAAGTCAAGTCAAGCCACAAGTCAATGACCTCTAACTCCAAGTCATGTCTCGAGTCATCTCTCTGAATTCCAAGTCAAGTCAAGTCACTAGTGTTCACCGTTCGAGTGCACCGTTCGAGTGCACTCCATATCTAGTGAAATATCAATGATAAACATGTCAATTTAGTAACGATATTATTTATTACGATTCTGATTATTATGATACACATAAAGTGCATATTTAGACGTAATATATATTATCTAAATTACAGCCATTATCTTGGTGATGAAATTGTGATAGCTGCAAAATGGAAGTCAAGTATCAAGTCAATGAACCCCAAGTCCAAGTCAAGTCTCGAGTCATCTATCTGAATTCCAAGTCATGTCAAGTCAAATGTGCTATTCGAGTCCGACTCGAGTCAGCCTCTGTTTGATTACACCCTGAAGGGAGTTGAAACTGAAAGCCTGTCAGAGGAAGGAGTCAAGGTTAGCTAACTGTGTCGGTCAGCATCATAGCTGCCGTGTTGAGAAGGATGAGTAATGACGCTGTAAGATGTGGGTTAAATCTTAGTGTACCAAAGACGAAATGGAGGAAGATAACAAGGAAAGAGACGGAGGAGGGAGGACTACATTTGGAAGATAAATTCACACAGGCAGTGTCTAGGTGGTCTAGGTGTTAGAGTGTGTGGCGCGGTGGTCTAGGTGGTAGAGTGTGTGGCGCGGGGTGTCTAGGTGGTAGAGTGTGTGGCGCGGGGTGTCTAGGTGGTAGAGTGTGTGGCGCGGGGTGTCTAGGTGGTAGAGTGTGTGGCGCGGGGTGTCTAGGTGGTAGAGTGTGTGGCGCGGGGTGTCTAGGTGGTAGAGTGTGTGGCGCGGTGGTCTAGGTGGTAGAGTGTGTGGCGCGGGGTGTCTAGGTGGTAGAGTGTGTGGCGCGGGGTGTCTAGGTGGTAGAGTGTGTGGCGCGGGGTGTCTAGGTGGTAGAGTGTGTGGCGCGGGGTGTCTAGGTGGTAGAGTGTGTGGCGCGGGGTGTCTAGGTGGTAGAGTGTGTGGCGCGGGGTGTCTAGGTGGTAGTGTTTGGCGCAGGGTGTCTAGGTGGTAGAGTGTGTGGCGAGGGGTGTCTAGGTGTTAGAGTGTGTGGCGCGGGGTGTCTAGGTGGTAGAGTGTTTGGCGCGGTGGTCTAGGTGGTAGAGTGTGTGGCGCGGGGTGTCTAGGTGGTAGAGTGTGTGGCGCGGTGGTCTAGGTGGTAGAGTGTGTGGCGCGGTGGTCTAGGTGGTAGAGTGTGTGGCGCGGGGTGTCTAGGTGGTAGAGTGTGTGGCGCGGGGTGTCTAGGTGGTAGAGTGTGTGGCGCGGGGGGTCTAGGTGGTAGAGTGTGTGGCGCGGGGTGTCTAGGTGGTAGAGTGTGTGGCGCGGGGTGTCTAGGTGGTAGAGTGTGTGGCGAGGGGTGTCTAGGTGGTTAGAGTGTGTGGCGAGGTGTCTAGGTGGTAGAGTGTGTGGCGCAGTGGTCTAGGTGGTAGAGTGTGTGGCGCAGTGGTCTAGGTGGTAGAGTGTGTGGCGCGGTGGTCTAGGTGGTAGAGTGTGTGGCGAAGGGTGTCTAGGTGGTAGAGTGTGTGGCGCGGTGGTCTAGGTGGTACCGTGTGTGGCGAGGGGTGTCTAGGTGGTAGAGTGTGTGGCGCGGGGTGTCTAGGTGGTAGAGTGTTTGGCGCGGTGGTCTAGGTGGTAGAGTGTGTGGCGCGGTGGTCTAGGTGGTAGAGTGTTTGGCGCGGTGGTCTAGGTGGTAGAGTGTGTGGCGCGGGGTGTCTAGGTAGTAGAGTGTGTGGCGCGGTGGTCTAGGTGGTAGAGTGTGTGGCGTGGTGGTCTAGGTGGTAGAGTGTGTGGCGCGGGGTGTCTAGGTGGTAGAGTGTGTGGCGCGGGGTGTCTAGGTGGTAGAGTGTGTGGCGCGGGGTGTCTAGGTGGTAGAGTGTGTGGCGCGGTGGTCTAGGTGGTAGAGTGTGTGGCGCGGGGTGTCTAGGTGGTAGAGTGTGTGGCGCGGGGTGTCTAGGTGGTAGAGTGTGTGGCGCGGGGTGTCTAGGTGGTAGAGTGTGTGGCGCGGTGGTCTAGGTGGTAGAGTGTGGGGCGGGGTGTCTAGGTGGTAGAGTGTGTGGCGCGGTGGTCTAGGTGGTAGAGTGTGTGGCGCGGGGTGTCTAGGTGGTAGAGTGTGTGGCGCGGTGGTCTAGGTGGTAGAGTGTGTGGCGCGGGGTGTCTAGGTGGTAGAGTGTGTGGCGCGGTGGTCTAGGTGGTAGAGTGTGTGGCGCGGTGGTCTAGGTGGTAGAGTGTGTGGCGCGGGGTGTCTAGGTGGTAGAGTGTGTGGCGCGGTGGTCTAGGTGGTAGAGTGTGTGGCGGTGGTCTAGGTGGTAGAGTGTGTGGCGCGGTGGTCTAGGTGGTAGAGTGTGTGGCGCGGGGTGTCTAGGTGGTAGAGTGTGTAGCGCCGGGTGTCTCGGTGGTAGAGTGTGTGGCGAGGGGTGTCTAGGTGGTAGAGTGTGTGGCGCGGTGGTCTAGGTGGTAGAGTGTGTGGCGCGGGGTGTCTAGGTGGTAGAGTGTTTAGCGTGGGGTGTCTAGGTGGTAGAGTGTGTGGCGCGGTGGTCTAGGTGGTAGAGTGTGTGGCGCGGGGTGTCTAGGTGGTAGAGTGTTTAGCGCGGGGTGTCTAGGTGGTAGAGTGTGTGGCGCGGTGGTCTAGGTGGTAGAGTGTGTGGCGCGGTGGTCTAGGTGGTAGAGTGTGTGGCGCGGGGTGTCTAGGTGGTAGAGTGTTTAGCGCGGGGTGTCTAGGTGGTAGAGTGTGTGGCGCAGGGTGTCTAGGTGGTAGAGTGTGTGGCGCGGTGGTCTAGGTGGTAGAGTGTGTGGCGCGGTGGTCTAGGTTGTAGAGTGTGTGGCGGGTGGTCCAGGTGGTAGAGTGTGTGGCGCGGGTGTCTAGGGTGGTAGAGTGTGTGGCGAGGGGTGTCTAGGTGGTAGAGTGTGTGGCGCGGTGGTCTAGGTGGTAGCGTGTGTGGCGAGGGGTGTCTACGTGGTAAAGTGTGTGGCGCGGTGGTCTAGGTGGTAGCGTGTGTGGCGAGGGGTGTCTAGGTGGTAGAGTGTGTGGCGCGGGGTGTCTAGGTGGTAGAGTGTGTGGCGAGGGGTGTCTAGGTGGTAGAAGTGTGTGGCGCGGTGGTCTAGGTGGTAGAGTGTGTGGCGAGGGGTGTCTAGGTGGTAGAGTGTGTGGCGCGGTGGTCTAGGTGGTAGAGTGTGTGGCGAGGGGTGTCTAGGTGGTAGAGTGTGTGGCGCGGTGGTCTAGGTGGTAGCGTGTGTGGCGAGGGGTGTCTAGGTGGTAGAGTGTGTGGCGCGGGGGTGTCTAGGTGATAGAGTGTGTGGCGCGGTGGTCTAGGTGGTAGCGTGTGTGGCGGAGGGGTGTCTAGGGTGGTAGAGTGTGTGGTGCGGGGTGTCTAGGTGGTAGAGTGTTTGGCGCGGTGGTCTAGGTGGTAGAGTGTGTGGCGCGGTGGTCGAGGTGGTAGAGTGTTTGGCGCGGTGGTCTAGGTGGTAGAGTGTTTGGCGCGGTGGTCTAGGTGGTAGAGTGTGTGGCGAGGGTGTCTAGGTGGTAGAGTGTGTGGCGCGGTGGTCTAGGTGGTACCGCGTGTGGCGAGGGGTGTCTAGGTGGTAGAGTGTGTGGCGCGGGGTGTCTAGGTGGTAGAGTGTTTGGCGCGGTGGTCTAGGTGGTAGAGTGTGTGGCGCGGTGGTCTAGGTGGTAGAGTGTTTGGCGCGGTGGTCTAGGTGGTAGAGTGTGTGGCGCGGGGTGTCTAGGTAGTAGAGTGTGTGGCGCGGTGGTCTAGGTGGTAGAGTGTGTGGCGCGGTGGTCTAGGTGGTAGAGTGTGTGGTGCGGGGTGTCTAGGTGGTAGAGTGTTTGGCGCGGGGTGTCTAGGTGGTAGAGTGTGTGGCGCGGGTGTCTAGGTGGTAGAGTGTGTGGCGCGGTGGTCTAGGTGGTAGAGTGTGTGGCGCGGGGTGTCTAGGTGGTAGAGTGTGTGGCGCGGTGGTCTAGGTGGTAGAGTGTGTGGCGCGGGGTGTCTAGGTGGTAGAGTGTGTGGCGCGGTGGTCCAGGGGTGGTGAGGCAGAGTGTGTGGCGCGGGGTGTCTAGGTGGTCGAGTGTGTGGCGCGGTGGTCTAGGTGGTAGAGTGTTTGGCGCGGGGTGTCTAGGTGGTAGAGTGTGTGGCGCGGGGTGTCTAGGTGGTGGAGAGTGTGTGGCGCGGGGTGTCTAGGTGGTAGAGTGTGTGGCGCGGGTGTCTAGGTGGGTAGAGTGTGTGGCGCGGGGTGTCTAGGTGGTAAAGTGTGTGGCGCGGGTGTCTAGGTGGTAGAGTGTGTGGCGCGGGGTGTCCAGGTGGTAGAGTGTGTGGCGCGGTGGTCTAGGTGGTAGAGTGTGTGCGCGGTGGTGTCTAGGTTGTAGAGTGTGTGGCGGGTGGTCTAGGTGGTAGAGTGTGTGGCGAGGGGTGTCTAGGTGGTAGAGTGTTGGCGCGGGTGTCTAGGTGGTAGAGTGTGTGGCGAGGGTGTCTAGGTGGTAGAGTGTGTGGCGCGGGGTGTCTAGGGTGGTAGAGTGTGTGGCGCGGTGGTCTAGGTGGTAGAGTGTGTGGCGCGGGGTGTCTAGGTGGTAGAGTGTGTGGCGCGGTGGTCTAGGTGGTAGAGTGTGTGGCGCGGGTGTCTAGGTGGTAGAGTGTGTGGCGCGGTGTCTAGGTGGTAGAGTGTTGGCGCGGTGGTCTAGGTGGTAGAGTGTGTGGGAGCGTGGTGGTCTAGGTGGTAGAGTGTGGCGCGGTGGTCTAGGTGGTAGAGTGTGTGGCGCGGTGGTCTAGGTGGTAGAGTGTGTGGCGCGGTGGTCTAGGTGGTAGAGTGTGTGGCGCGGTGGTCTAGGTGGCGACTGTGGGCGAGGGGTGTCTAGGTGGTAGAGTGTGTGGCGCGGTGTCTAGGTGGTAGAGTGTTTGGCGCGGTGGTCCAGGTGGTAGAGTGTGTGGCGCGGGGTGTCTAGGTAGTAGAGTGTGTGGCGCGGTGGTCTAGGTGGTAGAGTGTGTGGCGCGGTGGTCTAGGTGGTAGAGTGTGTGGCGGGGGGTGTCTAGGTGGTAGAGTGTTTGGCGCGGGGTGTCTAGGTGGTAGAGTGTGTGGCGCGGGGTGTCTAGGTGGTAGAGTGTGTGGCGCGGTGGTCTAGGTGGTAGAGTGTTTGGCGCGGTGGTCCAGGTGGTAGAGTGTTTGGCGCGGTGGTCTAGGTGGTAGAGTGTGTGGCGAGGGGTGTCTAGGGTGGTAGAGTGTTTGGCGCGGTGTCTAGGTGGTAGAGTGTGTGGCGCGGGGTGTCCAGGTGGTAGAGTGTGGCGCGCGGTGGTCTAGGTGGTAGAGTGTGTGGCGCGGGGTGTCTAGGTGGTAGAGTGTGTGGCGCGGTGGTCTAGGTGGTAGAGTGTGTGGCGCAGGGTGTCTAGGTGGTAGAGTGTGTGGCGCGGTGGTCTAGGTGGTAGAGTGTTTGGCGCGGGGTGTCTAGGTGGTAGAGTGTGTGGCGCGGTGGTCCAGGTGGTAGAGTGTGTGGCGCAGGGTGTCTAGGTGGTAGAGTGTGTGGCGCGGGGTGTCTAGGTGGTAGAGTGTGTGGCGCGGGGTGTCTAGGTGGTAGAGTGTGGCGCGGTGGTCTAGGTGGTAGAGTGTGTGGCGCAGGGTGTCCAGGTGGTAGAGTGTGGGCGCGGGGTGTCTAGGTGGTAGAGTGTGTGGCGCAGGGTGTCCAGGTGGTAGAGTGTTTGGCGTGGTGGTCTAGGTGGTAGAGTGTGTGGCGCGGTGGTCTAGGTGGTAGAGTGTTTGGCGCAGTGGTCTAGGTGGTAGAGTGTGTGGCGCGGGTGTCTAAGTAGCAGAGTGTGTGGCGCGGTGGTCCAGGTGGTAGAGTGTGTGGCGCGGTGGTCCAGGTGGTAGAGTGTGTGGCGCCGGGTGTCCAGGTGGCAGAGTGTTTGGCATGGGTGTCCAGGTGGTAGAGTGTGTGGCACGGGGTGTCTAGGTGGTAGAGTGTGTGGCGCGGTGGTCTAGGTGGTAGAGTGTTTGGCGCGGTGGTCTAGGTGGTAGAGTGTTTGGCGCGGTGGTCCAGGTGGTAGAGTGTGTGGCGAGGGGTGTCTAGGTGGTAGAGTGTGTGGCGCGGTGGTCTAGGTGGTACCGTGTGTGTGGCGAGGGTGTCTAGGTGGTAGAGTGTGTGGCGCGGGGTGTCTAGGTGGTAGAGTGTTTGGCGCGGTGGTCTAGGTGGTAGAGTGTGTGGCGCGGTGGTCTAGGTGGTAGAGTGTTTGGCGCGGTGGTCTAGGGTGGTAGAGTGTGTGGCGCGGGGTGTCTAGGTAGTAGAGTGTGTGGCGCGGTGGTCTAGGTGGTAGAGTGTGTGGCGTGGTGGTCTAGGTGGTAGAGTGTGTGGCGCGGGGTGTCTAGGTGGTAGAGTGTTTGGCGCGGATTGTCTAGGTGGTAGAGTGTGTGGCGCGGGGTGTCTAGGTGGTAGAGTGTGTGTGCGCGTGGTCTAGGTGGTAGAGTGTGTGGCGCGGGGTGTCTAGGTGGTAGAGTGTGTGGCGCGGTGGTCTAGGTGGTGGTAGAGTGTGTGGCGCGGGGTGTCTAGGTGGTAGAGTGTGTGGCGCGGGGTGTCTAGGTGGTAGAGTGTGTGGGGCGGGTGTCTAGGTGGTAGAGTGTGTGGCGCGGGGTGTCTAGGTGGTAGAGTGTGTGGCGCGGTGTCTAGGTGGTAGAGAGTGTGTGGCGCGGGGGTGTCTAGGTGGTAGAGTGTGTGTCGAGGGGTGTCTAGGTGGTAGAGTGTGTGGCGCGGGGTGTCTAGGTGGTAGAGTGTGTGGTGCGGGGTGTCTAGGTGGTAGAGTGTGTGGCGCGGTGGTCTAGGTGGTAGAGTGTGCGGCGCGGTGGTCTAGGTTGTAGAGTGTGTGGCGCGGTGGTCTAGGTGGTAGAGTGTGTGGGGCGGGGTGTCTAGGTGGTAGAGTGTTTAGCGCAGGGTGTCTAGGTGGTAGAGTGTGTGGCGAGGGGTGTCTAGGTGGTAGAGTGTGTGGCGCGGTGGTCTAGGTGGTAGAGTGTGTGGCGCGGGTGTCTAGGTTGTAGAGTGTTTAGCGTGGGGTGTCTAGGTGGTAGAGTGTGTGGCGCGGTGGTCTAGGTGGTAGAGTGTGTGGCGCGGGGTGTCTAGGTGGTAGAGTGTTTAGCGCGGGGTGTCTAGGGTGGTAGAGTGTGTGGCGCGGTGGTCCAGGTGGTAGAGTGTGTGGCGCGGTGGTCTAGGTGGTAGAGTGTGTGTGGCGCGGGTGTCTAGGTGGTAGAGTGTTTAGCGCGGGGTGTCTAGGTGGTAGAGTGTGTGGCGCGGGGTGTCTAGGTGTGGTAGAGTGTGTGGCGCGGTGGTCTAGGTGGTAGAGTGTGTGGCGCGGTGGTCTAGGTGGTAGAGTGTGTGGCACGGTGGTCTAGGTGGTAGAGTGTGTGGCGCGCGGTGTCTAGGTGGTAGAGTGTGTGGCGAGGGTGTCTAGGTGGTAGAGTGTGTGGCGCGGTTGTCCAGGTGGTAGCGTGTGTGGCGAGGGGTGTCTACGTGGTAAAGTGTGTGGCGCGGTGGTCTAGGTGGTAGCGTGTGTGGCGAGGGTGTCTAGGTGGTAGAGTGTGTGGCGCGGGTGTCTAGGGTGGTAGAGTGTGTGGCGAGGGGTGTCTAGGTGGTAAAGTGTGTGGCGCGGTGGTCTAGGTGGTAGAGTGTGTGGCGCGGGGTGTCTAGGTGGTAAAGTGTGTGGCGCGGTGGTCTAGGTGGTAGAGTGTGTGGCGAGGGGTGTCTTGGTGGTAGTGTGTGTGGCGCGGTGGTCTAGGTGGTAGCGTGTGTGGCGCGGGGTGTCTAGGTGGTAGAGTGTGTGGCGCGGGGTGTCTAGGTGGTAGAGTGTGTGGCGCGGTGGTCTAGGTGGTAGCGTGTGTGGCGAGGGGTGTCTAGGTGGTAGAGTGTGTGGTGCGGGGTGTCTAGGTGGTAGAGTGTTTGGCGCGGTGGTCTAGGTGGTAGAGTGTGTGGCGCGGTGGTCTAGGTGGTAGAGTGTTTGGCGCGGTGGTCTAGGTGGTAGAGTGTTTGGCGCGGTGGTCTAGGTGGTAGAGTGTGTGGCGAGGGGTGTCTAGGTGGTAGAGTGTGTGGCGCGGTGGTCTAGGTGGTACCGTGTGTGGCGAGGTGTCTAGGTGGTAGAGTGTGTGGCGCGGGGTGTCTAGGTGGTAGAGTGTTTGGCGCGGTGGTCCAGGTGGTAGAGTGTGTGGCGCGGTGGTCCAGGTGGTAGAGTGTTTGGCGCGGTGGTCTAGGTGGTAGAGTGTGTGGCGCGGGTGTCTAGGTAGTAGAGTGTGTGGCGCGGTGGTCTAGGTGGTAGAGTGTGTGGCGCGGTGGTCTAGGTGGTAGAGGTGTGTGGCGCGGGGTGTCTAGGTGGTAGAGTGTTTGGCGGCAGGGTGTCTAGGTGGTAGAGTGTGTGGCGCGGGTGTCTAGGTGGTAGAGTGTGTGGCGCGGTGGTCTAGGTGGTAGAGTGTGTGGCGCGGGTGTCTAGGTGGTAGAGTGTGTGGCGCGGTGGTCCAGGTGGTAGAGTGTGTGGCGCAGGTGTCTAGGTGGTAGAGTGTGTGGCGCGGTGGTCTAGGTGGTAGGAGTGTTTGGCGCGGGTGTCTAGGTGGCAGAGTGTGTGGCGCGGTGGTCTAGGTGGTAGAGAGTGTGTGGCGCGGGTGTCTAGGTGGTAGAGTGTGTGGCGCGAGGTGTCTAGGTGGTAGAGTGTGTGGCGCGGGGTGTCCAGGTGGTAGAGTGTGTGGCGCGGGTGTCTAGGTGGTAGAGTGTGTGGCGCGGGGTGTCTAGGTGGTAGAGTGTGTGGCGCGAGGTGTCTAGGTGGTAGAGTGTGTGGCGCGGGGTGTCTAGGTGGTAGTGTGTGGCGCGGGTGTCCAGGTGGTAGAGTGTGTGGCGCGGGGTGTCTAGGTGGTAGAGTGTGTGGCGCGGTGGTCTAGGTTGTAGAGTGTGTGGCGTGGTGGTCTAGGTGGTAGAGTGTGTGGCGCCGGGTGTCTAGGTGGTAGAGTGTTTAGCGCGGGGTGTCTAGGTGGTAGAGTGTGTGGCGAGGGGTGTCTAGGTGGTAGAGTGTGTGGCGCGGGGTGTCTAGGTGGTAGAGTGTGTGGCGCGGTGGTCTAGGTGGTAGAGTGTGTGGCACGGGGTGTCTAGGTGGTAGAGTGTGTGGCGCGGGGTGTCTAGGTGGTAGAGTGTGTGGCGCGGTGGTCTGAGGTGGTAGCAGTGTGTGGCGAGGGTGTCTAGGTGGTAGAGTGTGTGGTGCGGGGTGTCTAGGTTGTAGAGTGTTTGGCGCGGTGGTCTAGGTGGTAGAGTGTGTGGCGCGGTGGTCTAGGTGGTAGGGAGTGTTTGGCGCGGTGGTCTAGGTGGTAGAGTGTTTGGCGCGGTGGTCTAGGTGGTAGAGGAGTGTGTGGCGAGGGTGTCTAGGTGGTAGAGTGTGTGTGGCGCGGTGGTCTAGGTGGTACCGTGTGTGGCGAGGGGTGTCTAGGTGGTAGAGTGTGTGGCGCAGGGGTGTCTAGGTGGTAGAGTGTTTGGCGCGGTGGTCTAGGTGGTAGAGTGTGTGGCGCGGTGGTCTAGGTGGTAGAGTGTGTGGCGCGGGGTGTCTAGGTAGTAGAGTGTGTGGCGCGGTGGTCTAGGTGGTAGAGTGTGTGGCGCGGTGGTCTAGGTGGTAGAGTGTGTGGCGCGGGGTGTCTAGGTGGTAGAGTGTTTGGCGCGGGGTGTCTAGGTGGTAGAGTGTGTGGCGCGGGGTGTCTAGGTGGTAGAGTGTGTGGCGCGGTGGTCTAGGTGGTAGAGTGTGTGGCGCGGGGTGTCTAGGTGGTAGAGTGTGTGGCGCGGTGGTCTAGGTGGTAGAGTGTGTGGCGGGGGGTGTCTAGGTGGTAGAGTGTGTGGCGCGGTGGTCTAGGTGGTAGAGTGTTTGGCGCGGGGTGTCTAGGTGGTAGAGTGTGTGGCGCGGTGGTCTAGGTGGTAGAGTGTGTGGCGCGGGTTGTCTAGGTGGTAGAGTGTGTGGCGCGGGGTGTCTAGGTGGTAGTGTGTGGCGCGGGGTGTCCAGGTGGTAGAGTGTGTGGCGCGGGGTGTCTAGGTGGTAGAGTGTGTGGCGCGGTGGTCTAGGTTGTAGAGTGTGTGGCGTGGTGGTCTAGGTGGTAGAGTGTGTGGCGCGGGGTGTCTAGGTGGTAGAGTGTTTAGCGCGGGGTGTCTAGGTGGTAGAGTGTGTGGCGAGGGGTGTCTAGGTGGTAGAGTGTGTGGCGCAGGGTGTCTAGGTGGTAGAGTGTGTGGCGCGGTGGTCTAGGTGGTAGAGTGTGTGGCGCGGGGTGTCTAGGTGGTAGAGTGTGTGGCGCGGGGTGTCTAGGTGGTAGAGTGTGTGGCGCGGGGTGTCTAGGTGGTAGAGTGTGTGGCGCGGTGTTCTAGGTGGTAGAGTGTGTGGCGAGGGTGTCTAGGTGGTAGAGTGTGTGGCGCGGTGGTCTAGGTGGTAGCGTGTGTGGCGAGGGGTGTCTAGGTGGTAGAGTGTGTGGCGCGGTGGTCTAGGTGGTAGAGTGTGTGGGCGCGGGGTGTCTAGGTGGTAGAGTGTGTGGCGGGGTGTCTAGGTGGTAGAGTGTGTGACGCGGTGGTCTAGGTGGTAGCGTGTGTGGCGAGGGGTGTCTAGGTGGTAGAGTGTGTGGCGAGGGTGTCTAGGTGGTAGAGTGTGTGGCGAGGGGTGTCTAGGTGGTAGAGTGTGTGGCGCGGTGGTCTAGGTGGTAGCGTGTGTGGCGAGGGGTGTCTAGGTGGTAAAGTGTGTGGCGCGGTGGTCTAGGTGGTAGTGTGTGTGGCGAGGGGTGTCCAGGTGGTAGAGTGTGTGGCGCGGGTGTCTAGGTGGTAGAGTGTGTGGCGCGGGGTGTCTAGGTGGTAGAGTGTATGGCACGGTGGTCTAGGTGGTAGCGTGTGTGGCGAGGGGTGTCTAGGTGGGTAGAATGTGTGGCGAGGGGTGTCTAGGTGGTAAAGTGTGTGGCGCGGTGGTCCAGGTGGTAGAGTGAGTGGCGAGGGTGTCTAGGTGGTAGAGTATATGGCACGATGGTCTAGGTGGTAGCGTGTGTGGCGAGGGGTGTCTAGGTGGTAGAGTGTGTGGCGAGGATGTCTAGGTGGTAGAGTGTGTGGCGCGGGTGTCTAGGGTGGTAGAGTGTGTGGCGCGGGGTGTCTAGGGTGGTAAAGTGTGTGGCGCGGTGGTCTAGGTGGTAGCGTGTGTGGCGAGGGGTGTCTAGGTGGTAGAGTGTGTGGCGCGGGGTGTCTAGGTGGTAGAGTGTTTGGCGCGGTGGTCTAGGTGGTAGAGTGTTTGGCGCGGTGGTCTAGGTGGTAGAGTGTGTGGCGAGGGGTGTCTAGGTGGTAGAGTGTGTGGCGCGGTGGTCCAGGTGGTAGAGTGTGTGGCGCGGGTGTCTAGGTGGTAGAGTGTTTGGCGCGGTGGTCCAGGTGGTAGAGTGTGTGGCGCGGTGGTCCAGGTGGCAGAGTGTTTGGCGCGGTGGTCCAGGTGGTAGAGTGTGTGGCGAGGGGTGTCTAGGTGGTAGAGTGTGTGGCGCGGGGTGTCCAGGTGGTAGAGTGTGTGGCGCGGTGGTCTAGGTGGTAGAGTGTGTGGCGCGGTGGTCCAGGTGGTAGAGTGTGTGGCGCGGGGTGTCCAGGTGGTAGAGTGTTTGGCGTGGGGTGTCTAGGTGGTAGAGTGTGTGGCGCGGGGTGTCTAGGGTGGTAGAGTGTGTGGCGCGGTGGTCTAGGTGGTAGAGTGTGTGGCGCAGGGTGTCTAGGGTGGTAGAGTGTGTGGCGCGGTGGTCTAGGTGGTAGAGTGTGTGGCGCGGGTGTCTAGGTGGTAGAGTGTGTGGCGCGGTGGTCTAGGTGGTAGAGTGTTTGGCCGGGGTGTCTAGGTGGTAGAGTGTGTGGCGAGGGTGTCTAGGTGGTAGAGTGTGTGGCACGGTGGTCTAGGTGGTAGAGTGTGTGGCGCGGGGTGTCCAGGTGGTAGAATGTGTGGCGCGGGGTGTCTAGGTGGTAGAGTGTGTGGTGCGGTGGTCTAGGTGGTAGAGTGTGTGGCGCGGGGTGTCTAGGTGGTAGAGTGTGTGGCGCGGTGGTCTAGGTGGTAGAGTGTGTGGCGCGGGGTGTCTAGGTGGTAGAGTGTGTGGCGCGGGGTGTCTAGGTGGTAGAGTGTGTGGCGCGGGGTGTCTAGGTGGTAGAGTGTGTGGTGCGGGGTGTCTAGGTGGTAGTGTGTGGCGCGGGGTGTCTAGGGTGGTAGAGTGTGTGGCGCGGGGTGTCTAGGTGGTAGAGTGTGTGGCGCGGGGTGTCTAGGTGGTAGTGTGTGGCGCGGGGTGTCCAGGTGGTAGAGTGTGTGGCGCGGGGTGTCTAGGTGGTAGAGTGTGTGGCGCGGGTGTCTAGGTGGTAGTGTGTGGCGCGGGGTGTCCAGGTGGTAGAGTGTGTGGCGCGGGGTGTCTAGGGGATAGAGTGTGTGGCGCGGGGTGTCTAGGTGGTAGAGTGTGTGGCGCGGGGTGTCTAGGTAGTAGAGTGTGTGACGAGGGGTGTCTAGGTGGTAGAGTGTGTGGCGCGGTGGTCTACGTGGTAGAGTGTGTGGCGCGGTGGTCTAGGTGGTAGAGTGTGTGGCGCGGTGGTCTAGGTGGTAGAGTGTGTGGCGAGGGGTGTCTAGGTGGTAGAGTGTGTGGCGCGGTGGTCTAGGTGGTAGCGTGTGTGACGCGGGGTGTCTAGGTGGTAGAGTGTTTAGCGCGGGGTGTCTAGGTGGTAGAGTGTGTGGCGAGGGGTGTCTAGGTGGTAGAGTTTGTGGCGCGGGGTGTCTAGGTGGTAGAGTGTGTGGCGCGGTGGTCTAGGTGGTAGAGTGTGTGGCGTGGGGTGTCTAGGTGGTAGAGTGTGTGTGCGCGGTGGTCTAGGTGGTAGAGTGTGTGGCGCGGGGGTGTCTAGGTGGTAGAGTGTGTGGCGCGGTGGTCTAGGTGGTAGAGTGTGTGGCGAGGGGTGTCTAGGTGGTAGAGTGTGTGGCGCGGTGGTCTAGGTGGTAGAGTGTGTGGCGCGGGGTGTCTAGGTGGTAGAGTGTGTGGCGCGGTGGTCTAGGTGGTAGAGTGTGTGGCGCGGGGTGTCTAGGTGGTAGAGTGTGTGGCGCGGGGGTCTAGGTGGTAGAGTGTGTGGCGAGGGTGTCTAGGTGGTAGAGTGTGTGACGCGGTGGTCTAGGTGGTAGCGTGTGTGGCGAGGGGTGTCTAGGTGGTAGAGTGTGTGGCGCAGGGTGTCTAGGTGGTAGAGTGTGTGGCGAGGGGTGTCTAGGTGGTAGAGTGTGTGGCGCGGTGGTCTAGGTGGTAGCGTGTGTGGCGAGGGGTGTCTAGGTGGTAAAGTGTGTGGCGCGGTGGTCTAGGTGGTAGTGTGTGTGGCGAGGGGTGTCTAGGTGGTAGAGTGTGTGGCGCGGTGTCTAGGTGGTAGAGTGTGTGGCGCGGGGTGTCTAGGTGGTAGAGTGTATGGCACGGTGGTCTAGGTAGTAGCGTGTGTGGCGAGGGGTGTCTAGGTGGTAGAGTGTGTGGCGAGGGGTGTCTAGGTGGTAAAGTGTGTGGCGCGGTGGTCTAGGTGGTAGAGTGTGTGGCGAGGGGTGTCTAGGTGGTAGAGTATATGGCACGGTGGTCTAGGTGGTAGCGTGTGTGGCGAGGGGTGTCTAGGTGGTAGAGTGTGTGGCGAGGGGTGTCTAGGTGGTAGAGTGTGTGGCGCGGGGTGTCTAGGTGGTAGAGTGTGTGGCGCGGGGTGTCTAGGTGGTAAAGTGTGTGGCACGGTGGTCTAGGTGGTAGCGTGTGTGGCGAGGGGTGTCTAGGTGGTAGAGTGTGTGGCGCGGGGTGTCTAGGTGGTAGAGTGTGTGGCGCGGTGGTCTAGGTGGTAGCGTGTGTGGCGAGGGGTGTCTAGGTGGTAGAGTGTTTGGCGCGGTGGTCTAGGTGGTAGAGTGTGTGGCGCGGTGGTCTAGGTGGTAGAGTGTTTGGCGAGGTGGTCTAGGTGGTAGAGTGTTTGGCGCGGTGGTCTAGGTGGTAGAGTTTGTGGCGAGGGGTGTCTAGGTGGTAGAGTGTGTGGCGCGGTGGTCTAGGTGGTAGAGTGTGTGGCGCAGGGTGTCTAGGTGGTAGAGTGTGTGGCGCGGTGGTCTAGGTGGTAGAGTGTGTGGCGCGGGGTGTCTAGGTGGTAGAGTGTTTGGCGCGGTGGTCTAGGTGGTAGAGTGTGTGGCGAGGGGTGTCTAGGTGGTAGAGTGTGTGGCGCGGGGTGTCTAGGTGGTAGAGTGTGTGGCGCGGTGGTCTAGGTGGTAGAGTGTGTGGCGCGGTGGTCTAGGTGGTAGAGTGTGTGGCGCGGTGGTCTAGGTGGTAGAGTGTGTGGCGCGGGGTGTCTAGGTGGTAGAGTGTGTGGCGCGGGGTGTCTAGGTGGTAGAGTGTGTGGCGCGGGGTGTCTAGGTGGTAGAGTGTGTGGCGCGGTGTGTCTAGGTGGTAGAGTGTGTGGCGCAGGGGTGTCTAGGTGGTAGAGTGTGTGGCGCGGTGGTCTAGGTGGTAGAGTGTGTGGCGCGGGTGTCTAGGTGGTAGAGTGTGTGGCGCGGGTGTCTAGGTGGTAGAGTGTTTGGCGCGGGGTGTCTAGGTGGTAGAGTGTGTGGCGAGGGGTGTCTAGGTGGTAGAGTGTGTGGCGCGGGGTGTCTAGGTGGTAGAGTGTGTGGCGCGGGGTGTCTTGGTGGTAGAGTGTGTGGCGCGGTGGTGTCTAGGTGGTAGAGTGTGTGGCGCAGTGGTCTAGGTGGTAGAGTGTGTGGCGCAGTGGTCTAGGTGGTAGAGTGTGTGGCGCGGTGGTCTAGGTGGTAGAGTGTGTGGCGCGGGGTGTCTAGGTGGTAGAGTGTGTGGCGCGGGTGTCTAGGTGGTAGAGTGTGTGGCGAGGGGTGTCTAGGTGGTAGAGTGTGTGGCGAGGGGTGTCTAGGTGGTAGAGTGTGTGGCGCGGTGGTCTAGGTGGTAGCGTGTGTGGCGAGGGGTGTCTAGGTGGTAGAGTGTGTGGCGCGGGGTGTCTAGGTGGTAGAGTGTTTGGCGCGGGGTGTCTAGGTGGTAGAGTGTGTGGCACGGGGTGTCTAGGTGGTAGAGTGTGTGGCGCGGTGGTCTAGGTGGTAGAGTGTGTGGCGCGGGGTGTCTAGGTGGTAGAGTGTGTGGCGCGGGGTGTCTAGGTGGTAGAGTGTGTGGCGCGGGGTGTCTAGGTGGTAGTGTGTGTGGCGCGGGGTGTCTAGGTGGTAGAGTGTGTGGCGCGGGGTGTCTAGGTGGTAGAGTGTGTGGCGAGGGGTGTCTAGGTGGTAGAGTGTGTGGCGAGGGGTGTCTAGGTGGTAGAGTGTGTGGCGCGGTGGTCTAGGTGGTAGAGTGTGTGGCGCGGTGGTCTAGGTGGTAGAGTGTGTGGCGCGGGGTGTCTAGGTGGTAGAGTGTGTGGCGCGGGGTATCTACGTGGTAGAGTGTGTGGCGCGGGGTGTCTAGGTGGTAGAGTGTGTGGCGCGGTGGTCTAGGTGGTAGAGTGTGTGGCGCGGTGGTCGAGGTGGTAGAGTGTGTGGCGCGGGGTGTCTAGGTGGTAGAGTGTGTGGCGCGGTGGTCTAGGTGGTAGAGTGTGTGGCGCGGTGGTCTAGCGTCAGACTTTCGGTCGAGATGACCCGGGTTTGAAGCCACCTACTGCCGTTTCGAAATACTAAAAGCCGTTGGTCCCGTCTACCTGATGTCTATGCTAGGGGGAGTAAAAGATCCCACACCTGATGTGGACTCCATCTCTCACGAATCACCGCAGAAGCGCCCATGAATTCTGCTAACTCCCTCGCAAGAGGATACGATCGAATTAACGAACTTGTGGCAGGGAAAACAGGACAAGATCAAATAAACATGTGTGTTAAATGGCTTGGTATGTACGCTTACCATGTGTACTGTCAACCCAAAATCAACGTAATAATAATAAACTTATGTAGTGTTTCAATCCTCAAGAATCCGAGCTCAGCGCAACCATCATTGAAATTCGTGAACAGGGTCGCGCAAGTCGGTGGAAATGCAATTTCTAATAAATATGTCTTCAACAGAAGTGAGAAGACAAACGTCACTGAGATAATTGAGCGAACAACAGAAGAGCAATGTTTGAGATGGACAGGATGTGTAAGGAGGATGGAATGTATGTCAAGTGTGTCTTACGAGGACAAATGTTACCCGTATACGTGTAGAAGTTGTCGTATAAGGTATAACGTTGTCTAGTGTATGGATCATTGACAAGAAACATTTAAAACGCACAAACATCACGGATCGCTCTTGTCTACCAATAACTTTCTAACACGTGTCATGCATAATGCAAAATCAAAGGCGATTTCGAAAGGTAGCAATTTCTTTCAACTAGCAAATTCTACTCCAAAGTGGTCAAGAGATTGGTTGGCCGGACAACGCCATTATTGTTTATGACTTGTTACGTCGTTGCAGTGGACGGTTTACTTATCGTAGAAAACACGCATAGCGTTGCGGACAATCTACCATTCAGGGTATCGAAAAATTTAAGTGTTAAGAATCTTTCGTGGGGTCGTAGATGAAGCCCTGAAAGTTTGGCGCCCAAGGAGGTCGAAAGCGTCTAGCAGCCTAATGTATATACATACGCTAGCTCGATTATAGTAAGGATACCTTGAATACTAAGTATGTATCTGTTCATCACGTTTTTGTAAACACAAGATGTGACACATGGATTTTATTTTTATAATACTGTATACACATAAATATTATGAAGACACCCAACTGACACTGATGTGCCTGCAAACTCTTTTACGTGATATTATTACACAGCAATTACACACACTAATTTCATCCAAAGTATATGTAGGTGTTCATAACAGAAAGTATGCATAACTTCAAAATACAGCTGTATATTCCAGAGACTGCAAGTAAACCAGTCATCGGTATTTCAGCAAGACATAACGGCTGGTCACAATGACAAATAAATGTAATATTTGACTAACCATTCTTGGCTAATAAAGCAGGTGATAATTCTATGGCACAAACATTTACTTTCCTGAGAAAGCTGTTGATTAACATATTGTCCCACCCCCACACAAGATAGTTCCTCGTTATTACAGAGGACTGAGCTGAGGTAATGTGAAAACAACACAAGTACTGACCCCCCAAGTGATTTAACCACTACCCCGCTATTACTGCAAACAACCACACAAACGATCCACAGTATTCTTCTTCCTTTACCTTTTTATTAATAACTTATTTTATCTTCATAGTCAAATAAAAGCTATCTGGAGCCGAGGAATCAGATGTTTTGTTAAATTACAAAAGCTCACGTTCCCTGAGCTACACCAAAGCAACATTGAATGAATTTCTGTACAGTTTCATTGATTGAAAAACATAAATTACTTTTGCTTAGTTACAATGCCCAGCAGCGTTTCCATGTCAATGACATAACCAAAAAGAATGTCTTATTCTCAAAATATTTATATCATAATAATATATAACGGGAGAAAACAAAACCATTGTTTTAAATAAAAGTAGTGTTAACAGAAGAAATTAGCAGTAAAAAACGCCAATTACTTTACTCGGACGTTTGACCCAGTCTTATTGCCGATCCCTCCTCAATGATTGGATTTACTAACAGACAATAAGACATAATATATAGATATATAATTATTACAGTACAACATAACGGATTACCAGATTATCATTACTCCGAAAACAAAACAATATCACGCCAGCACACACACACACAATTAACAACACTGTTCACATTAATATACACACATATAAACTGGCATGGTTTACAAATGCGCACATAAAAATCCTTGGGAGAAACACTGACTTGACAAGCTAGCTTTTAGCTGTATACACAATGGTTATCCCAGCCAGCAAACTCTACGCTTCACAAAGCGATCCAGATCGGTTGTATAGGACGCCATGCATGAGCAAATATAGGCTGTACCGAAAGCTCCGGAACTAATAATGATAATGGAACCTAAGCTATATATTATACAATCCAGCTCAACTACAATGCCATAGGAGTCTGTAATGCTGCAAAGAAACAGTTCATTGGCCTCTTCCGGGCCGTTTCGGTCTCCAGCTTGCACAAGTTATCTACACAGTCTGTGGCCATCCATGCAGTGACGACTCTACGCACAAGGTCAGTGGATAAAGTCAGCCATGGCAGAATGACGCATCATCAGAATGTTCATCAAATCATAAGAGTTGCATCCACTTATCGTATCCTTGTGAACATATTCAAGACCGATTTCGATTCCTGCAATGCAAAGCAATAAATAAAACGGCCATCATAAGTAGCTTTTTGTTCATTAATTGAAAAACATCATACATGACTCAAACCCTACCGTGGCCCACGATGGAAAATACCCATACCTTTGTACAATCCACAATGAAAATGTACATAAACCCCACAATGACAACTGACAAAATTTTTTTTAATTAAACAAAACTAAGAAATAAAATGCTCAACAAGGCATTAACGCTTAAGGTGGCTGGGACAGCTATTTTATGGTTGAGTTGAATCTGTAGTTTCAGTAAAGTTTTTAAGATTAATTACCCATTTCTTCACAGAACGAAGTTGAAATAATAAGTAACATTCGGCATGACTAAAACTTCTTTGGTAATGTTTCATGACTTTAAAAACAAGAAATTAACTTGTGCATAAGAAACCCCAATCACCTGACGCTTCAATGCTGCCAAACCCAGCACAAAATAGCAACAAATGTCAGTATATTCTGGAGGTGCTGGTGGCTAGTTTAGAGAACACACTGGATATGATGCCTAAGCGCTTTGGTCTCACGTTTTCCTGTATCTGGTCAAATAACTGGGGAACAGTGTCTCTTAAAAAAATGGCTGAGGTCTAAAGGGTTTAAATAAATATTTGAAAATATCATATAGGTGCAAAATTAAGAATAAACACAGTGGTGCATAAAGGAAAACACTGTACCTTCGTTGACCTCGTCTTGCTGAAGACATTCCAGAAGCGGAGTGTTTCGTCTCCTGCTCCTGTCACTATCGCCTCTCCATCAGGAGACATCGCCTGCAAACAGACACCACCCAACAATTGACAACAACCCTTACTAAAGAGCAGGGGAATGAAAAACTTAAAGCAAAGGAAGTCAGTTTCTAAATTGGTTAAAGAAACAAACAAATATCTTACTTTCTTCAATGCATTAAAAAAAAATTTCACACATGAAACATGCCTACGTATGTCATATATGATATAGGCTGCATTTAGCCAACTGCATCAAGGTTAACACATGGATGATGATGATAACTGCTTTCCTGTAAATAGAGTATCCATCATTGAAAAGAGAAACTAAGATGCTTGCCAGCTGACTCACCAGGTAGAGAACTCTGTAGGAGTGGCCAGTCAACTTCGCAATCTGTAGTAATGACGGGTATTTCCATACGAGGATCTGATTCTGTGAGTAGCCGTGTGTACTCACCTGCAATGAAATATAGTGTTACTGTTTGTCCCAAATTGATGTACTTTTATTTCATACAACTGGAGTCAGCACACTGTAAAGATAGCTGGGTCACGTAATGTGAACAAAACATCTGAACATTCCTCGACTGATTGGTAAACATTAATTTTTTGTTCTTCACTGACTTTTAAACAACACCCGTCCTATTATGACATTCATGCCCCAATAACAGAACATGTTGTGTTGATGCTGTTGCACTGCACCAACTCGCGTCACGAGACGGTACTCACCAGTTCGTTGGAGTGTTTCGACCAGGCCAGGTTGCACACCTGTGATCCTGTGTCCACACACTGCAGGGGCTGACCGGTCAACGTGTTCCAAAAGCGAATACACTGGTCAGCGGTGCCGCCCCCACTGGCCAGTAGGCCGTGTTGATGTGGTGACCACGCAATGGCCTTCACTGCAGCCAGGTGTTCTGTGTACGTCTGAACGGGACTGCTACTTGTGACATTCCACACAAACAGCTTGTTGTCGTTGCCTCCACTTGCCAGATGCTGGTGATCCGGCGACCACTTCAGCCCACACACCTGACAACAAGAACAGCATGGTGACACCTCATGCCTTCACAGTGAAGATTTCACCACGCACACGCAGTTCCATAGTCACATTTATTACTTAGACGGCACTTTGCTAAACTGTCATATAGCTACTAAATGGTAATACAGTCAAACTAATTTGTTCACTAGAGGCACACTGCCCTAAATTGTGGTGCCAGACACTAATACAGTTACCAAATAGTAACAGTCACATTTTTTCTTCACCAGATTCACACAGCTAAATTTCTATACCACCCACTATCAAATAATCGCCAAATTATAATACACTTATTCACTACTAAATTGCACCATTACAGTTTCTATATGCTGGTATAACATGTGCCATTTCAATCAATGCAATGAAAGTGTAACTCTCATCACAAATCTGTCCATGTAACAGATGAAGTTGACTATGTAAAGGACCCCCATCCTTGATGTACTGTCTCACAACACATTTGTTATTAACATTGGACACTAACACATGAACAATTTTTATTGACCCTATCATACCCTACTGTCTGACATGACATGTGACACTCACCTCCTGTCGGTGACCTGTCAACTTGCGTTCGGGGACAAGCGTCGGCGTCCTGATGTCCTTCTGAAGGATCAGGCGGTCACGACTTCCTGATGACAAGACATCAGCATTCCAAGCCAGGGCACCTGTCACACAACAAAACGGCTTCAAAAGTGACCACAGCAAATCTCATGACAAACATACCATAGCTTATCTGTGTTTACTCTGCTCAGCAATCAACCTGCAACATATGCATCTGCATCCACTACAGAGAAAGACACATTAAAATCAAATTGAAGATAGATAATGCCAAGAACAAATAAGAATAACAGTTCATAAATATGACTAAGTTGGATTCATAAGTATTGTTGGACTAAATTCATTTCTTTCAATTCCTGATTCTTTTATACAGATTTCTTTGAAACATGAACTACAATGTTCATGAACTACGATGTTCAAGAACGCAATTTGTAATGAAAATATATTAATTAGACAATAACATATACTATGAATTATGAAAACTGCATAGTGACATGAGCATATTGCTGTCCCTGTTTCACAAAACTGCAAAAGATCCCATTCCAGTATTTGTCATATAGCTTCCAATCACTTTCACTGATATGTGTCACTTCCTGAGGACAATTCCCTTTCAAGAATTGTTTCTGCAGTGCGAGCAGGAACACATACCAACTCTAGCAGAATGTCCGTCTAGGGTTGTGATTCTCTTGTTCATTGCCACGTCCCAGATTTGTACAAAACCTTTGTCTGTGCCCACAGCCACCAGACCCCCCTGCAGCCAGAGAAAACACAGCACATTAGAGACAAGCTTCACACCACTATCTTACCTGTTGTGGCAAATATATGTTGCCGGAAAGAGGGATTGTCATGTTGACCTGTAAGCAATAACAGCAGGAAATGTGTTTTCTAAAAAAAAAAACAATTAAATGTTACATATTATTTTTGATACAGTTGCACCTCGATATTCCGCACCCCGTTATAACGGGGATTTGGATATAATGCGGTCAGTCATGGACCCCAATTCTCTGCCACCAGGGAGAATGCCTAATGGGCCTGTCCTTCAGGGATGTTAGTGTGCCTAGTATGTTAGTGTGCCTACGCATAATCACTGCACTGATCTATTTCATAACTAGCACTGTTTTGCATGATATACTGATCTATTTCATAACTAGCACTGTTTTGCATGATATACTCCTCGTGTTTGTCAAACTTACTTAGAATTGACAATTCTTAATAAACATTAGGTGAACAATGTCAATGAACGAGTGGCGACATTGTACAATTTTTGTTACACTGATGAAGGGTGACACTGACACTTACCCTCTCTGACCATGACACTGATGTTACAGTGTCATTGTCACATGACAGATCACATAGACGTGTCACCTGTAATCAGTAAACAACCACAGTTAGTTTTCAGAAACAATATACGCAGTAAGTTCAAAGAAACAGAAAAAGAATATGTATAGAAAATCCACAATGAAGATGTCCAGAAAAGCCAGTGAATTTTTTTTAAATAGAACAAAACAAACACGACATTAAGGGGTCTTCCTCAATGTGATTTAGCACTCGTGTCATCAAAACTCAAACCTATCCAGGATCGACTACAACATGCCGGCTCGTTTGTGCAATTTTTTTTATTTAGTTTTGGTGATGTCATCAGATAAATAAAAAATAATTTTTGACCTGGTCTGGTAAAACAATTACTGGGAAAATTGCAGCAAAGTTGCTGTGCCTTTAATACACAGTAACACAGGGTTATGCAAACTTTCACACGTTTTCTGATCTAACAATCAAAGTAATTTTTTCAGTGATTGCACGTAATACTTAAAACTACTCACACACTACAGATTAGAACATCAACGAACCTGATTTGTGATAGGCTAAATCAGTTGGGAGGGTGGAGTTTTACATAAAATATCATACAGATGCAAAGCTAAGAATAAACCGCTTGGAGAGTACAGGCAGCTGGTGTACCTGGCTGGTGCAGGCACTCCACAGGTAGACGCATGAGCCGAGGCCCACACTGAGCACGTTCTGTGAGGACCAGTCAATGAGGTTGAGGTAGAAGTCATCCTGTAGCTCAGGCGCATCAAGCACTTTGAATGGGATCTTGGAGATCTTGCGCACGGCCTGCAAACACAGCATCATGTGTACTAGATGCTTCCGAGTATGTCAAAACAGATTTTCATAAGTGTTTATTGTTAATAGAGGAATGGATTAGGATTCACATGTGGTTGCTAATGGTGAAAAGATCAGCTGACCAGGGTTACTATGTTTGTGTGGTATGTATTTCTTGAAATGGCTACAACACATTGGAAGGACTATTTAAGGTGCGGTGGAGACCAGTTACATGATCTTTCAATATTTTATTAGTTTGAGGGCTGTATCAAGGAGACATCTTTGTTGCTGTGTTGAAATACAACTGAATCATTTGCAAAAAAGAATGACAAATGGGCTGGGGAATGCCTACTATTAATAGTAAATAGTACTAGATACTCCACACAGCCTAGACTTTAATGTAATGAGAATGATAACATGTCTACATGTATGTATGCATGTACTAAACCATTATTCTTATTTCACGTGGCAGGGAGACACAATCATCTTCCTCTTCATTAGTTACTTACCTTACGAGGTGACCTCAGCAGCTTCTGACTTTTGTTTCCGACGGGAGACAAGGAGTAAGGGGATGAGGCCCGTGACTCGAGACTCCTCCGAGGGGAGCGATACTGCAACCAAGGAAGATTGTTACCTCATATCATACAGGCATCAACATTTCATGCAGACCACATAAGACACAAGGAGTAGCTAGTTCAGGGAAGTGGCCTTGAAAAAAAGAATCTAACACAAACACAATATTATGACATAATGACATCTGCCCAATAGTTTCTGTTGTGTCTCAAAATGTCTAGGGAACCAACAGAAAGATATAAATTGATATATTACCTGGAAGAGATTCTTGCACTTGGTTGGTGTGAGAGCTCGCCTTTCATCACCCTGTTCATCCTAAACACACACACAAATATTAGTTAGCTGCAGCCGTGGAAGCAACCATGATTTGTTCATTGTTTTTTCGGGTAAATTCCTTATTTTGACTTGAAATTCTGTAAAAATTAGTATAACGGTTTTTCACTGTTTAATCGGCCTATATCATTCAGATTGAATATTGCTATCTATCAGGCTGAGAAATATACCTACATCACCATTTTCTAGGTTTAATTAATCGGAAATCTGTCCCGGTATCTGCTTGCTTCCCACATAGATTTAATGTCACCACCTATCAGACTGTGAAACGCACCTATACTAAACAAAATCTGTATAATACATGTAGCGTAGCTGCAGGCCTACCCCACAAACTTGCTTTTATTTACTGTATCATCACTATTCTGAGATAAACACCTTGAGATCATCAATGGATGCCCCGAGGAGTTCGTTCTTCAGCAGGCAGCTGTACGCCACACCATCTTTGCCAGTGTCGATGTTGGCTTCCCGAGCCTTGCGCGTCTGACTGGGTGACTGCAACTTGTTCTCCTGAAACCAACGACACAGAATAAGTACATGTACAGACAGAAGTACATGTACAGACAGAAGTGCATGTACAGACAGAAGTGCATGTACAGACAGAAGTGCATGTACAGGCAGAAGTGCATGTACAGGCAGAAGTACATGTACTGACAGAAGTGCATGTACTGACAGAAGTGCATGTAAAGACAGAAGTGCATGTACAGACAGAAGTGCATGTACAGGCAGAAGTACATGTACAGACAGAAGTGCATGTACAGACAGAAGTGCATGTACAGACAGAAGTGCATGTACAGACAGAAGTGCATGTACAGACAGAAGTGCATGTATAGACAGAAGTACATGTACAGATAGAAGCATGTTACGTGAAACAAATGTCCAAAACAATATTGAGATGATTTTCTTAGCCATGGCTGCAGAAGACCAAATTTTAAACATGTTCCTTTCTGATGGAAATTGATAACATTAATGAAGCCACAACCACATTTGTTGATCTTTTTAACACTGTTCTGACCAAATTATATCATTTTTACCAGTGAAATATACCTTCATACGGATTTTGCATGAGCTTAATCATAATACCCAGTAGTCACCTGTATAGCATTGAAGTCAATGTCCCAGTTTGCCCCGACACGGCTTGGAATGAACCTGTCTCCATAGCAGTGCTTGGGTGACACCACTGGACTCTGGGTAGGCTGAAAGGAACAATATTTTACTTTTATCATACTAGCATTGGTACTGATTATGAACTACTGCTAAGAACACAAGCCACAAGTGAATGGGCTGGAGACTCACCAGTTTACTTACATCTTTTAAAAGGGACAGATGAATTTTTACTGCTGTGAAGATGTGTGTACATGTTCGTGTTGAAATTATGGACATATACACACAACTGTGATGATCTGAGCCCGTTGGTGCTATCAGTTCATATAATATTATGGTAACCAAATCACCAAGGCTTACTAGTTTACCAGACCAATAACCAGAAACAAGTGTGTATTTCTAACAAGGTCAACTTACAGAGATAAATGGTGACTGCCCATTCTGTTGCCTCAGCAGTCGCTTTTCAAATTCTGCATCCATCTCTGTATGTCTCCAGTGAATGGCTGTCACACTTGATACAGTTCAGTTTTCTGGCTGCTGTAGGTTCTGTTCATCTAATTCTTTCAGAACAGTGCATCATACTGCAAAGAAAACACATCACCAATTGTCCTATTTATACAATGCACCACTAAGCATAAACACAAATGTCTACAGGTAGTTGTTATACACTATTATCAACATTGTGCTTAATATATTTGTTATTAAACAAGATATTAGTGTATCTACTAACATCCTAGTTGATGCATAAGGCCACTTATATTTAGTCATAACTTAATTAGCTACAGTCTACATTAATATGATCAGTACATTTTAAATTATCATATTGATACGTAATTACACTGTAATCAAATCAGTTAGTGAGCAGAACTTTACATAATGTATGTTTGAAATAGTAACATTTTGCAACACAGATGTTATGTTTTTAAAAGTTTTGCAATTAAAATGTTATGCATTTCCTTATTTATCCAAAATAAATAATTGTTTAGGGCCTGTTTCTCAGAAAAAGTGAACTGTTAAATGTTTTCGCTTGCACGGGCCGAATCAACTGTATATGCAACCGGTGCCAGCTGGCTCCGTGGTCCGAAACATCCAACTTATTCTAACTGAGAAATGGGGTGCTTGAACCTTATCACATTCGTTATTTTCGGACTGACTTGCTACTGTTGGTGACTTGGGTGTAGTAACTAAAAAATGGGCTCCATGGACCTTATTACATTTGTTATTTTTGACTTGACTGTTTGCCTTTTTTACTGGGAAATGTTATACACTACATTATTAGCGTTTTTGAACAAATATTATAATTAATTAATTCTAACTAGTCTTGAAAAATATACAAATACGTTAAGAATTAAATTGTTTTTATTTAACATAAATACATATGAAGATACAAAGAAGTTTAAAATTTGACAATAGGCTGGAATTTTATTCTGTTGATATCAGGGCTGGGATCAATCCATTTAATCAATTCAAATAATTAAAATTCCTTCCAATTCAATTTAATCAATTCCAATTCAATGCTTTTCTTTTTTCAATTCTAATTCCAGCTCAAATCTTTCAATTCCAATTCAATGCTTTTCTTTTTTCAATTCTAATTCCAGCTCAAATCTTTCAATTCCAATTCAATTACGAATTTATTCTATAGGAGTTTTTTCCAATGCAAATGCATGGGATAATAGTAATATGTAATTGTAACATTTTTTTCTGTAATAGTAATAGAGGAACTTTATTCAAAAGTAATAATAATAGATCCTAAAGTAATATATAATAGTCTATTACTTTCTATTGCTGCAAACTTACAAAAAATTGAATATCAGGTTTGTTTGCATGTTATTCCAACTGCTAGTAATTATAAACAATGTACAGACAATGACTGAGCCGTAATTCAAACAACATGAAAAGACCAGTAGGCTCATCATTTTACGGTTTCAGAAATGCCTACTCAATGAAACAATGCAGGAGTAGCAAGCCAATGACTTAATTGTTGGGACGCCCCATTGGGGTGGCTATGGCTGCACACATTCCTAGCACACACAAAGGGTTTAAGATATGTGCAAGCCGACAAGTCTTATCTTAGAGCAGGAGCTGCAACCCCTATTGAATTCAAAGTAAGCTCATCACACCCCACGATAGTTTCATTTGAGCAGAACTTCTGAGTTCTTTTTTTCAATTGCTACATGGTACCATTGCCACGCAGACCCTTTGTTCAAATTTGGACAAATGATATTACCTCAGATCTTCAAATGGTGTACAAATGTATGTTTAGCTGCTACAAAGACTTTCAATTCATATACAATTTTATGTTTGGATTGAGGACCAACTAGAAATAAAACCAGATCGCACCAGCAAAAAAAAAATTAGGTTCAATTCATTTTCTTTCAATTCGGCTTGGTGAAAATATTTCAATTCAAATTCCACTTGGTGAAATTAAAGAATTGAATAATTCCAATGAATTTTTTAATTCACCCCAGCCCTGATTGCTATTGCTCTATAATAATTATATATTAGTGTGTGATCATGTACAGTCGAACCTCGCTATTATGGTCACCCATGGGACTGAGTCGAAGTGACCATAATAGCAAGGTGACCTTAATAGTGAATATGGACACTGAAACATTGTGGGACTTGGAGTAACTTCGCGTAACACCATAAGGCATTTAGCATGCTCGATTGCAGAGAAATTATTCATACATCAGATCGACCGATGTTTGCTAGTTGGTTTTGTTACATATCAGAAACTATTAATGTTGACACGATACATTATTTGTTGACATGACAACTCATTAAATGTTTTCTGTTCAGGATCGAGTTATCCACCAGAGGCGCCACGGTTTATTTTGGAGAACCATTGATATTTTCCTTTTAAAATAAGCTCATTCCTAACACGTCTTTTCGCTGTCGCTTCCATTTCATTTTGGTTTGTTATGACACTTATTTTTCAACATTCTGCCACCTCAAAAGCCTGCTATTCCTACAAGTGCCCATTAGTGTTTAATCTTGGATTCCCAGTTGTGACTGACTGTAAGTGCGGGATTAATCTGCGGGCAATCTCGACGTTTTGCACTGGCTTACTGACCGTATTCCCAAATAGCGAGGTGACCAGATTTGCGGGAAATATGTCCTATCTTTTACTGTGGAAATCATTTGGGACTGTCCCAGATTGACCATAATGGCGGGGTGACCACAAACCAAGGTTGCATTGTATGAATGTTTCTGTGCGCAATCATAATTTCCGTTTTTACCAAATAAGGCCGTGGACTGAAATGACTATTCTTAGAATTCTGCTACTATTGTGGGCCAAATCGACCATAACTGAAATCAATAGCAACGCGGTTTTCTTACAGGTTCTTCTAGCTTGTAGGCTGTATTGCCTCTTACCCCAGCTCTCGTATTTATCGTCAGATCGGATTGCGGGGCCAATTTTGGGCCAAACCATTCATCTGCTTAGGACGAAACAACTGGGCCAAACCATTCATCAGCGTGGGCCAAACCTGTCTAACTCTCTAAGTCCCCTAAGTTAGGTATATTAAGTTCCGCTAGATGGCGTCACTTTTTTGTCAACAAAACTAGCGTCGTTTTATGTGTCCTATATTTGGTACGAAGGCGTGACGATCGCGCGAAAAGCCAAAATACTCGGTATGTAAATGACGTGGCCGAGTTTGTTTACCTTCATATGAACCAATGAATGTCTTCTTTACATTATGGGCACGGGAAATTTTTCATTCCGTCACTTTTGTGACTGTACAAAGGTGAGTTTTGCGAATACTTGTTAAAAAGTACATATAATAGAAAGAAGAATTTTATATGAATGAAAAAGAACAGTACAATTAGTACTTAGCTTTAAAACGATGTGCATATTATTGCAGTGCACAGCTGCCGTTTTTCAGGAAAAAAGTGGGCAACATGACTAGGTGCGCGCTAATTTGTTATGTTTTGTCGTTCGGAAGCTACGGTCGGTGGCTTCACATGAACGTATATTTTAAAGACCCTTCGACGCACCGTAATCCGTTGACATCCGTATTTCTGCAATTAAATAATTGCATGTTTTGTTGATAAAAGTTATTATGAATGTATTATTTTTGTCTATGCGTCAATATTTTTATGTTAAAAATTACGAAAGGTAAATTAATGCAAGATGATTTGACAGCGTCATGGCATCATCTGCAATACTCAAATACAAAATCTTTTTGAAGAATCGTAATCCAAGCAATCCATATTTCAACAATTAATTGCTGGCATGTTTTGTTTATTACATTTGTTTTATATATATATATATATATATATATATATATATATATATATATATATATTGTTCTTTGTGCATCAGTATTAATCGTTATGTCAGAAATGATGATTTATTAGGGGTTTTTTGGTGGTGTTTTACTAGCTTGGTTATATAATTTGTCAATTGTAATACCTGGTGTGAGTAGTGCTGTGTTTCTAAGGTATGCATTGATAATGAATACTTTATTATGGATAAAAATAATGGTTGTTTATTTGTATTTCATACAGTGAATATTCAAAGATTCTGGGGCTGAAGAATAAGGATACAAAATAATAAAGGTAAGTTATCTTCTGATATATAATTACTTAATTGAATTTTATACTGTTCAAATACTTTTGGAAGTAATTGTCATTTTGTGGATGAATTTTTTTAGGAAGATTTACCATCAATATAATTTAAATATAGCTGTGATTAAGTTTTTATGATAGGTCATGTCAAAGTCAAACATTATGAACATTCATTTGTGGGTCACATAACTTGTTATTTCACATCAATATGTTCAGTACATCAAAAACTATTGCTATTTTCATATCAATAACATGCAGTCATCTGCATCCGGGTCACAAGAAATGGAACCAAAGTGAATAGACATCAATGTTAATTTTTTTAGACTAAAAAGTGGAATAACCTCGGAAATAATGAATTTATCAACAAAATTCCAAAAGCGTTATAAACTTCTTGGGTAATCGTTTACTTAACTGGCCTAAATTATTAGGACTTTATACCACTGGTTTTTCCAGCATTTTTGTACCTGAATGCATTCCTTACATCATTCCGCATATGTTCCAGTAAAAAAAGTTCATGTATTCTTTAAAAATATTGTTTTAGGCCACTTTTAATCAGTTTTACACATCAAAACAGCGGAACCAATTGCATAATAAACATGGCGCGTGTGTGATTTGCACATTAGTCACACCTCGGTGCCATCAGAACCACGAAGAAATTCTAGAAAAAAATTAAAACATTCTCCACAGTTTTCATATTAAACGCAACATTTGTAGAGCACATACAGTCACTTCTAACGTAATATTTCATATTTTATTTAATGAGATATTTGATGTTGCAAATATCATTTGTATGAAAATTATGTGGTCGATATTAGATGTTATGCGCATGCACAACTACAAGGGGACATCTCATTGCATGCCATTGTTAATATAATTAAATTTAAAAGAATGCATGGGTTAAATTATCTGTCATTTAGTGAACAAAGATTAATGTTTTTGTAATTAAAAATGATACTGATGATATTGCATGTCATGTGCATCTTTAAAGGGAAAATTCACTGCATGAATAATAACACTATTTAGTAAGTATTTACATCGTGTGGCTTTCTTCCGTGCACCGAGGGCCTCAGTCCGAGGCAGTTGCACAAAAAAAATTGTGTAGCATTTGCACGAACTGTCTATGTGCAGTTGTAGTATCACTGATAGTACAACTGCACATAGACACAGCATATACGTGAAAAGCAGTACATATGTGGTTTGGTTACTCACCAGTTTAGAATTATTGAAAAAACTAAATATGTATTTGGTGTACCCCAAAAATATGAATATGCATATAATTTAATTATTATTTGTAAATTATTTAAATGAACATGTTAATGTAAAGAGATTATATTAAATTGTAAATTTATATAAATTGACTTAATTAAATTAAAGTACTCCTTCACTCCCTCCTTAAAGTTGCGTATGCGCATGACATGCAATATCATCAGTATATTTTTTTATTACAAAAATAATAACCTTTGTTCACCAAACAACAGATAATTAACCCATGCATTCTTTTCAATTTAGTTATCCCTTTAAAGTTGTCCCTTTAAAGTTGCACATGCGCATGACATGCAATATCAACAGTATAATTTTTAATTACAAAAATAATAGTCTTTGTTCACCAAACGAAAGATAATAATTTTTTTTATGAATTAAATGAAAGAAAATTTTATTATATTAACAATGAAATGCAATGAGATGTCCCCTTGTAGTTGCACATGCGCATAACATCTAATATCAAACAAATAATTTATAAAAAAAACAATATTTGCAACATCAAATATTTAATTAAATAAAAATGTGCTCTACAAATGTTGCGTTTAATATAAAAACTGGGGAGAATTTTTTATTTTCTGTAGAATTCTTTCGTTTGAAACATTTGTTGAGCTTACTTTCTCTTTTTTATCTTAATTTTTTACGGTGCGTAATTGTACGCGCGATATACACAAAGATCGCCTTCGCAGTTCTGATGGCACCGAGGCGTGACTAATGCGCAAATCGCACACGCGCTATGTTTATCATGCAATTGGTTCCGCTGTTTTGATGTGTAAAACTGATTAAGAGTGGCCTAAAACACATTATTTTTTTAGTGGAACATATGCGGAATGATGTAAGGAACGCATTCAGGGGCCTGTATATTAGCCGGAACGAGCCGGAACGAGGCCGGAACGAGCCCGGAACGAGATTGAATTGCTAAATGTGTGGATTACGTGATCTGTATAATGATTTCACTTGAATGTGTAGTTAGATAACGTAATAATGCAACTTTTCACCAAGTGGGAAATAATTACACGTACATTAAGATATGTTTTGGGCTCCCGGAACGATGACTTATTGATGATCGGCGGCCATGTTTTGGCTGTTCCGTCTATTGAACATCACCTAGTGGGTGGCCTTACATTAGTGGGTTACTGTTCATACACAATCTTCTGCAGTAATACTGGTGATCACTGATTGGGATGTGTACTGGTATATGAAATAATTTATATCTAAATAAAATGGAGTAAATCTGAAATGATACAGTTTAACTACACCCTTCTATACAACATCATTATGTATATTATGTCTATGACTATGTATTATAATTTATTTTATAATATGTATTACAGGTAACTATATTATATTACACTTCTTCTGTTAACCCTTTTCCAATACACTATTGGTCAATAAAACTTTCATTCCACGTATCGAATATTGGTGTTATATTACATTATTATGTAAAGCAACATATTTTTTTAGAAAATTAAATATTTATTAAAATATTGTATACTACATGGCACTGTTTTTTTTATTCTTTAGTGTTACACAATGAACACTACAACTAAATTCTTTTTTAGGAGCGGTCTTTTGTTGTTGTGCCTAATGCAATTTATGAGTGAATTTAAAAGAATAAATTATGGAATAATTACTTATGTTAGATTCTGAACTTGATACACAATTTATATTGGACCTCTCTCATGTTTTGTACATAAGCTAGGCGCCTGTGTAACTATGCATAGTTGTTATTTATCATTAAGGAAATTAACTTCACACGATGTTCTTTGTAAATGTGCTCTGCAATGGTCAGGTTACTGAATCGTTGTTTGACTTGTGAATCCACTTTCACAAAATGTTCTTTGTAAATGTGCTCTGAAATGGTCAGATTATTGAATCATTGTCTGACTTGTGAATCCACTTTCACAAAATTTTCTTTGTAACTGTGCATACTAGTACTTTCATTTCTTACTTATTATTTAATGGACCCTTGTTTATTCAGGGTTCAGTACCTACTGCAATTACAACTCAGGCAATCAACAGGATTAGCACCTTTACAATGAGCTGCCTTATTTAGTGAATAGGGATGTGAATGTAAAAGTTATTGCAATAGTACTTTACTATGAAATCACTAGTGTGTCCATATGCAAAAGGACTCATTCTACAATAGAACTACCAGTATAATGGGATTAAACTCACAAAGGTAATCTTGTTGATTGCCTCATGAGAAACAAAACATTTCTAGGCAGAATGAAATAAGAAAGATGTGCTCACTACCTGTGCTCACCCACTGTTCCCCACAATCAATGGCATGCAACTGTGTACCCTGGCCCCATGTTTCAGTGACAAGATGCAGCATCGGGAGATCCCAAAGAAGTCATTCCAGCGTACTGCTCCACCTTCTGTTCAGGTGCCTTATACATGCATTCCCATTGGGTCACTTCATTTCAGAGAGCCGGAGACAACCGTGTGTTTCTGCTTGATAGTTTATGTGCTGGGTACTCAGAGTTACCAGCATCCCTTCAAATCCAGCTGGCCCAGATCTATGGATCCAGTGATGGGCAGCTGGTTGTCGTGGTTCCCTCTCTCAGCAAACAGATAGAAGGTGATGACTGTAGCCTGTATGCCATTGCCAACATGTTCGAAATCTGCCAGCATGGTTATGATAATGTCTTTCCGCGAAAAGATAAGAAGACTCCCAAGGAAATCCTTTCTACCACACATGTGATCCCGATTCTATGTGACTGTGGTCTCCCCAACTTGTACGCTGACATGGTTGGCTGTGATCTCTGTGATGCCTGGCATCACAAGGTCTGTGTTGGGTTCGAGAATACAGCTCTCCCAACAGCAGTGGTTATGCCCACAGTGTAAATCGGCTTAGATGCAATATCATACAACAGAACAGTCCTCGGTGTTGTCACAACAGTTGTTTATTTATTCTTTTTTCTTGTGTATTTCTATCTCCAACTGTGGCATGTTAAACACTGTAACTATTGGGCGGCTCGTAACTTTTGCACAGGGTGGTGTAGCAATGTTCAAATACTAAGACGCTAAGCTATAACAGCCCTGCTGCCAGCAGGCGTCTATGTTATTTGATAATGCTATTCATTTTATCTTTCCAGTTATGTTATCTTACTATTGTACAGGGTTTCATCAACTGGGGTTAGTGCAGTGCAGGTCGCCATCAAATAAGCCTGTGCCTTCCCACTGCCTTGAATCATGGATATATGATTTTATATTGTTTTATAATTGTCATAATTGTTGTACGAAATAATACATGTATGCGTGCTTTATAAAAAATAAACATCCAGATTTTTTTTTACATTCTTGCTTTGTGTCGTTTTTATAAGTTAGGTTAACCTAACTTATAAAAACGACAATTGTGTTTAACTACTCACATTTAAATTGGTTTTAATTTAAACTGGTAACTTATGCAGTCATTAAATATTATTCAGGAAATGTAAAATATTCAAGGAAATTACTAAAATATAATAATGTATATTGATGACCACACACACCTATACTATCAATCAAATCCCCCCCCCCCAACGGAGCAACCATTACATGCAGGCCGAGATCTCTACAGGTCGAGATCACCATGAGTAACCCACTAATGTCAGGGGTGATGTTCAATAGACGGAACAGCCAAAATATGGCCGCCGATCGTCAATAAGTCATCATTCCGGGAGCCCAAAACATATCTTAATGTACGTGTAATTATTTCCCACTTGGTGAAAAGTTGCATTATTACGTTATCTCACTACACATTCAAGTGAAATCATTATACTGATCACGTAATCCACGCATTTAGCAATTCAATCTCGTTCCGGGCTCGTTCCGGCTCGTTCCGGCTAATATACAGGCCCCGCATTCAGGTACAAAAATGCTGTAAAAACCGTCGGCATAAACATCTAATAATTTAGGCCAGTTAAGTACACGATTACCACTTCATCCTGTGGAACCAATTAAATGGTCATCTGATCGCTTTGAATTTTTTTGTATATACCTATCTAAGACTAAGTATAACTATAAGATTAAATGAGTCTTAACTTAGATAACAATTATGTATGTATTTGAAGCAGCATGCCAAACTAATACCGAAGAAATACTACAATGAAAACCTGGATATTCCCTCTGAAATGCATGAAAGTTAGCCTTAGAACGTATTGCTGGTAACACGAAATCAGAAATTATCTTCGACATCAACGACAATTTGCAATGATGTATCGAAATCGAGTGATGAACCGACTCCGAAAGCGAATAACGATTCGCGTTTTTAACATATTCTTAGTAGGTTCTCATATTATTTATGGCTTAATAAAAGGTATATATTATCAATGTACATTTTGTAATTATCTGATGTGTCTTCGGGTATGCAGTATTAAAATTAACCTACCAAAATGGTTCTTTATATCGCAGTTTCGACGGGTTCGGGCGTAAACACTAACAAACAAACAGAAATGGCGTCAGGCACTGCGTCATGGGAATTGCTTTGCTAATTTGCGATATTTTTCAATATATTTTTCATTTTATGCTTCACGCGGTACGAATGTAACTTACTTTAAAATTATCGTGTTATGGTTGATACATGATGAAACTTCCACGTTAAATAAGCCAATTTTTTGCTAAACGATTGTTGGGCGTCAGCGAAGACCACGTGATCATCATCATTCCGGTATTATAAACAATTCCACGTGTCGGAAGAAACACTAGACTTTAACCAAGAAATATGGCTGTTTCAAGAGGAACCAAAGAGGCCGTTATAAATGTTGTGCACCAGAATGCAATTTTCACTGAAACTGTTAAAAAAGAGATGCGACATTTTAAAGTGTATGACTCGTACACAATAAACCTGGAAAATAAGAAACGTGAGTAAATATTTATAGTATCGCCGCCACCACATTGATATATATATATATATATATATATATATATATATATATATATATATATATATATATATATATATATATATATATATATATATATATATATATATATATATATATATATATATATATATATATATATATATATATATATATATATATACATACATACATCCATACATACATCCATACATACATACATACATACATACATACATACATACATATATATGCACGCACGCACGCCCATGCACACACACACACATACGCCTACATATGCTTATGCATAAATGCACTCATACACAAATTAACAGACGCACATATGCACGCATATATGTAGCCTACAAGCCTACACACACACGTATACACATACATAATTATGCACATAAGCGGATTCACACATATACATATACGTACCCACACACTTCCATATGCATTCGTGCACTCATACACAGACGCACATGCACATACAAGCACGTACGCACATATGCACGTATGTATATACGCAGCAGCGCAAACCAGGGGGCCTTAGCGGTCTTAAGACTCCCAGGCCATAGAGGAGGTCTTAGACCCGGCCCCCTGTGTCCGCGGCAACTATTGCAGTAAAGGACAACGTATATAAGTCTACATCGATCGGAACTATATTTAAATTGTGTGTCAAGTGTCAACCGGCTATAATTATTAATGTCGTCCCGCCCCCCCCCCCCCCCGGTTCGTAAGTAGAACGACATAATAGTATGACTACGACTGACTAAGGTAAGGTGACAGCCTAGATCCGCCTTGAATACACGCATGCAAACGTACACGCATACATATAATGTCACATACATGTATGCATGCACGCTCTCTCACTGCACTTACCTCTTCCTTTCTGCCCGTCCATCCGGGCCTATGCGGCCGATTATCTGTACTAATCCACCACCGTCTCAGTCGATCCAAACGAGATGCATTTCGCAAATCTACCGATATAAATATGCATTGATGAAGTTCATGTTTCTGTGACGTCACGCAGCGGATTACCCAGCAGGGAAGGTGAACTCTTGGGACGAACCCGTGGAGGGCGACGACGAACAAACAGATGGTAGGTGGCAGCACAGAACATCGGCTCCATTAGTTTCGACTATCCAGGCTCCGTGCTGTGGCGCCACCGTTTGTTTCATACGTCATCGCCAGGATACAATGTGTACTTTTCATTGAGACGGAAGTTAACCATGCACCCAGATTCTTGGCGCATACACAATTTACGTAATTCATAAAATAATAGTTAACTTTTATTAGTCTACATGATGCAATTCGAATTAATTTAAACTGTTATTATATTGACACAACAGTCAGACTGAACAGTGAAATCAGGCAAAACATTTTTAGTGTGGGCCTAGGTCCTAGGGCATAGCTAGTATCTGAATAATTACGCTGATCGACTGCTAGCGCTTCACGGGAACACCTCCACAAAATGGAGTGGTGACAGTGGGTAACAACGAGACTACGCCTCTGCGGCCAGCGTGCTTTTTTTTAGCAGGTAGGTTGAGCCCCATGGACGGATGTGAACCAATGCGGTGGTCGGATTTCAGCACGTGATGCATACATTATTGAGAGTCTTTACGTGAGGTGTGGTACAGCAGCTAGCGCCAACACGTGCATGTGTTTACTAACAAGTTTTATGGAAAAGAAGGCGTTTGTTTGGCGTTGTTGGGGCGACTAATGACCAACATCAGGTACGAGTTTCGCGCATGGTATGTAAACACCCGTGCGTGCGTGCGTGCGTGCGTGCGTGCGTGCGTGCGTGCGTGCGTGCGTGCGTGCGTGCGTGTTTGTAATAACCTTAGTGATAATTTACGCATCGTTGTTTTTTATTGATAAAATTTGCCGCTAAAGGTCACAATGTCATGATACATAAATTAAAGCATAAACAATGTCAATGGCGGCAATTTTTCGTGGCAACTGTCGTAACTTTGGCGAAGAATACAGTAGAGTAAAGGTAAGTTTGTTATACAATGTGATAAGTAAATTATAGCAACCTTTGCAGTCCTTAGAACTTCACATGTGTGCGATGTATCATACGAATAGCCACTTAGTACTATATTACAGTTATTACTTGGGGTCTACAGTTATATAAAACTAATACTCATACTGTCTGGGTCTGGCGCCAAGTTCGTTAGCTACCACCGTAGTACCGGGTATGCTTAATATATTATGACGTCTTCACCAAAAACAAGAAGAAACAGTTGTGCAATGATCTATTTTCTAAACCAATAATAGTTATTTATTTTATCAGTGGAATAATGGACGACATAAAAATAACATCAAGTTAAATAAAATAAAAATCTTTAGCGATCCATTGTGCAAGTGTAAAGTTGATCCCATGTTTTATTTTGACAGAGTATCCTACCGACTGGTTATGCGCACCATGTTACATGGTTCACTTGGTATGCCGATGTACGGAGCGAATGATATATTTCACTGTGACTGTGTATGTGGGACAGTCACATGCCCTCATACGGCATTGGACAAACTAGAAGCGGTCACATTTTTCTTGGTTTATTCTATATGGCTATGCTAAGCCTGACATCTAACTGTTTCGTTGTTTACGTTGCGATTGAGACTTAATCGTCTGAGTTGTTATTGTCTGTGTGACATATGTGGTATATCCTATAATACTACATGCCCGAAATTTAACCTTTTCATTGTTTACATTACAATTGAGTTGTCTGTGTGACATGGTATAACCTATGCCTATAGGGCTAAAAGCATATACCTTCATATACTGTGTATTGCCGATTCTCTCTGACCATTTTTTATTCATTAGCCATAGCCAATGACAATTAAATCAATTTCCCCCTTTTATTTATGGACTCCTTGTCAGCTTTCTGTAGTAATATTTTGTAGTATACTACTGATAATTTAAATGTGTACTAATTGTTGGATTCGCCTGATTTCGGGTACTTGAATCATATTTGTGCCATTTTGGTTTCCATTGGAATAGAGTAGAAATCATGATTAAAATATAACTTTTGTGTTTAAGAGTGGGTGAAACATTTACTGTGTACTAGTAATAGTGGGTGAAACATTTATTGTGTACTAGTAATAGTGGGTGAAACATTTACTGTGTACTAGTAATAGTGGGTGAAACATTTATTGTGTACTAGTAATAGTGGGTGAAACATTTACTGTGTACTAGTAATAGTGGGTGAAACATTTACTGTGTACTAGTAATAGTGGGTGAAACATTTACTGTGTACTAGTAATAGTGGGTGAAACATTTACTGTGTACTAGTAATAGTGGGTGAAACATTTACTGTGTACTAGTAATAGTGGGTGAAACATTTACTGTGTACTAGTAATAGTGGGTGAAACATTTACTGTGTACTAGTAATAGTGGGTGAAACATTTATTGTGTACTAGCAATAGTGGGTGAAACATTTACTGTGTACTAGTAATAGTGGGTGAAACATTTACTGTGTACTAGTAATAGTGGGTGAAACATTTACTGTGTACTAGTAATAGTGGGTGAAACATTTACTGTGTACTAGTAATAGTGGGTGAAACATTTACTGTGTACTAGCAATAGTGGGTGAAACATTTATTGTGTACTAGCAATAGTGGGTGAAACATTTACTGTGTACTAGTAATAGTGGGTGAAACATTTACTGTGTACTAGTAATAGTGGGTGAAACATTTACTGTGTACTAGCAATAGTGGGTGAAACATTTATTGTGTACTAGCAATAGTGGGTGAAACATTTACTGTGTACTAGTAATAGTGGGTGAAACATTTACTGTGTACTAGTAATAGTGGGTGAAACATTTACTGTGTACTAGTAATAGTGGGTGAAACATTTATTGTGTACTAGCAATAGTGGGTGAAACATTTACTGTGTACTAGTAATAGTGGGTGAAACATTTACTGTGTACTAGTAATAGTGGGTGAAACATTTACTGTGTACTAGTAATAGTGGGTGAAACATTTACTGTGTACTAGTAATAGTGGGTGAAACATTTACTGTGTACTAGTAATAGTGGGTGAAACATTTATTGTGTACTAGTAATAGTGGGTGAAACATTTACTGTGTACTAGTAATAGTGGGTGAAACATTTATTGTGTACTAGTAATAGTGGGTGAAACATTTACTGTGTACTAGTAATAGTGGGTGAAACATTTACTGTGTACTAGTAATAGTGGGTGAAACATTTTCCTATTATACATATTGTTTTTAAGCCAGAATGATTGATCTGTAAATTTTGATAAATAAAAAATCGATAGTATCTTGGCCATAATCGATTCTACTCTTTTTCGAGGTACGTACGTTTCGGGATTGAATTTATTTTACCTCTTTTTGTAAATACACGTGGACGGCCCCACTACAAAATATTCATATTACAGGGGTGTGTGGGGTGTGTGGGGTGTGTGGGGTGTGTGGGGTACGTTGTAGTTTTTATTTTTTACACACTGCATATTTTGGTTGAATAAAGTACATGCTACATGAGTGTAGTGATAAGTTCAGTGATGTGTTGTACGTGGATTGTTTGAATATGTTATCCATGCGTACTATAATGACTAATAAAGATGTTGCGTTGTAATGGGCCTATCTTTGCATTGTGTCATTGTTGATCGAGCAACCCCTATATACAATTGTTGAGCAACCCATACATAAAATTGTTGAGCAACCCCTATATAAAATTGTAGATCAACCCATACATAAAATTGTTGAGCAACCCCTATATAAAATTGACTGCAATGCAGTAAAATGTGTAGTAACTTAAAGTCTTATTTCATTGTTTGTGTTGTATTTATAATCCAAAGTATAAGCTTATATGCATATAAAAACCGGCAACACAACTACCACATATAATTAACTTAATTTCAAGTACTAGTAGCTTCATCTGGCATCTGACTCAGGTATCATTGATCGTTTTTAGAACTTAATTGCAAAAATATAATTTCATATGTTTATAGCTTACATGTAAATGTCTAGTTGCACTGTATTTAAATTAATTGGATATACTATAAAAAAAATTATTTCCCTTGTCCTTCCGCCATCACCGAGAGCCCGTCTCCAGTCTTCAAAACCAAGTTAGCAATTGTGGAGGACCTGTTGTTGCCAGCTAAGTGGATGCGAAAAGTGTAATTACGATTATTTATTTTTAACAATTACTTATCACGTACGTACGCACGCACGTACGCACGCACGCACGCACGCACGCACGCACATACCATACGCGAAATATAGTGCACGTCTGCATTCCAACGGCTACATTCAATAATATTTCTATTTGTGTAATGTCTTACTGTTTTGCCTGTACTATGTATCACGTCAAACATATTGAGGTTTTACAGGAAAACCTGTTTTTAGTGCATCTGATTCTAGTAACCGGAGGGAGTGATAAGCGGTGAATTTTAATACATCGTGAATAAGGGATGATTCCGTCTCTGTTATGTTTAATTCTACAAAAGTGTAAACGGCTGATCTTGTTATCCGTGATTTTGTCCACTGTATCGCTGAAACGCTTAGTAAACAAACACTAGTCAGAACTCCCACGAGTTAACAAAGCATTATGGATCACCAGACAAGACACAATTAAACTACCTGTTTCATTTAAGGTGGAATATAATACTTATGAATGTCGCCAATATGCTGAATTCGATTATTTTGCTTTTACGGGAGAAGAAAATACGTTGAAGCGGTTGTGGGATTGTTGTTTCGGTTCTTTGATAAATATATGAAAACGCGTACGCATTGTCCCGACAGAGGGACAGGCGGGTGAATATTGTCCAGAAACAACCGACATTGACGGTTCGTTCGTTTGGATAGAAAGAGGTACGGGTATGTGAATTTGGCGAAACTTACCAACGGCAGTGAGATAATAGGGCATATACTGCACGTTCTTGTTTCAAGTCCAACATAAGTGTTCCGGCGGTTCTACAGACGTTCTTGTGTTGTGTCCAACATAAGTGTTCCGGCGGTTCTACAGACGTTCTTGTGTCGTGTCCAACAGAAGTGTTCCGGCGGTCTTATAGACGTTCTTGTGTCGTGTCCAACAGAAGTGTTCCGGCGGTCTTACAGACGTTCTTGTGTTTAGTCCAACAGAAGTGTTCCGGTGGTCCTACAGACGTTCATGTGTCGTGTCCAACAGATGTGTTCCGGCGGTCCTACAGACGTTCTTGTGTTGTGTCCAACAGGACTGTTCCGGCGGTCTTACAGACGTTCTTGTGTCGTGTCCAACAGAAGTGTTCCGGCGGTCCTACAGACGTTCTTGTGTTGTGTCCAACAGAAGTGTTCCGGCGGTCTTACAGACATTCTTCTGTTGTTTCCAACATAAGTGTTCCGGCGGTCCTACAGACGTTCTTGTGTTGTGTCCAACAGAAGTGTTCCGGCGGTCTTACAGATGTTCTTGTGTTGTGTCCAACAGAAGTGTTCCGGCAGTCTTACAGACGTTCTTATGTTGTGTCCAACAGAAGTGCTCCGGCGGTCTTACAGACGTTCTTGTGTTGTGTCCAACAGAAGTGTTCCGGCAGTCTTACAGACGTTCTTATGTTGTGTCCAACAGAAGTGCTCCGGCGGTCTTACAGACGTTCTTGTGTTGTGTCCCAAAGTAGTGTTCCAGCAGTCCTACAGAAGTTCTTGTGTTGTGTCCAACAGAAGTGTTCCGGCGGTCTTACAGACCTTCTTGTGTCGTGTCCAACAGAAGTGTTCCGGCGGTCCTACAGACGTTCTTGTGTCGTGTCCAACAGAAGTGTTCCGGCGATCTTACATACGTTCTTGTGTCGTGTCCAACAGAAGTGTTCCGGCAGTCTTACAGATGTTCTTATGTTGTGTCCAACAGAAGTGCTCCGGCGGTCTTACAGACGTTCTTGTGTTGTGTCCCAAAGTAGTGTTCCGGCAGCCCTACAGAAGTTCTTGTGTTGTGTCCAACAGAAGTGTTCCGGCGGTCTTACAGACGTTCTTGTGTCGTGTCCAACAGAAGTGTTCCGGCGGTCCTACAGACGTTCTTGTGTCGTGTCCAACAGAAGTGTTCCGGCGGTCCTACAGACGTTCTTGTGTTGTGTCCAACAGAAGTGTTCCGGCGGTCTTACAGACGTTCATGTGTCGTGTCCAACAGAAGTGTTCCGGCGGTCTTACAGACGTTCTTGTGTCGTGTCCAACAGAAGTGTTCCGGCGGTCCTACAGACGTTCTTGTGTCGTGTCCAACAGAAGTGTTCCGGCGGTCCTACAGACGTTCTTGTGTCGTGTCCAACAGAAGTGTTCCGGCGGTCTTACAGACGTTCTAGTGTCGTGTCCAACAGAAGTGTTCCGGCGGTCTTACAGACGTTCTTGTGCTGTGTCCAACAGAAGTGTTCCGGCGGTCCTACAGACGTTCTTGTGTCGTGTCCAACAGAAGTGTTCCGGCGGTCTTACAGACGTTCTTGTGTCGTGTCCAACAGAAGTGTTCCGGCGGTCTTACAGACGTTCTTGTGTTGTGCCCAACAGAAGTGTTCCGGCGGTGCTTCAGACGTTCTTGTGTCGTGTCCAACAGAAGTGTTCCGGCGGTGTTACAGACGTTCTTGTGTTGTGTCGAACAGAAGTGTTCCGGCGGTGCTACAGACGTTCTTGTGTTGTGTCCAACAGAAGTGTTCCGGCGGTGCTACAGACGTCCTTGTGTTGTGTCCAACAGAAGTGTTCCGGCGGTGCTACAGACGTTCCTGTGTTGTGTCCAACAGAAGTGTTCCGGCGGTCTTACAGACGTTCTTGTGTTGTGTCCAACAGAAGTGTTCCGGCGGTCTTACAGACGTTCTTGTGTTGTGTCCAACAGAAGTGTTCCGGCGGTGCTACAGACGTTCTCGCATGGTGCCGACGGAGAAATACACGAAACCGCAGACGACCTCGCAAGAAGTCGGTTGGATCACGCAACCGCTTGTGCGTATCGTTGTAGTTTGTAGTGAAGTGCTTTAGTCGGGCGTGCGCGCGGTGTGTCTACACAAAAGGGGATGCCGGGGTGGGGGTAGCAAACTTAGTCACCCATTAGTTTACCATGCTACCATATGGTGGCAGCTGAAACATAGTAGAACACCATTCGAATCAGTTTTCTTTGGAACAGAGACGACTTGAGGCGGACCTCTGTGAGGTATACAACTATCTCAGTGGCCTAAACAGGAATAACCCAGAGTATTTTTTCTATCGATGTAGCAGCAACCTGAGGGGCCGTAAGGAAGACATACTCCCGCACAGAGATCCGTAAACACTTCTTCACAAACTGTGTCATCGACTGTTTAAACAAACTTCCTGAAGAAGTCAAAGGGGCATCCCCCCCCAACACGCCACAGAATCTACATATTAACGCACAACTCTGTCGTTGATTTGTCATATTCACGGTTAGCGGTTTCTTGTCCGACAAGATGGATGTGGCGCCATCTGCCGATTACAACTGTACTAAATATAAATGCGTTGAAGTAGTCCTCGTTTTAATGTGAATTAATAAGTTGGCCTGAGCTAAACCTCTTTTTCCGTTCTCTGGCTCTTAACCTGTCAAACAACACGACGTTTCGATGACGGGTACTTTTCCTCTGTACATTTCGTAGGTACCTTTGGACCGTAGCGACCGCCGGATCTACTTCCCGCTACGCATGAGCGACATGACACGCTTCATGGAGTTCTTCTGGAGCATCGAGAACCGCCAGAGACTCAACGTGGAGGAGAAGCTGGCGGGCCAGAAATAAATCACCACTGGCGGCGCCATCGTCGACAAGTCTGATCTGGACAACAGGGACCTATTGTCCGGATCAGGACAGACCGGTGTCAAATCAAGGATGTCACTACGCGACAACAGCGGAACTCTTCGGCTCGTATAAAGGGGCTATATATATCGCGTACTAATTCGGTTGTTCTACGATAAATGACAGGAGTGGCACACAGAATATACATCAAAAAGGCTCATGTGGTTTGTTTAGTTGTGTATAGCAAGATGTCGATATGAGCACGACTTTGATGCGCGTGCGTGAGTCCAGAGATCATCGTATTTTACGAAAGTTTTTTCAAGAATTATCACGGAGACGATCATCTCATAAAATTATTGCCGATAAAACACGCACACGCACACGCACACGCACACGCACACGGCGTGTCCATAATTGCATAGAGACGTTTGTCTTTCTCGTCCTAACGATTCACTAGATGGCACCCCGTTAAACTGCGACACGCACCGACATGCGCACACAAATACTTGCACGCCTGCGCTGGCATCCACTTAGGCCTACTCAAATCAACAGAAAACAAATTAAGACTTGAATGCTACTCCGGCCTATACTCGGTGTTTAACGTGTGAATGCGACTGTGACGTCAGTACAGCGTCACGAACAATGGACCTTTTAGTTTTAATGTATGACGCTAGGAGATTGTGGGGTTCACATGACCGCGTCCATGGTGACCAGCTGGTCATTTCATCACATAGTTGACCAATTCTTCCCTGTCTTCAAGGTCACAACAAATATTTTTTTTACAATAGAGTATTGTCTTTAGTTACACTTGAGTTCTTTACTTTTCTTGAAGCTTCGAACAATCTCATGAATGCCTCGTTGAGCTTCAATCTAGATAAATTATGGTTCCTAGTATGATTACCCTGGATGGAAATATATAGTATTCTATAACCACATTCTTCAATTTGCCTTCTTCTGTTCGCTCATGTTGACTCTACAGTTTACATCCACATCCACAATGGAGCCGCAAAGTATTGCTTCGACATTCTTTATACGTTTCACCAGACCTTTCTCAGTGACTGGCATCAACTGATCATCCGGGCTGTTTATAAGTGGTGCTTTGGATGACAACAACATTTTGAGAATATATTTATGTAATTCGATATTATATAATCCGCATTACACGGGCCGCGGTGACTCAGCGTCAGGGCGTCAGACTGTCAATCACGAGGATTGGGGTTCGAATCCATCTACTGCCGTTTCGAAACTTCGAAATTTCGTCCACCCCACCTGGCCTGTGCTGGAAGACGTAGATCCTTCAGCGTGGTGTCTAGTCCAGAGGAACTAATAGTTTTCACACAGAGACATGCAAAAAAAATTGTCGTGGACTCGCAATCACATATCCAATGGCTTCGATCTACAGAAGTCCGTGGGGGGGGGGGCGTTGCATCGGCTGCTGCCCCAACAAACTCCGTCCCCTTCATCTGAGTAAGCGCCAAGAGCGCCTTGTCTGTGCACATACTGGCTCTACATATAAGACCACGCGTTATACCTATTGTTACTACATGTACACATGTTATACCTATTGTTATTACATGTACACATGTTATACCTATTGTTATTACATGTACACATGTTATACCTATTGTTATTACATGTACACATGTTATACCTATTGTTATTACATGTACACACGCTCTACGCTCTATACCAATGACAGGTCCATTTGTCATTTCTGAATAAAGTCGGTCCACAAACTTGACAACTATTGCACGATGGTCTGTCTTTATAGGGCTACCGGTGATGTTTTCTGTGTAGAAGAAATGGCGCAAAATGTTAGACCCCTATACACAGCGGCGTATTTTGGGGGGGTATTGAACCATGACCCCTTTGGTTTAAACATGCCACATGGTAGGCTAGTCCCCTGGCCTCCACCTTTGGGAGATCCTAGATAATCCACAACCTATATACGAAACTATATTATTGCGCCAAATCTAAAGGGGGCCCAATACCCCTAAATATGCCACATGGTTCAACATTTCGGCCTGAATTCATACGCAACTATCAATTCACTTTGCTTATCCCGACAGTTATGCAGTGCTGTATATAGACTACGTTTACCTCATAGTCATTATTATTTTAACGCTTAGTATGGACTACGTATCTAACCACAGAATGATTGTGCGTGTACGTTCAGGTAGTACGTAACACATTGTATACATCAACATAATATTAACAAATAAAGTATTAGTACTCTTAATGCTACGTAGTATGTGTATAATAATAATATTAATGCGAAATGTCACAATATGCTAAACTGTTGATGGGGACGTTTACAATCACGTAGATTCTAAACACGAGTTCGCCATAATCGAACGCGTCTTGCTAAAATTACGGGAGTGACCCCCATTCCCATAATTATCTAGCCAGCCGTTTGGCACGTCAATCAAGCGCCGGGCCTCAGACTTCCGGTGCGACCGTTGTCATGATAAACACTCGGGCTTGGTCGATCGAGCGCTGCGAACGAAACAGCGACGATGTCGAAGCAGGAGAAAGAGCCGGCGAACGCCGTCCATCTGGACGCTATCCTCACGGAGACGATCAAGAAGCAGCGTCGACATCAGAAGATGTACACAAATTTCACGATCAACCCGTTCAGTCCAAGTAAGTAGGCCTACCACGGCGCGAGTGGTTGCTCGCGTTGGCTTCCCGAGGCACGCGCTGACGTGGACGGGGGTTCAATTAACTTGGTGTTAGTGCTTGTATTAGTTGATATTCTGGAATTTCTACCAACAAGGTCGTCTTAAACACAAATGCCCCCACGGCAACATTTGTGTTTAATAAAGAGCAGAAATGTAGTTGTAGATTATGTTCGACGGCCTACCACAGTCAATAATCAAATACTAAGTTAAACTAAATCTTGCTAAGTCAATACTGGTAGACATATAGCAGTAAGGTCGACGAACAATGGTGTTGTTCAAGTTGTTAACTAAGGTGTCAGTAAGCAGCATCATTAATTATTGTTCAGGTGGGGATTACAGTTACTTTCATATTATGTTTTGAAATTCCACGGAATATCAATTATCGTTATCCATGTATATAATGCTCTACTAGTCAAATACAGGGCAATGGACGATGCTAGAATTTGGAAGGAAAGATGGCGAGGTTTTACTATTAAGTGGGAGATTGGCCCCAAAAAAAGTGCCCCAGGAAATGCAGCTTCTATTAGGATATAAATCAGACTGTGAAGCTCGCATCAAGCATTACTTGAACTACTTGTGGTGAACAACGGAACAATGGGACCACAACAGACCTGGGGTCAGTTACTTTGTAATTTCAATCGATTAATTGGAATTGGTGAAAATTTAATTGGTATTTTCGATTACCTTTCCAATTGTTCAAACATCATGCAACCTTTTAACTCAAATTCATCACTACATATTCACTACGAATTATCAATAAATTATATGTATAATATTTGTTTGTCATTATTTATCATAATATGCAGAAATTAAATAAAGCTGCTCAAAAATAGATGTTATTATTGGGCGTTGAGTATCTTTATGGTTGTCCTATTCACATACTTTTATATCAATATGGAATTGGCATTTTTGAGGTGTAATTGGAATTGGTATTTGTAATTGGTGTGTAATTGACCCCAAGCCTGGTCCACAAACCTGTCAAATTCAAGTGCCATGTTGGGGGGGGGTGCAGGAATGTTGGTAGACAAACATTGATTGACTAATCAGTATTTTGATGCAACATGTTATTTTCACGTTTTAGTGAACGTTGTTACGGGCAAACCCAATTCCTTCACCGATGCCGCTTTGGATGCTGAAGAGGAGGATGGTAAGGCTACAGTTGTTTGTGTCAGTTGTTTATTCAAGATAGAGCTGGAGAGTGAACCCAAGGAAGTTCTCTATAATAAACACAACTTTGTGTGCACAGTATGTGAAAGATACTGAATATTTTCTTACAAAAAAAATCTGCACAATTCTCTTAACTTTTTTACAACAAACTAATTTTTATATTGCCGTAGTGTGTGCATATGCATTTTCTTCCCTGGTAGCAACAATGACACAGCTGATTCGGATGTCTCGACAGCCACCAACTGCAAAGTACACAAGACCACAGACGTCTAATCAAGAGATTGGCTGGATCTCTAAACCACTGGCAAGTATCAAAGAATCTTTAAAGCGAAACAAAAGGTTTTGGAGCAATACACCTAAGAGTTAATAAAAACAAACCATTTGCAACTACAATCAAGAATATCACGCGACTGTTTTTTTCAGAATTTGTTCTAAAAGTGGGGGATTCTGGCAACATTAGGGAAAAACCAAACATTAAAAATGTCAGCAACTAAATAAATATCAGCAAACATAACCTAAAAATTATTCTTGATTTGTCAAGTGAACCATAGAATTGGCAAGACATTTTTATGATGGTCATGTTTCATTTGGATCTACTTCGTAACCAAGATGTCCATAAAGGTACAAAACAGTTACAGATTAAATAAATAAAATTGACTGTTTGAATTAAAATGAAATAGCATTTTCGATCTATCTTCTAAGCTTGCAAAAGAATATGAATGTTAACTTTAAACTTGTAGCTCCTTCTTTTCTGCAATTAAATTTTTTGCTCATCTCGTGTAAGAATTCGCTGCAGGCGAAATCAATGAACTGCAGAAACAACTTTAACTAGTGACAACTGATAACATGGCCTGAGCATCTTCATCTTGCTTGCAGTTAGAAGTCGACAAGAATGACATCCGTCTGCATCACCCCCGCGCCATGACAGACGTGACAAAACCAAAGGAAGCCGAGTGGAAACTTATGGAACAAACCGTGAACCTTAGTTAATGCCTCGTGGGCCCAAGTGCAATGACTATCTCCTTGGCTGGCATCCCATTCAACTCCATTCTTCATCTTCCCTTCACATGACTTTTCTGAACTGTCCAGAAGTAAAAAAAATGCTACGCACATTTTCGTGGTTATGTCAGAATCATAGGCTCCTGACAGAAAGCCTTTGTTTCGTGCATTTCTTGCGCTGTGCTGTAATGTGGGACTTGGATCAGACCGAAGAGGTTAGAAGTAGTCTGTCTAAAATGTACACTGTACAGGCTGGATATCATTCTAAAGTATACTAAGAGAACAAAAGGCTAAGCTATATGGTGGTAATGCTGAAGTGTGTGGCTTTCATGGGTACAGAAAATTCAACTGATATTCAACCTGTTGGTCTGACCGTTAGTGCACACGGAATAGAAACACCAGTCTTCAACCTGATTTGTGATAGGTATATTTTGGCTGCAGAATCTGTAGACAACAAATTAGCTCAAACAGGATATATATATATATATATACTACATGATGTATGACATTTTAAACCCAGTTCACCATCTAAATGCATGCGTAAAAGGTCACATTTTTATTTGGTCTACCGATAGTTTTATTGCCATATAGCATATTTGACTTTTATCATCGCATTTGATTTAATCTCGAGTTTTGGTGTAGTGTCACAATCCACTGTGGGTATAGACACTGTAGTACTATGGTCAGCAATGTTTATTGTGAGAAGCCTAAGCCTCTGATGTCACACTGATGTTGGTATAAAAGGGTGTATGCAACTTCCGGCTATTAACGGTGATCAAATTGTATCATCTGATTAAAGAAGTACATTCCACATTGACCAGATGATAGTCTAGAGCCTATGTCTAGTTTGGTGAAATAAAATGAAAGACTGTTCTTTGAAAATTCCACTTTTAAAGACCTTTTCAAGGCCATATAACGCAAGAATAAATTTGATCAGACATTTTAAAAACTGCACACACCCTGCACAAAACCAACAGCAACTCAAGTGATCATCCTCACCGTGGCATTAAACAAACTGGTGGAAACTGTGCACAACTGGCATCGATGTATGTAATGATACTTGGAACAATATACAGGCAAGTCTCAAATCTGCATGAAACTTGCACAGCCCTCCACGTGCTTGGTAATGCCGGCAACCGACTGACACATCCGCTGTACGTCATGCGTCGACACAATCAGTTGTTATGTATGACAAATATATATCGTGTTATTCAACTTTCAGAGTTCGCTCATCTTTTCGTCTTGCTCTTCATTGTTTGTCTCCTTTTCTTCCCTGCTCTCTGTTTCTAGAAACACACAAACAATACACGTGTACAATACACGTGTACAATACACGTGTACAATACACGTGTACAATACACGTGTACAATACACGTGTACAATACACGTGTACAATACACGTGTACAATACACGTGTACAATACACGTGTACAATACACGTGTACAATACACGTGTACAATACTGTAACAATCAAAGCCTATAAACTGTGATCATGACATTGTAATCATTTCATAAAACTTGTTCCAAATGAAACAGACATAAGCGGTGTATGTCTATGATAGGCCCACTGCAAAGCAGGTATTGTTTCTTTACCTGACGATTCACATTAGAAATATTCAATCAACCATCACATAAATACAACATAATTGTCTATGAACAAGATAAAACAATTAGTAGCATATGAACATCTATTTTAAATTGGTGCATGGAAAATTTATGAATAGAAGTGCCTTGAATTATCTATGATTCACCTAAATGTAAATATTATCAGGCTATGCTTTTATGTTTATAATCTATGAAAAGTGGTAAGTCTACAGGAGAAACATACAGTCCTGTCCAAACACTGAAAATAATTTCACTCATTTTCATTAACAAAAACATGCCAACACAGACGTACGTTTTGTGATTTCTTGCCCGGTCGCATGTTGTTAGCCTTCACACTGAAGCCAGACATACTTGATGAGCTCTTTGCTGTGTTATACTTTGAACGTTTCTTCTGCCCACCAAACCCAAATTTGTTGTTCTTGTAGTTTCGCTTCTGGTTAGGTCTGTTGGAGAAAAACATTGTCATGATGGTCAGTGTGTGACATCACCACCCTCATCTCTCACTATAACGCTGTTGAGGAGTCAAAATAATGCACGTAAATTTTTGTGTTTTAGAATTTTCTGTACTAGACACATATCCATCCAACCACATGGGGCCGATTTTAACTCTTCAAAAGCAACAAGTTTTTTTTTATTCATCAATTGGTCAATTCTGTAATAAAATAACTTTACAGGTAACAAAATAAGTCCTAAATTTGCTTTGAGACATATTTGCACGTGCCTATGTTCTCATCAAAATACTGCCACACATTCCAGCGTAACAAGAGGAAACCAAAAGATTGCAAACCCATTTGTCTTTCTACTGAAACATGGGCCAGTAATACACCACAGACACTGGTCATAGACATAACACATGATAGGATGAGACACTGCAAAATACTGTGTGAATAATCACATTATGATAATATTGTAACCAGTCTTCTTTGTAATTAATTTTTGTGTGTAAGAAAGTGTAACTAGATTTTGCTGACAGTGCATATACAACAGAGGTCACTTACTGGAACATTTGTCCTTTATGCTGCTGTGGACCTTGTTTTGTCTTATTGTCCTTTTGCTTGGCTTCCTTCTCGTCGTCCAGAAAGTCCAGCTTTGCCTGTTGACCTGGGGCAGCAGTTCACATGAGTACACACATTTGACCATCGGGACAGAGCGATATGTTCGTGTGTCGTGCCAAATAACAAACTTCTCATGACAAATGACAGTTCTTGCATGGCAATTATTATTGAAAAAAATGTCATCTAGGGTGCCAACACATCTAGTACGGCTTACATATTAACTCTAAAACAGTGCTCTTTGAACAATTCTTCTTATGACCATTCATCAAACAGGGGCAAGTCATGACAAAGACAGGAGAGGGACATTTTGGATGTCTTCTGAGCAGCGACAGTGGCTGGTAGATTAGCTGGAAATAGACATAGATTTTGCAAAAAGATTTGGGCAGCAACTTACTGAAGAAGATAGATGTCAACTAAGATGTCAACTAAAGGTTCATTTTTACACAGTGAGTATTAGATGCTTACGTTGACAGACCAGTCGAAGTTCACATGTAAACTACCGGCAATGTCCTTAATTTCTCCTGCTTACCCTTTCTGTACTTCTTCACGGCATTCAACATCTCTCTCTTCTCCTTCTGCCTCTTCTGGAGAACCTCGTGTTGCACCTGGCATCAAACAATCATAACAAAATGTTAATGCACAGTAAAAATAGCAGAGCTGTTGGAAATGTTTTTTCTTCAAGTCTAAGTCATTAGCATGCAAGTCTGCGTCAAGTCTTTGTCCACACCAATGAAAAGTGTTGCAACCAGGCATGTGCATTTCATACAGGTAAAGCTATAGTGAGGCTAAGTATCAATGTCATATTTCATAATGCTGTCGGCAAACGGTATCGGTCTAAATATGATCGATTTTTCAAGAAATGAGCCTGAAATAAAAAAAAATTGAACCGAAGAAGGACTTTTAATACGGCAGTGGTTGTCAGACAGATTAATCGAGTAGTTTTTCACGATACATGGTGGCTTACCTTCTTTCCAAATTTACGTAGCTCTCGCATCTTTTTTGCCTTTTCTGATCGTTCTATTGAGATCTGTTTTGATATAAGTTTTTCTCTGACCTGAAACATAGGCATGGAGAAAACAAATCAGCAGCAGGAAAAATTATTAGCAACCAGGTCCGTTAGCCATAGAGATTTTGGTTTTGAATAAAATATCAACAACTTGTCACAGTGGCTAGTTAGCCAAGTTATAACAGTTTGAAGTTGATGAAAAAAGAAACACAATTTGTTGACGATGTAAGCCTAATGAATATTCTGCCATAAGTTTAAAAGGTTACAACATTTATTAACAATGTGAGTGTACCTTCTTCATGTGCATATCTGATTTTGCCATTTCGGCAAAGTAATCATCAGGTCTTTTTGTTGGAATATGCATTGAATGGAGCCTTTCGATTCCCTCCAGCACTGCTGCCTGTGCCTGGCGATAGCTGAAGGCAAACAAATGTCCATAGAAACAAGACCTGCTCATACTTGTTAGCTATAAATTACACCGTAATGTTTCCCACAGTAAACTGACAAACATAAAGTTTCTTCAACGGATGGATATTCCAGTTTCTTGGATTGTTGCATTTGACATGTTATATACCTCTCAAGAAACTTGTTTGTATTCTCCAAATATTATGAATGACACACCCGGTCTTCATTATGCAACACCCGTAGTGAAGTCAGTCTTACGATGAAGGCCAAAATATTTGGAGAATACAAAAAAATGTCTTGATAGATAAATAATGTAAAAAGCATAAAGTTATTACAAAAAAGGCAAAATGCATTATTCCAGGTTGAAATAATCATGCAAAATTTAGATTGCTAAATAAAAATGTCAACTTAAATCATGTTTCAGTTGATGTCAACAAAATTACAAAGCTAAACAATGCCTGAGAAAATTAAGTAAAATATTTCTTGGCATCGTGGATGTCTCCTTACAATCGCATTTCCCGTTTGAAGTCATCGTGCACTGAGTCCCCACCAAGGTCATCGGGATCTGGTCCCAGCTGGTCGAGGAAAGGCTTGGGAGCAGGAAGGGGCTGGGTTACGATGTCCATCCGCTCCACCCAGGGAAGGTCATTTTTCAGATCAGTCAATGTAGACGTTAGACCTTCCTGTAGTAATGTACCAAGTAACCGGTGATTAGCAAATTCAATTAGCTTATTTTATGGGCTTTTTAGTAATTAGTCAAAGTAATCGTGGTTATGACAAATTCCCAAGTTTTCCCACAAAGCAGGATAAGTATCATTGTGTAGATTTGTTTGTGTTTTCGATGTGATTTTGCATTAGTACAATCAGGATTCAGATTTTTTTAATGTTATTATGCAAATTTTCCTAATTCCACTACATATACATCAACCAATTCTGATTCCAGAAATGGAATCTGACCCGAACCTACCTAAATTAACAGAACATGTAGATTCAGTGGTACAACTCTCACAATGTTTTGACAATTACAATCAAATGGAAGGTAAAATAATACTATCACCTGTATCATGGCTATGGAGACATTGACATTGACAACTCAAACTAGGAAATGTTTTATTAATATTATTAAACACAATATACTGAAGTAAGTACTCACAACATTGTTGATGGCCTCTTTTGGTGCTTCCACTTCCAAATTTAAACCGGGTTTCAACAGACCTTTTGAAAATGCAATTTGAAGCTGAAAAATTAACAAAGCATTTAATCAATAAGATCATTGAACATTCATGGCATCATTTCCTACTAATTCTAGATGGCTTCTGTACTTTTTCATGATGACCGTAATGTCACAATGGCATAAAGAAATAAACATCCCAGGAAAAGTCAAGACTGTTTGATATGGCATGCAATGGATATCGCATGCAATATCCATCACCACAACAAGCATGTTTACACAAGGTTGCACAACTGGACAAACCAGACACCAGACCAGATGCAACAAGCTGCCGCTTCAAAGACAGGATCTGGAGTTATAACATTTCACTCCACAAAAATAATAACACAGAAGTGATTCCTGATTACAAACAGTCAGCATCAAGTGGTTTTGAATCCTGGTCCTCTCGACCGACATACTGCCGCACTAGCTACTTCCACCGTGTCCCACTAGATCATGCAGCTTTATTATGACGATATTAAATCACGACAATGTACAGCTTGCATGACATCGCCTCGGGCTTCAACCCACTGCCTTGTCGATATCGCAGCTGCCAAGCCCAAGGCTCAGCAATACACTGTTGCTGTGGCAGTGCCAGTGACTTATCTAGGATCTCGCATCTTTAGGGTGACATCAGACTTAGTCACAAATTATTTTACCATGCTACTATGTAGTGGCGCAACAGGTTATATACAGAAATAAATAAGGCCAAAAGAACTAAAGTTGATCCATTATTTAATGTTTAATTTTTTGCAGAATTCATGTGAGGCTTACACACCACAAGGTCTCAGTATCGAGCAAAACATGTTTAGTTTTTGTCAATTTTGACCGTTAAAAGAAAGTATTTTTTAACACGTGACATGATGTGTATATTGGTTGGTGTCAAATTCACCAACTTAATAGAATATGCCATTTTCACAAGAATCTAAAGAAGCATTTCGTGCAAGAGATCAATATAACAACAATTCACCAAGTTACTTCATCAATTCAATGCAAACAAATTATTAGAAAAGTTGTTTTGAGTGAAAAACTTACAAATATTTAACGTCCGAGACGAGCAAACCAGTTAAATTCACGCTATATTTATGGCAAGCAGTACTGACAATAAACGAAATAAATGTATAAATGTCACGTTGTTGATTAAGTCATAATTTTTTTGAATGATTATTGCAACCAGTTGCATACATATTAGCTGTTGAGGCAAATGTTTAATTAGTATTTTTTTGCAAATTAAAGCAGTTGAATGTCCACAAAGACATTTCATTTGTTTAAAAGAAAAGATTATTTTTTAATGACAAACCACAAACAAAAGCTGTGTAAAGCGCTTTTAACAGTCTCAAGGACTGGATACCGCACTATATAAGAACACATTTATTTACTCATGCATGAAAGGACATTTATGTTAATGTAATTTTTCCGTTGTGATTTTCCAGGAGAAATATTTGTTTTATATAAAAAAAAGAAGAAAACAATTTCATTTGCTTGGGGTCATAGTTTTTTCTGTTATTGGAATTTAATCTTTTTTCCCTCTGGGGTTGATTCTAAAAAAAAGCACACACGTTTTATAAACACACATTTTTAGCGCATATATTGGTAGTCTATTTTTCATATTACCACACTGTTCCAATTATTTCAGGCTTCTCATAGCTCTTCCACATGCTTTATGAAACACATACACAAATACTTGTGGTGAATATATAAAGTTAATGAATTTAATTTGTTCTCGAATATTTAACGTTTTAATTATTCCTACTTTTATGACAAGATTGGCTTGCCTTACATCTTTCATAAAAGGGCAGCTATTATCATATGGCCAAGAACAAGACACACACCCATAGATGCTCAATAATAATGCATGGTATGCATGCAAAGTTGTTTTTTTTATCTGGGTATGAATGTCATAAAAGTGTTCCGTGCTATATTATATATCAAAGTATATTTTGCTCAGACAAGACTATCGTTATTGTCGCAAACATGTGCTGTGACGTCTCTAACGCGAGATTTCAATACAAATGGGTTGAATTAGGAACGCACTGGCTATTTGCAGAGCTGCTCTGTGAATTATAGCAAAAGTTATGCTTATTCGCAGAGCAGGAATCAATCAATCACTGTGCACCATTTCTTGCACATGTGCAGAATGCAGTTTAAGCATTGTGGTCTTTCGTGTAAGTTGGGGTTTGGGGACGATGCGGGCCTTGAGGCGTTATGTATTTTTTTGCCTTTTATGAATGTATATATGCTATGAATTACATTTTCCAACAATGGAGCCTCTTCTTTTACAAGAAGGTGCTACCTTTGACACTTAGAATTCTTTCCAGACTGCATTAGATGATACAGATACTTTGTCCTGGTTGTTCACTAGTGTTGCCATTCATATATATATATATATATATATATATATATATATATTATAAATATATAGTGAGGGGTGTGGCAGGGGTATCAATCTCTTACTTTTAGACTAGTGTAGCGGTCTAAATGAGGTCTCACGTACGCGTAGCTACGGCCTAAGAATAACTCTTTCCGTAATCAGTCCTCCCGTAATTCACAGAATACCTTTTGCCGTAATTCGCAGAGCTGCTCTGCAAATAAGAAATTTTTTTACGTAATGTGCAGAGCTGCTCTGTGAATAGCCTCGTCCATTTAGGAATGGGGTGAATTTGATACTGCTACTGGTGACTATATATGTCTCAAGTAATTATACTCCAAACAGCCCAATTTTGGGCTAATGGCAACGCAAAAGTTTGGACCAACGGCTTTTAGTGTCTCTTCCGAAAGACACAAGCAAAGTGGAATGAACGAAATTGCTCAAGCTTCGAAACGACATGGGTGGAATCGAACCACCGTTTTCTCGAACGACAGGTGGGTGCTCTAAGACTAAGTGTAACCATTATGATAGACCACCGCTCTCCACTTTTCTGGTATATCTATCACAAAAGTTAAGTCAGAAAGTAAAAGATCGCCAAAAATATAAATTTAAGCCAAAGGGGGTCATGGCATAATGCCCCCCCCTCCCAAATACGTTGTCAGACTTGTAGCATGTGAGAGAGGTGAACGTCTTGGAGCCCGACAACCTGACACAGTCCACAATTTTAATACAACGTTCGGATCGGATGCTTCCTGTAATTTGCATGATCACAATGTTCGCAAGTAGCTGCAGTTATACCTCCCTATCCGAATCAACACTTTCCACATCACTTTCGTCGCTCGCCATGCTTTCTTTGCCGTATGTAGGCTCTGTCAATGTCGCAAATTGTTATTTGTAGATGAAATACAACGAAACTGTGCAATACGTTCTAATATATAAAACGTTCTACCTTCAACATTATGTTAGTTTCCTAAGTTCCACCCCTGCATTAGTGTTTTTAAAAAGTTAACGAAGTCTGATGTGGGCCTCAGGAAACAGTTGCGTATTGTTAACAATATACATAAAACATTGGCGTAAAATCATGAGTATATTCTAAATAAGTATAGTTATATCCCAACACCAGCAGTGTAGTACGCAGGCTCTGTGGTAGGCCTATTGGGGAGAGTTGCCGGGATTGGACCAGTTCCTCGATCGGACCAGCTAATGCTGTATATTCCATATTACTGTATCTAGTGGCATCCTCTATCGATCATGTCATTCACCAGTGGCATTTCGGATGACACTGTAAGTTTCAACGAAATAGCAGTACTTTTTAAATATTTATTACCGAAAGTATGTTTTCTATGTTCCCGACATAATCATCAGGCCGCGATCAGTTATCAGTACAGCACCCTTGTCATACTTACAAGCGAAAATGTGTGTCCATCAAGAGTATAGGATCCCAACATATGTTGGGATAATAAGAATTTTAAAGTGGATGTCGTCTGCTTTTGATGACAATGCAATATTTTTAACATGTGAAATTCCATGATTGGGCCACTGCAGTTGCCACAATTGGACCAATGACCCACATAAGGGTATGCCGTCATTAGATGTGTGTACTTATTCCAACACAGTTTATTGATTACCAGAAAGTAATGTAATATTAAATAAGGGAGCAGTTGTAGCAATGCAAATAAAGGAATTTGCTAAGTGGTCCAATCGAGGGAACTTGTAACATAACACATTTGGTCATAGGTAAATCTAACCCTAGCACTGACAGTAGTTGTCATGGTGATTGTACAAGAGCACAACCCTACGCTACATCTGACCCCAGCTGATGCAGCTCCAGCACTGACAGCTGTTGCCATGGAAGCTGTACCAGAGTTATGCCAACCGAAGAAAGAAACTAGCTAAACGAAACAAAGTCAGACCGGCCATAGCTACGCTTATCCAGCCCAGTACTTCTAAAACCACTGCAATTCAATCGAGAGCACACAACAGTTCTGATCCACCCAAACCTAGTCGATTGCAGCTCATCAAGGACATCGAAGGCTGCAGAACTGGTCAATGGTTTGATTTGTACGATGGCAAAATCTACCCAGGCATAATGCGACGAGTCATGGATGTGACGAAAGAAACTGTGGCGGTGCAGTGCGTGTAAATTGTGGGACAGAACATGTTCCAATGGCATCGGAAGGATGACACAGCAGTGTACGGATTGCAGTTGACACTATGCAGGCAAAGTGTGACGAGTAATGGATATGATGATAGAATCTATGGTGCCAGTGCACGCAATTGCAAGACAAAACATGTTGTGGTGGGCTCTAAAGGATGTCGAACATTTCCGCTAGTCTATCCCGGAGCCACTGACAGAAGTCTATGAACATTAGGCCCAGTTAACATTTCATTTGACTGTTGATTAATTCTACGTTTCTGGTGAACACTATAGTTTGCTCATGTATTAATTCAAAGTTTGGCCTATATAATTTGTTTGTTTGTCCAGTCAAATAAGACGTGGGCCATTGTGTAGGGTGGACGGAAGTACAAAGATTATGAACACCGATATTTATTAGTATATTGTATTTAGCTAATAATAACTATTATTGTTATAATGAACACTATATGCTACTTATATATCAATTCACAATTATGCTTAGTCCTATATATAATCATTTTACTTTTGGTCCAATCGAAGATGTTGGGTGGTCCAATCGAGAAAATCGTGGCCACGATTGGACCGTTTTTTATTTTTTTTTAAATTAATATTTGTATAAATTCATCAATGATTTTCTTGTGATTAATTGCTTATTGTTGAAAATAAAGGATAAACTCTATGTTATAGTATTGTTTACATCAATTTCATTTGTTTTCGCTTCTATATTCAAGTTTATCGTTAGGGTCTCAATCCCGACAACTCTCCCCTATATAAAATTATAGATAGGCTTATACGAAAACTAGAAATGATGAATAATAAAATAAAACAATTTATGTCAGAACACGGATAAAACAGTCCAAAAGCTGGTAAAATTGTGCATGCGCCTAGTTCGGAAGATAGTCAGCGGAGAATCCGAGGCCACTGCCATGTACAATTAATGTACTAAGACTCCATGAGTGCAGCAGGCAGTGGCATGTAGTCAGGTCCCCTCGCAACGCACGAACGAACGACAAGTCAAAATGTGTCGACCGATGCCGCCCTGTTCATGAAGTGAAAATTCGCCGACGCTTCAAGAGAGGCTAGGCATGTTATTGTGAAATGTGAATACTTGTAATATACCAGCCACCGAGTAGCCTACACAGGCGCACATGTAACCCACGTTCTTACATTGCGTCGCCCCAGCATCCCTAAGATGCGGCTGCATGATCGGGCATAACACCGCATACTATGCAGCTGCCGATAGTTGGATGGCGGCAGTGGCGTATTTAGGATCCGGGAAGGGGCGGGGGGAGGGAGGGCAAGCTTACTTACTTATACTTAGTCCTCTTCGCTCAAGGTAGAGCACAGGGCCGAAACGACCCTTTTCCATCGCACTCCGTTATTTGCTGTTTTCTTCATTTCTTTCCAGGTGATTCCATGTTTCTTTACTTCCTCCGCTATTGATCTTCTCCAAATAGTTTGGGTCGGCCTATTTTTCTTTTTCCTCTTGGATTCCAGCCAAGGCCTGTCTCGTCTCGTGGATTTGTTTTCGGAGGGTGTGTCCTATCCATGTCAATTTTCTTCTTACAGTCTCTTTGCTGATGCTGTGTTGGTCTGTCCTCATCCAGATTTCTTTATTGTTTGTGGTTTTATTTTGCCATTTGGTTTTCAGGATGTATCTCAGACATTTGTTAATGAATGTAGCATTAGGGTTGTTGTCTTGGTTACTCTCCATGTCTCAGAGATATATAGCAGCACACTTTTCAGATTCTGATCTTGTTTCGTGTTGAGAAAGTTCTACACTGTCTTTAAAATGCTAAATGCATGCTTGACCTTTCCAATCCTATCTTGACATCTTCAGCTTTTCCTCCTTTGTCTGTCACTACACTTCCCAGATAGATGAATGTGTTGTCCTCCTCTATATCTTTTTCCTTTTAGCTGTACCTTAGCTTGTTGTGTACTGTTCACCTTGAGTAGCTTTGTTTTCTGTATGTTTGTTTTCAAGCCTGTCCTTCCTGCTTCCTGCTTCAATTTATTGCACGTCTTGCATTTGTTTGTGCGTATGTGATAGTAGGCAGATGTCGTCGGTCTAGATCATCCAATTGTTTAGTGAATGTTCACTAGATGCTATTTTGACCCTGTTTAACAATCTCTCTCTTTATCCAGTCTATCACCATGATAAAAATGAATGGTTATAGGATGCACCCATGTCTTACGCCAGTCTTTACTTCAAATGTCTCAGACAGTGTTCCATTGTGGATAACTTGGCAGGTGGAGTTTTCGTACATCTGCTGGATTAGTGTCACAAACTTTGCTGGTATTCCGTAGTGATGCATCAGCATCCAAATAACGTCTTTGTCTACACTATCAAAAGCTTTCTTGAAGTCTATGAACTTAATGCACAATGGTGACTGCTACTCAACTGATAGTTCTATGATTATTTTCAGTGTAGCAGTATGGTCAGTGTATGATTTGTTTTCCGAAAGCAAGCTTAGTCACCCATTATAGTGAGGGCGGTGTGGCAGGGGTCTCAACCTCCCATTCCCACCTGTTTTGGAGGCCAACCTTCCATCTCCCACCTGTTTAGGAGGCCAACTTCCCACCTCCCATATGTTTAAGAGTCCATCTCCCACCTCCCGCCAATCCTACCTCCCACCTATTTTAGCACCAGTCTGTCACACCGTGCGTCATTAGTTTTCCATTCAACCGTGTAGTGGTGCAGCAAGTTATTCACGAAACATTCCTATGCCAAAGCCAAATGGGGCCATCGCCCAATGCCCCCCCCAAGAAAAAATATGCCACTGGATGGCGGATGATACGAAATGACCGTTGTCACATCTACAACACCCTCTACGTATGTGGACACTGGCAATCAGCATCATCACCGAGTCGACGACACTTCCAACCACCATCAGCTGGCGGCATCGATGGGCCCATGCCAACAACCTACAAAACTACCAAGAAGAGTTTCGTTTGGTGTTCGTGTCAGTGACGGTCTCACTCATTATTGACATCCATGTTCAATATCTGACTTGAATGCAAGTATTGCCAAAATGGCATACATGTACATGCCCGTCCTTGGGGGGGTGGGGGGGTTCTGGGGAGTCGTTCGAACCCCCCTTTTTGAGAGAATTTATTTTTATCTGTAACGTTTTTCCGAAATCATCCCAGAAATCCCCGGTGTACACCCGTGATTGTTTACGCCCGAACCCCTCTTTTCAAAATCTGCCGTATATGTTGATTCAGGCGCAAAAATGCCTGTCATCATTATTGACAGGGTATGGAAAGTAGTTAGACCCCCCCCCCATACGTCTGCCCCTGCCTATTTCTGGACAGTCCACGACGAAACACAATACCATCTACGCATCTTGAAATCTGTTTAATAACGAATCATATTCCTCTTCTGACCTAGCTAAACTGATTGGGTCAATGGAGTACCAATGTAGAGCCTACCTTTTTTAGCCATCATTGGACTAATCAAGTTTTCTTAGCTGAGTCATTCCTGTCAAAGCCCTAACATTAAAAACACAGGAACAGTACCGCTTGAATTCATTTATTTCCCATGGGCTGAACTCATTGAATTTCACTGTGGGATATCACATCCCATTGCACTGAAACGGAATCAGACTGTGGATGTAAGGTCATTGGGTTCAGGCTTGTGTCAGCTCTTTGGCTCGCGTGACCTCTAGCGGCATTGATCAACACCAGCCGCCGTTCTGCTGCTCTTCGACCCGTCGTGAGGCGCTGCGGTCGCCATGGCTTCAAATTAACATCATCAATATCGATCTTTCTCGTCTTATCGCCGTCGAGCGGGAGTACGAGGGAGCATAATGTCGAGGCCGCGTTAGTCGGGCCAAATATGCAGCGTTTGTGCGCCTTTCCCCGCGATTTTCGCCGTTTTTATGCCGGCTAGTTGACCGCAATGTCGCAGGGCGGTAGGCATGACGGCTACGCCAATACAGGCGGCGGTCCATCGGAGCAGCACTGGCCGACCGGCGCCAAGGTAGGGCATCAGTCGGCGGGCAAGGTGGATCGGCGACAGCGTCAGGCGAGCGCCGATGCTGCAGGTGCGATAAATAAGTGCAGTAGCCAAGGTGGCCACTGTGGCGGCGATGACGGCGCGTCTTGTTTGAAGCCGCATCGCAGTGCCGGAGGTGCACCGTGTAAACACACCGGCGACGATGCGACGCCGAACAGGCGGCTGAACACACCGCCGCTGACCGGAGTCAACGAAACGGGCACTGACAGCGTCGTGCGGACGGTAGAGATCCTCAAGCGGCCTGGACAAACGCTCGGCTTCTATATCCGCGAGGGCAATGGCGTTGACCGCGTCGGCGGCGTCTTCATCTCGCGCATCGGCAGCGGCAGCGTGGCCGAGAACAACGCGCTGCTGCGGGTGGGAGACGAGATCGTCAGCATCAACGCCATCAACGTGACCAGGACTAGTCTTGATGACGTCGTTCTGCTCATGTCGATCGCCAAGCGCCTCGTTCTGAAGCTGCGCACGCGCGTTGGAGCGCGCTCCAAGAACGCCGCTTCCTGTCCGAGTCTGTCATCCATGGAACACGAGGAGCCGACGCCGGTGGTCGTCCTGAAGGGCGGCTACGGCGGCGGGCATGTCCCCAGGAGACGGCGCGACGCGCCGGCGACCGACGTCGACCGGTCCTCGGCGACAGACGGCCGGACGACGGCGGCGACAGACGGCCGTAACCATGTCGGGTCTCCGGACCCGCTCGTCCAACGACATATGCCTGCTCGGTACATGCACCACGGATACACTGACGGGGGCACGTCGCTGACACCGGCACCTGGGGTACGGTCCTCACAGGGCGCCACTGCAACGAACAATCTGTACATTACGACGAATGTCGGGGAGCGGACAACGGGTTACACGGGGACGACCGGGGACCGAACATCGGGATACCCGGGAACTACCGGGGACCGGACAACGGGCTACACGGGGACGGCCGGGGACCGAACATCGGGATACCCGGGAACTACCGGGGACCGGACAACGGGCTACACGGGGACGGCCGGGGACCGGACAGCGGCCTACGCCGGGCCGACCGATGCGAGGTCGTCGAGTCGACTCCGCGCGCAGGACCCAAACATGACGTTCCGATCGCCGCAGACAACCCGGCGACGCTCCCCGTACGCCTGCCTCGACTACGCGTCGGACACCGAGGCGACTCTCGGCGACCGTCGACGGAACCTGTACGGCGTGCGCTGCGTGCCGCGCGGCATCGACAGCAGCTCGGTGCGGGCCTTCCAGGACGAGATCGAACGCACCCACCACCGTTACGAGCAGCAGGTCGTCACTAGACAACCTCGGAATGGCTGCAGTCCCGGACACCGCACGGCGTCGTCGCCCGACCGATACAACTCCGACTCGGAAGTGCACACGCGCAACCAGAGGTGGACAGTGGCATCGCCCGGCAGCGGGAAAGAAGCGAGGATTGTGCGGTTGAACCAATCGCTGCCACACGTGGACGGTGGGGAGAGCACCGAGGAGTTAAAACATTGGCTGAAGAAGTTCGATAACTTGTCGTACGAGCTGGCAGGCAGCGACAACACGAAAGCCATGTCTGTTTCGCCGTCTGTAAGCAAAGGTGAGTTCGGAAGTGGTCAGTAACCTTCTGTATAGCAAGACAATGGTTTTCGCCGTGGTAGTCAGCTCTGTTTGGTGCATCGCCTGATGTGACTCAAAAGCCCCACTCCGGTCTGGCAGTCTGTGCAACACGTTCTGCAGGTGAATGCAGTGGAATGAGAAGGTGATGGATGTGCAGACCCGTTTTCTGTTGTCCCCCTTCGCGGCCAATTATGTGGTTCTTTTTTCCGTTTTTCTCAGTCTGTCTCAGCTTCTCTCTTTCTTTTCTATTTTGAACATTCAGCCTACGATGGCCTCGATCGTCGGCGTCTCTGTCCCAGCGGTTTGAGTCGATGCCCGCCATCTTCACGTCACTCTTGCAGATGTCTTTGTAGTGGAGATCAGAAGTAAGATATAACTTAGTGTATGATCTTATATTGCGAGGTATCTGGTCCATGAGGAAACACAAAGCCCCTTCGAAGACGTGATCATTTGAACTTCAACTCAGAGTCCTGCGAAGCAGTTCAGTCACGTCACAATAAATGCGTGAAAGATGAAATTCACCCATGTCTATAAATAGCGAATACTCAGTCGATTGAACTGAAACAAGGAAGCAAGATAGTTCGAACCTCGACTCTCTCAATTGGCTCCAAGACAATGATACTGCACCCTTATATGACGAGATATTATGCCGTAAGTTTATCTAAGCCTCTTTGGTCTTTCACCATTCCCACGACATAACTAACTATTACCATTCGTCCCCGGTAGCTGGGGTGAACAGGGCGTTGTCGTTCTATCAGACCCAATATGTCGGCTTATCGGCATGCTGCAGTCGGTCCCTGCAAAATGCCGATAAATATCCGAAGCGACTCGGCTGCCAGCGCTCGCCGCTTGCCGAGAAGCCATCGATCCCTGTGGGCGCACGCCCGATGTAGGAGAATGTCATCGCAACCGACCCAGAGGAATTGAACGGTGGCGGATGACGTTAACTGCGTCAAAGGGTTTGTTTAGAAGGTCGTCGTGTCATGACTGGTCGCCTTGTCCGTGGTTGAGTGGGGGTGAACAAAGAGAAGGATATTTAGAAAATGAGTGAGGGAGGGAGAGAGGGAGAGAGGGAGAGAGGGAGGGAGGGAGGGATGGAGGGAGGGGTGGAAGAGGTGTAAAGAGAGAGAGAGAGAGAGAGAGAGAGAGAGAGAGAGAGAGAGAGAGAGAGAGAGAGAGAGAGAGACATTGAGGGAGGGAGAGAAGAGGAGAGAGGGAAAGAGAAAGACATAGACGGAGACAGGGGAAAGGGAGAGAGGCAGAGAGAGACACACAGAGAGAGAACAAACAGGCACGCAGCTAGACAGAAACAGAGAGATAGAGGGAAAGGGAGTTGACATATATGGAAAGGAAAGAGAGTATATCAGTGAAAAGAATGAGAGCGTGTGAATGTGTGTGCGTTCATGCGTGCGTGAGTGTGCGTGCGCGCGTGCGTGCATGCGTGTGTGCGTACAGTTTGTGACTGAGCGGTCAACCGCCCGACGAGAAAGACCAATGACCAGTCTCTGCTGACCACGGCTGCTTTCACTAAAATATTGCCGATTGTAGCTGTGGTCATCTGTGGCTTTGCCACTTCCAGGCCATCGTCACGCGTTAATGGACTATGTTATACCCGTACATTAACTAAAAATCGACTAGGAGCCTGCAATATCAATTCCCCGCCAGCCGAGTGCAGAATCTTGCCGACATCTGCAAATCGCTGAAGACACTGTAGCAATGCTTGTGTAATGGCAGAATAAACGAGACTGTGATGTATGCCAACGAGAGCCATCTCATTATAAAAACATTAACAAGCGACCGGCTTCAGCATCCCCGGAGACAAGTGGGATATTGATCTATTGAAGTGAGCCTGGTTGCCGGCGGATGGTTACTGACGCGCACCGAGATTAGGAGCTGGCGACACCCACGACAATCCAACACAGACACGAAACAATCACTGAAATCGCAAATCAAAGGAATACACTCCAACACACATCTGCGCTGTGCCAGCGTGAGGAATTTCGCCAATCAAGATAAGCGGAATAATCTAAGTAGAGCGTGTACCGACTATATGTAATGTGACCGTAAGGTAATTTTTTTTAAAGTGTCACCAATGTCAATATGTTATATGTAAAACAGAATTGACCAGGACGGGTCATATATAGATGAACACTTGTTGGACTCTCCATAAGCCAGTGCCCAGTGTTTTCCGTGTCTACTTGTCACCCGGAGCCGCTCGCTGTGGGTGACAATCTTACTGAGATCGTGTAACACATATACTGGGCCTGATCATACAATTATTTTATTATAACCCAGAGGTTTTTATTTATTTGCAGAGCTTTCGTTATCTTGTTAAGATGGATATCTTTTCAAGATGGCCAGATATTGAAAGCCCTACTCTAAAGGTAAAACCTTTGGGATATGATAACATAATTGTATGATCATGAAAACAAACTATTCTGAGAAATGTTCAGCAATACTGGTCCCGTTCTGAATTAAGTAGAATTAAGTAGATTATCTCACTCGTATTATAGTACACGCACAGGATTTCAATATATCTCTACCACGTCCGGCTCTACCTCAGTGTCCTGATTTATGTTCAAGTTACTGTGAAATCTTTCATGTCCTCTCTGGTGACCCACATACCCCTTGCTGCCTGTCGGGCTCTGTGACTCCACTGACAAGCGCCTCGTGTGATGTTGCATGCATGTTACTGGACATATTATTGAACATCCTCATTTCACTGTTTTGTGAGATTTCGCGGATGAGTTGTTTTGCTGTTGCTCTGTCGAGTCACGATCCACTGATTGTATCTTGGGTGTATATTATATGAACAAGGCATTTGTTTGCTGAAGCCTGTAGTTGCTTGGAATTCATCCTTGCTAAGTGCAATGTTCCGGTACAAGCTGTTTGGATTGTTGTTGATAATTGGATACTTCATTTATATTGGATAAATATGCAGCATTTAATTGTTGTGTTTTTTTTCAGATTTTTACATTCTGCGCTAGTTACTCTGCTATTTTTTCCCGGCACTGCCGCTATGGCATTCGTTAACGCAAGTGAACAAACCATCATTACTGCACCTGACAGTGCAAGTCGTAACAAGGCTGATAATAGAGCGGTTAGCAGAAAACCTTTAAACCTTCCCGAAATATGACGTCAGCGCTATGATTAAGCGTCGTCTGTCTTACCCCTGCCAGCAGCAGTTGTCTGCCGGCATTAGCGGCGTAATCCTGACATCAGTTAGGCTCGTAATGGCTCACAATCTATCTCGACGTTTTCATCAGTTTATCGACCTTGCAGTAAAGCGTCGTCTGGCTTCGATGTGGCACTGACAAATGGAAACGGTTCTATAACTCTATTCAGCTACTTACCTAACTGGCAATACACGCACGCACGCACGCACGCACGCACGCACGCACGCACGCACGCACGCACGCACGCACGCACGCACGCACGCACGCAAATGCATACGCAAAACACGTGTGTGTGTGTGTGTGTGTGTGTGTGTGTGTGTGTGCGCGCGTGTGTGCGTGTGTACATGTGTGTGTGTATATATATATATATATATATATATATATATATATATATATATATATATATATATATATATATATATATATATATATATATATATATATATATATATATATATATATATATATTATTACTTTCGTTTACACTTAGGCTTCATTTCACTTAGGAGGCATTTGCTTATCTACAAAATTATTAGTTGAGATGATGCTTCCAAGATAAATGATAGATGTTCTGCAGTGCAGTATACTCAGTGTGTGCGACGAGTGTGCCGTTACTAGCAGACATTCTCTCGAAACTATGACTATGACTAGATTTGAACTTCAGTTTGACAATTTTAATAGTTCACCCCAAAGGATATGTATGTATATGTATGTATATGTATGTATATGCATATATATATATATATATATATATATATATATATATATATATATATATATATATAATGTATATGTATGTATGTATATATATATATATATATATATATATATATATATATATATATATATATATATATATATATATATATATATATGTATATGTATGTATATGTATGTATATGTATGTGTATGTATGTGTATGTGTGTGTATGTGTGTATGTATGTATGTATGTGTATGTATGTATGTATGTGTATGTATGTGTATGTATGTGTATGTATATATGTATGTATATGTATGTCTATGTATGTATGTATGTATGTATATATATATATATATATATATATATATATATATGTGCATATGTATGTATATGTATGTATATATATATATACACACATATATATATATATATATATATATATATATATATATATATATATATATATATATATATATATATATATATATATATATATATATATATATATGTATGTATATGTATGTATATGTATGTCTATGTATGTATATATGTGTATATGTGTGTATATGTATGTATATGTATGTATATGTATGTATATGCCAGCAAGTGCCTCGTTGCCTGTCCTATATAGCGCACAGCATTGCTTCACTCTATTTGAAAAGACACATGGGCGGGAAGGGTCCCATCTCATCGGCTTTTACAACACCATGGTCGTGGAATTACGCGGATATTGTCAAGAAGCTGCGGGGACAACTCTGCGTCGATCTGCCCTGAAGCCGTATTGTATTTTATTGGCACCAGTCGCAGTCTGCGCAGAATCAGATTTGCAACCATTCCCATTATTCCCATAACAATTGACAGTCGATTAGTAACTTACAGAGCCTAGCTTTATAATTCCCTCATTCAATTATATGTATCTTTTTATTAAAGGTTACATGTCACCACGTCCTTAAAGTTCAGCTGTAGCGTTCAACAGTTCTACATTTAGTACACACTCGTGCTACTAATCACCGCCATAGCTCATTATTTCAGCGCAGATGTCTTCCATGCGGGAAGCCAGGCTGCTATACACAATGTGCAGCATTATTTTTTATGTGGTTCACAGCGTTGCTACTTATGTTATTTGGCCGATTTAGTAAGTTTTGAGCATGCTCTCACCGACGTTGCGTTATAAAATTTCTTCATGGAAGTTGACATAACGGCTTCACATCCCTTCTAGCCACAGTCTGTCCGTAGCACGTCATAGCATTCGTTGACGCTGTTGGTGTCTACCAATGTTTTGTCAGTTAGTGAAACCAGTTAATGTTCAACTGTCGTGTTTAGTACATGATTGTTTACAACATTCCAATATTATAGACGTCCTTGTGTAGTTTGACATTATGAACATAATCATGAACCTCTTCAATGAACTAAGTAAGTTAGCATAGATTGTGACATACTCACTCGATAAGTTGAATGCTAAATTATCATTTACCGATTCTGCGAGAATGAGCTTCTACTACACAAATGATTGACTAATAAAATGAAACAATTCTAGTGATAAGCTGTAATATCAATCAATCATGACAATGATGCAAAAATAAAAATGGATGATTCCATGGGCCGACACCACTGTACTAAAATTGCTTCACCGATCGAATGCGTGAACTTTACTGGAATATTGTGTGTCCTTGTTTGTTTTAGGGTCGTGTATAAGTGGGGTCAGTTCTTCAGAAAGTAGTCCATCTCCGGCAGCCGACGCCTACACGTCGGAAGAATACTGGTCTTGGTTGAGCAGTAACTCGTCGTGTAAACCGGCCGCGTCCCGCCAGGTGAAGCACCGCCGTCAGTACAGTGTCGACTCACTGATGGACGATACGTTCCTGACCCAGAAAGTCGCAGACCTCAAACCGATACCCCAGCGCAACCCGAGCCGACCGACCGGCTCGCGTGGGACGTCGCCGTACGCGCAGGTCTACATCGGTGGTAGTGGTTTGAAGACTTCAGCGCCACCGGACCTTCAGAAGCGGCGACAACATGGCGGCGACTCGAGCCGGGAGGTGCAGCGACCGCGGAAGCCGCTCGAGATACGCCCGGACGACTTCCGCCTGTACCACCCGGACATGGAAGACATGAAGGCTCGCATCGTTGAGGAGCGGCGTATCGACGGCCTCATGAACGTCCGTCTGTACTGTGGACACGGCCTCAAGTCGTCGAAGACGGTCCTGCGAGACCTGTACTGTGTCCTCGAGCTCGACTCCGTTAACAAGGCGCGGACGATGATCCGCACTGGCGCCATTAACTTCGACTGGGACGAGGAGTTCGATGTAGACCTGCACATCGCCAGAGAGCTCGCCTTTCTCATCTACAGTTGGGACCCAAACACGCGACATCGGCTCTGTTTCAGCGGCACGCTGGCGCTGCAGATCTTCCTGCAGAGCGGCAACCACCAGAAGATCGCGCTCAAGCTCGAGCCGAAAGGCATCCTCTACTTGGAGCTGATCTACAAGGAGGCTGTGGTCACGCTTCAGCGGACGCCGTCACTGAACCGGAACGACCTGTTCGCGGTCGACCTGGAGACGATCATCAAGCGGGAGCGGTCGTCGTGTAATGTGCCAATTGTCGTGAAGAAGTGCATAGAAGAGGTGGACAGGCGCGGACTCGACCACGTCGGCATCTACCGACTGTGTGGATCGGCCAAGCGGAAGAAACAGCTGAAGGACGACTTCACGAGGAACCCGAGGGCCGTCGATCTGTCGGCCGAGAGCGTGTCGGATATTAACGTCGTCACCGGTGAGCGGTTTTGTTCCGTACTCATTCTTCTTCTGTTTCTTCTCGCGCTTGTCTTCAGCCAAAATGTTTCTTCTCGCGCTTGTCTTCAGCCAAAATATTTCTTCTCGCGCTTGTCTTCAGCCAAAATGTTTCTTCTCGCGCTTGTCTTCAGCCAAAATGTTTCTTCTCGCGCTTGTCTCCAGCCAAAATATTTCTTCTCTCGCTTGTCCTCAGGCAAAATGTTTCTTCTCGCGCTTGTCTTCAGCCAAAATGTTTCTTCTCTCGCTTGTCTTCAGCCAAAATGTTTCTTCTCTCGCTTGTCTTCAGCCAAAATGTTTCTTCTCTCGCTTGTCTTCAGCCAAAATGTTTCTTCTCTCGCTTGTCTTCAGCCAAAATGTTTCTTCTCGCGCTTGTCTTCAGCCAAACTGTTTCTTCTCGCGCTTGTCTACAGCCAAAAGCTGTAGTGTTTCGTCGTGCAGCCACTCACGGGTCGTCAGATCCAGCTCTGCAATGCTAGTTTCTCCGTTTGGAGCGCCGCAGAGTGTGCAGGCGTTGATGACGTGGTCTGCTGCTTGCTGTCTCGTACTGCGTCCGCATGCTGCGCTTTCTGACGATTATACATGTATATTTCAAATATGCCAACTCCATTTCGCAGCTAGGTGGTTCAACTTTCAGACCTATGTTTAATATCGTAGCTCCTCGTAAAGTCGGCTCCTTTCCATACATATGCAATATTGACAAACAAAGCAAACTTCTGTTAAACTGCAAGATAAGGCATTTTCACCATGCAAGTACCAACATTCCTTGTGACCGATAATGAGATATCCGAAACAAACTTTACGTCTGGATGTGAGTCCTGTAACGTAATGACCTCATTCGTGTAAGCGGCATATGTAGTTATGTACGCACAATGCAATGGCCGCCATGACAGTTGTGACTAGTGAAGTATTTGGTATGCCTCAGACACGATGTCATGCTGAATATATGTTTTTATTAACACAACTATTAAAGTTAAATCACTCCAACGTTTCAGCAACCATCGGTGGCCGTCTTCAGGAATTTAATTCTGGGATTTAATTCTTCATCTTGTCATGTCATGGCAAACAGGCTGTCCAAAACAATGTTGTTGATTCGTTGATGTGAGTTAATTTTAATAGTTGTGTTAAAAAGAAATTATTTAATTTATTCCGCCAACTCGATGAACATGTTTACCAATGATACCATGTTTACCAATGATGCCATGTTTACCAATGATACCATGTTTACCAATGATACCATGTTGTTCTGCATTTTATTAGTGGACGGAAAGTGTTAAGCCAACTAATCTGCGTTGTGGTAGGGTGATCACTCAAAATACACTTGAAACGGCGTGTCCAATGTTCCTGTTGATCTCGCAGGGCGCCTAGTTCTTATTTTGTATCTAGTTAAGAGACTTCAAAGCAACATGTCTACATCGACTGTCTGCCAGTGAGAACTGTCCATTTTGTGTAAGAATAGTCCGTTTTACGGGCCTATATATAGAACGCGCAAATTATTGCCTGCCAAAGTTAAGCGCGCATTAAATTTACGAATTGGCGATTATGGTTTGCCAATTTACTTAATATACATTGACAATTATGCTGCACGCGTTATCACAGCTCGCATTAAATAGTCACGTCTGACAGTCTCAGCCGGTCGAACTCGCATGCTGCCTCCTTACTGGATTAGCTACGAGTGTATTTCCAGCGCACTTTGTTCCAACACGGGGTAGACAAGAACGTCCCCGGTGAATTGACGTTTTCAAATCCGGCTTAACTCATCGCGTCTGCCCAGTAAGAACGTCCGTGTGGCATACGTATGGCGCTGTGGTTGCGATGATGTCAGCGGTACGCGCTTCTCCGATGAGGCGAACGAGAAGTGACAGCGATGCATGCCGTCAGTAATGGCTTCCATTAAGCCGTCGCGGACAGCCGCATCGCCAACGAAAGACCACCGGCGAAGCGGGGAACAATTGCCTCGCTACGAGACAAACACATAGCATTTCTTTTCGACTGGCACATCGCCCTTTCGTGATTCATTCCTTGTTCAATGCAAGAACATCCGGTGTCGAAACTCAGTTCTCAGTCTTCCAGTCTCTTCGTGCCTTCCTCGTGACCCTGCTAACTAGGTCAAACGACATGTGAAGCGACATAGTGGTGACACGTAGCTTATACGCTGGTCTAGAGTTGGCCTGTCTGGAGGACAGAAACTGTTGTCCGGTGTTCCTTGCATTCACACGGTTTTCAAAAACACAGACACACTCAGACACACACACACGCACACACGCACACACGCACACTCGCACACACGCACACACGCACATAGACACGCACGCACGCACGCACGCACATTTGTCTGGACTGTTTGGTGACTGTGTCGTGTCGATGAGAATTGTGAGCCAAACCATCACCCGCCGTCATGCTGACAGGTGTAATGTCAAGTCATCTTGTTGTCTGCCGTCTAAACAGTCGGCTAACAAGCCAATTTCAGGCGCCGGCGGTGCGCGTACCTCCTCTGCGGTAAAGCCTCCTGCTCTGGCGAGCCAGCCGGTGGCACACGGTGGTCTCAGGCAGCTTGCATAGGCTATTGATCAATCTATCGGGGCGTGATCGATGCATTGTTTGCGGCTAATCCATTAATCCACTTGCTGCAACATCTGTTTGTTCTTACAGCGTCACAGATCAGCTTTTGGCTCGTTGTACGCCTCTCCAGTCGGCCTCTGGCGGATCTTGTCTGTGCCAAATCACGTAGTTAATAAGCGAGGCTTTTTAAACATAGCGTGCTGCTATCGTCGCTTACATCCAGTTAGCTTACGTCGTATCGATTAGGAAAACCACCCGGGAGCGATATTAAGATATAGTGATATCCCTTGAACTGGCGTCGCTTGGCTCACGTTATTCTTGCCTCTCTCTAATACTAATTATGAACGGGTAAGCACAGTGGGCTCTCCGCGGCTGCTAACCGAGGTGTCCCGACCAAGTCGGTGATTGGTAGAGGCGTTGGGACACCAGTAACGCGGGCGTCGTCGGCAACAAAACAAAATGACGCGCCAACTGACCTTCTTTCTGCCAGACGTCTGCAAAGGTCAACTGGCTGCGACCAGTGTTTAACAAAGTGTCCGTCGTGGTCACCGGTGCTGACGTTCATTATTAATGCAGTCTTAGCCAGTCGCAGGCAACTCGGGCACGAGGGTAATGTCACAACGCTATTGTCGCACTTCACTATTGCAGAGTCTGGGCGATCCATCCCCGCGAGGCGTTTGTCTCTATAAACTCTTGGTGGATGCCAACAACAACATCACCCAAGTTGTGACGTATACGCGTTGCTGATATCTTTACTAACGTCGTCCCTATCTCGCGAGGCAGACGATTAAGAAATTCGACGATCAGCATCCACATTACGTTTCCCGATCACAGCCGAATGTATGTCAGCTTCCGCGGCTTGCGCTTGCTGTTATTTCACCGGAAACAGTTGCCAAGGCGTCCGCAGTCACTGCGATAGTGCCACATCAGGACGAGTCGCTCACGCGGAAACGTTCGGTCGAGATGTTGTCGTAATCGCCGGTCGCAGGCAGCACAGCATTCTGTCAGGCAGACTGGGACATCTGACTGCAGTGTCTGTCTTGATGAAACAAACACAACAAGGCAATCTTCTCGCTGTCATTATACGGGTCTTGCGCTGTGTGAATTCCCGGCGGAGCGAGGCTTTGTCTGTTCCTGTCCGGGTGACTTGTCGCCTGTGTGCTCGATCATGGCCCGTTCGCAGGTTGAGAGTCCTTGCATGGCAGAAAGTCGTGCACAGGCGAAAGTCTGCGTGCTCTATAAAGCTACACGTGGACTATTGGCCATCCGCATAGAACAATACCTACGGTCAACCATGTCCACCAAGCGTAGGCACGAAACAAATGTATTTATCCCATTCTGCAGAACAAGGTGTGGAATTAGTGACCCACTTGATCCATAGGAGCCTAAGCAGGCGTTTAAGAACAGCCTCTAGAGCCGCAAGCTGCTGTAAGCGTTTCTGGTCATGTCCATAGCACCCGTAAATAAAGACACCAGCCAGCAGACTGTTGTACACAACACTGTTTTTTCAGATGAATCGTCACCAAGCCTGGAACATGACTATACGAACTATCCTTTAGTAGGAGCTAACATCTCCAGTTTCTAGTTGATCATACTACAACACCAGGTCGTATAGTCCTCGTGTCGGATGACTGCATCCTCAAGGCAGTCTTCTTTGAGGAGCTGAAAAGTGTAACGTGTGCTAGAGGCAGTGGTGTATTTGTGGCTAATTATTTTTATTTTGTCGTGTGTAACCTGTTGCTCCACTTCATGGTAGCATGGCAAATTAATGGTGACTAAACTTGCCTCTTCCATTGGCCTCACCTTTGGGATATCATAGGTACGCCACTAGCTAGATTTGCACTTCGCAAAAGAAACAAAGACACTGAAGCGGCAACTGATTACAGTGGGTATTGATCTTCATCCGTGAATCGAAAATGCGAAAGACAGGGCCAAGTAGCGGGCTTCCACTCGCAAAGCTGCATGTGATTTAGAAGTGGAAAACGAAACACGTGAAGGAAAAGAAGAACGAGAAAACGAGAAAGGAAAAAGAGATGCTGGGCAAGAACTCGTATGCAATCGATGCAGCAGATCTTGGCTTTCCAAAATCGGTCTTTATAGCCATCAGTGGGCATGTCGAGCCGGACGAAATATCAGCTTCCCCTAATCTTCGGATACGGATAATTGCAGAGAGAGAGAGAGGGGGGGGGGGGAGCCTGTCACGTTGTCATCGTCCATTCGATATTGGTGGTTATCTTGTTGGTGCTTCGTCAGCTACGTCGTTGTTCTCCTGCTTTCTCTAGTCACTTATTGTTCAACAACATAAGTGGCATCTCACTATATGAGCTCCCGCGTAAGGAACAATCTCTTCGAAGGGACAACTTTGGTCCTGTTCTTTTGGTCACCCACCATCATAATAATGAACACAAAGAACAGCGGATGAATGGATCAAATTGGGACATGCACCGAATAAGCGAAGTTGATTCACACGATTGGATTTTGTCTTGTTGCAGGAGTTCTGAAGGATTTCCTGCGGGAGTTGCCGGAACCACTCTTTACGAACGCCCTCTACCAGATGCTGCTCGATGCACTCAACGTTCGACTGCCCGAAGACCCGTCAGGTAGCGCTAGGCTCATGCTCAGCGTACTCGAGTGTTTGCCCAAGCCAAACCAAGTAAGTCACCGAGTAAACAATTATCATGTGTTGAGTTTCTTGTCTTTCGTTGCATGTGTATCATTTAAAATCCACCCGCTCTGAATGGGGTTCACGAATAGCAATTTTGTATTTGCCCGCAGCAGAGTTATGCCGTCTTGTTTCATCTGGTATCTCTTACAGCACACTGAAATAACAATAACAGAATCCTTTGTCATGTATATTCAACCGATCGATCCACTAGAACTCCACTGACCCGATTGCATTGCGTAAACCGGTCTGGACACTGCCGTGGTGACGTGTCAGATATGCTAGCGTGCCGGACTACCGCTTTACGTTCATCTATAATTCAGGCGCTGTACTACTGCTGTAAAAATTTTGCCGCACTCAGCCCCACAAACGAAGCTAATGAAGTTCGTTCGTGGTAAGTAGCAGCGGCGGCTGATGAAAGCGAGATGTGCCGACTGTGCAAATAGCCGCGTTGCGAGCTCCGTGCGACTGCGCGTCGGCCTATGTCGGACTCTGGTTCATGCAAATCAGGGACGTCTGCAATTGTGCCACATGTCACCACGTCCGGGCGTCTTGCGTAGGAGAGTTCGCGACCCGCCTCCTCTGGGCACATGCGTAGGCCGATCACTTGCCGACCGACTCTTTGGTCGGTCAGGCGGAGTAGCTGCGGCCAAGACTGATCAGTGTTAGTGGCGATACTTACTAGAAGAACATGAGATGCCGCTGCCAGGGGACGTCACTTAATTTCGTTATGGAGAAAGTATTTTTGTAATGTATCGAACAACGTTGTTGACTAATTCTGATTAGCATAATATGTGTCGCGTCGCTGATAGCAATTATTCAGCAAGTCAAAGAAATGTAAACACAATGCAAATACATTCTTTTATTTCGTTGCGCCACGACGATCATCGTGAACGGTGACGTGATTATTGTTCCTCGTCGGTTCGTTCCTCAAACATAGCATTTATCTTATTCCAAGTTGCTGCATTAACCAATGCGCCCCTAATATTTATCGCGACTATACACAGTAGCTCGCTTCAATGTTTTAGATCACAAATGCTAGACATAAATCATTACATAGTTCAATAAATCGTATCAGCCTTTGTAACCTTTCTTCGTGCGGCACAGTAGCTCGGCGGCAACAGTGCCGACTGTCAACCGGGACGACCGGGGTACGAGTCTACCACGAGCGTAGGCAATTTGGCTATGTCTTTTGGAAGATACACGAAAAGACGTTGGTTCCTTCAGCCTGGTGTCTATGCCCGGGGAAGAAAACGTTCACATCCAGTGAATAAATGTGTCACCTTCTGTGCACTCTATCTGTCAACCACATGAGTCACGACAGAAGCCAGTTCTGCCAACTACCTCGCATGAGGGCTCCGTTGAATGATTGAACCTTCTCTTAATCAAAATACGTCATCGGTGATGAGTTAAAACGGTGCAGTGTTGCAGTGGTCCGGCAGTAGTCGTCGCAGACAGCTCAATATTCCGAAACTGCGGCTGGCTGAACAGTGTCCACTGCACAAAGTTTGTCCATTTGAAGTAACACCTGACGTCTGACGACATAGGAAATAACATCTACCTTGTTGTCGTGGTAGTTACTGTGGCCATATATGGAATCGTAGTTAGCAACGAAGCATGGATTTAATGTGGTGAATGGCACCATCGTGCTTTAAGAAACATCAAGCTTCAAGATATTCTAATGAAACCGTCTTCCAGACCGCAGAACATCTTCAGACTATCTGAGCACCCGTAGACTGCCGTACTGTATATGTCTTGGGGTACGGTTCTGATGTGGAAGATTCGGTTGATCAAGTGCCACCTCCGTAATTTCACAAGTACTCCCGCAAAGGGATATTATATGATATCCCGTCCCATATTCCATACTTCTAGTTCACTTCATCTTAAATCATTTACTGCAATTCAATTCCTCCATTGAACGCCGTTTCGTCGTATCACCAGTTGAGTCCGTGCTTCGGTATGACTGTGAAGCCTGGACAATGACGTCTACATTAGATAAGAAATTAAATGGACGCTACACCAGAATGGTCAGAGGATGGTGATAAATATGCACAGGAGCCAGCACGTCGCAAAACGCGAGCTGTATGGGAGTTGCGAACACTCTCATGTAAGACCAGAGAGCGCAGGATGCATGTCGCAGGCAACTTCTACATGAGCGAGAACGAGCCAGTGTCTCGGTACACTGGTTACCAAAACACGGAGTGAGGAAGCCAAGGAACTATTCTGCGCTCACGTACATTGACACCCAGAAACGTGACACAAGCTTGGAAAAGGAGGAAATGACGACTGCAATGCAAGATAGAAAAGCATGGTGGGTCATTGTGATTGCCTGCTGCGTAGATAGAGCTACATCTCCAGCGATGTACCTGTCACTTGCAGAGATCTGCTTAGTGTAGATCAGCTCCAGGATGACGAGGCTCATCTTGAGAGAAGTCATGCTTCGGAATAAATTGGTGCGAGCACCTCGCCGATCACAACCAATACGTCACGTACAGCACGTACAATCACGACGTTGAACTCGAAAGCTCTGATGAGGTCTCCACTCCACTGCGACAAGGGCCTGACACGTGGGAGGTGAGCGAGTCGGTGGGCACTGAAGTACTGCAGCCGCCGAGTTGGACATGTCCTATGCATTTGTCGAATCACGAAGGAAAGCCATTACGTGGTTCATTAGTGCCAGTGCATTTCGTGATCGTGTCACGTTCTTAGAAGTATGCTGTACCGACTACAGTTGTTTTTGTTATGAACGTAAAATGGAACCGTGTCTGCAAAGATGCTAATGGATAGCAGCAGTAAACGTAGACGGACGACGTTGTGAAGTTATGCATAGAAAATGATGTTGATCCCGACATTTTGAAACACATTAGGTAGCTACCGTCATGATAAATTAGCAAGCGTCGTTAAGCCATGTCGATAAAAAAATATTTGTCCCGCAAAATGCAGTAATTGTCAAATTACATGGATGCTACTATTAATCTACGTGGACAGAGAAAGGTTGCAAAAAAATGTACTAGCAAATGTGTTGCTACCGTCGAGTATATGGTGACGCCATGTTGCTCTCATGGCATAATATAACAACAACGTAGAACAAAACAATCACTGATAAAAAGCGTCAGTCGACACAAATCAGTCGCCTTTCTGTCTACCAAGCGCTGGAGCGGACGCGAACGCAACATGAAGAACGCAAAATTAGAATTAATTAATCCACCGTGGTGTGTTTTGTTGCACATAAATGTCAACATGTTATCGTCGTTATGGCACCGGATTTATTATGGAGATGGTCGCCTTTGTGCAACGCTGGTTTATGATTTGGTGAACACATACATATGCATTTTAATATCTATACATTACATTGGCAATATTGTAGCGACATTGCAATGTACGCTACTTGCTAAGTACCTGCATTAATGCTATAACGTATTTATCTTTGCGAAAGATACAGATGGTAAGTTGACCAAACATCGATCGGTCAACGCGAAACGGGAGGCGCTTTGGGGATTCTGGACAACGTCATGGTCTACCTAACGTCCAATTATAGGGTGTCGGGGAAAGAGCCGCACATACCAAGACAAAGGGCTTCAAATCACAGGCCGAGACACCACAACAATATGTAGAAACTAATCTAAGATTTTATTTTAAACATCGCAAAAGGAAAAAAACATCGTCGTACTTTTTTTAATATCCCCATGTTGGAAACGCGGGTACTGTTTGGTGTTTTCTGAAATCTTCATAATATTGTTCGTTAGATATTCCCATTGAAGAGTCACGTATTACGCAAATCATGGAGTGATAGTTAACTATTTGTTCGCTCCAAAATATATCCAATGGTATCCGTGTACACCGCAAGCATGTCGACGTTGTAACAATTGGCTTCGTGGTGTGAGCCTTCGTTCCTATTGCATATCCCCCGCAGCATAACATACGTGGGCGGCGTGTCTTGGATTTCTCGTCGGTCGTGATTAAACTTCGCATTTAACAGATGTTCTCAAATGCACTAGTCGAGTGCATACAGCTTCTGATTAAATTTTATTGATCTATAAGCTTATCATAAACTGAATCGCAGTGCGGTTTCGCTGCAAGCCGTCTCCTTCGTCAAGATGATCTGGCATTGGTTTCCGAGTCGTGAAGAGGATGCGTACTGCGAGGATGAATGGTGCAGGACTGAGCTATAATTATTTCTATTTGCGCATGCACATAATACCCAGTAATTGATCGGAAATTGGACGTCAATAGCAGATTACTGCGTGCGTTGTCGTGAACGCCGGTAGGTGCTATCAGAACGAAGTAATTAGATTTACATTGTCTAATAGCAGAATAACAAGAGATAGGTTTGTTCTGAAGACTTTGTGGTGTCAGGCCGCCACATCTCGATTTTGACGATTTTGACGTATATATATATATATATATATATATATATATATATATATATATATATATATATATATATATATATATATATATATATATATATATATATATATATATATATATATATATATATATGAAGAGCACTCTTTGTGGGGGGGCAAACACGATTTAACTTGTTGATGATACTTATTTTAATCTATGGTGGCAAGGGTTAACACAGTTACATATACACACCTCTTAACTAGTAGCACTAGAATTACGCAACTTTATTGAAAAAACCAACCCCGGTGTGCTTTTTTTTATTAATTGGATTGACATCTGTGGAACCTACTACGACAAATAAACGGACGCCTTTTGACAGGTTATACGTTATTATGAAGAACCTCCTATAACCTATCCGATAACCAATAAGCGTTCCCGAATCCTTCGCAAGATACGCCTCCCTTTTAGGCTAACCTCACACCTCACACCTATTTCTGAGGCCAACCTCCCACCAGTTGTTAGGACGAATCTCCCACCAACTTTTAGGACGAACCTCCCACCAACTTTTAGGACGAACCTCCCACTTCCTGGCACACACACCCTCATATATGTTAATAATGTGGAAAACTTATCAATTAATAATGTTTACCTATAAACACGCATACTCGTGAAAATGTATTAAAAGGGTTAATTTACACAATCATCACAATGTACTTACATTCCCCGGTGCGCTTTGCCCCACATAGGAGGTGCGTTTTGTCTCGTGTTAAATGTGTCATTGGAATTACATAAATAACGTATGCCATATTTTCGCCCGCTTGAATCAATAACACATATTATTACAACATATAGGTGACATCTAAATAGCTATTTCACATTTCGGATTAGTTAAAGTATACTAACGCTGTGGGATCGGTTAGAGCTGTTCAATTTGTTATAATAACATGACCAACAAAACTGGTATAGCTTACTTGACGTGCTGCATCTCCTCAAATCGAACGTGCCCAAATTGGTTTGACATCATGTTGTATCGGTTTATTGGGAGATATCGGCATTAATATCTGCCGAAATAGAGGGGGTTAGCCTTGCCCTGGGGTACGCTTTGCCCAATCCTACTTTATATAGGGCCTACGTGTAGCTGAGTTTACCAAAATCGTGAATCCTCCAAGTAAATATATCGAAAACCTCTATGTAATAATATAATGGTGTTTAAAGATACCGGCTAATTTCCGCTACCCGCTAGGATTCAAACATAAACACCTTCCAGAATTAATGCAGGAAGTGAATATACTGGGAGATTGTCGAAACCGGTTCACGACCTACCGAGAATGCGTTGATTCTACGGAACAGTCACAATGGTACTGTTCCACCAGTCGGCGGATATAAGCAATGCACAGTAATTAATACATGTGTAATTAATTGGCGCCGCGTGCTTGATATGTAAGTCAGCTGTCGTTCACCAGTCGACGGTGTGCTCCGCGATTATGAAGTATCTATGCGCGTATGATTGATCGGCGCCTCAATCACGCGTCTATACATTGTCCGGCCCTCTCAGTGGCTGTATTTGTTCGGATGATCATCTCCGGTCGATAAGTGACGGTCTGACGCATCAGACTTACGAGTGTTGCGGATTTAATTTGCGAGCAATATCCACGGGTATGAGATAACGGGATAAATGCAGGGCCTTTCGTGTCGCGCCGTTTAAGTAGCGCTTTCTTCGACACTACTATGACAAGAGGCGTCTAGTCAAGTATACCTTCGTACCATAGGGCTGGGATTTCAGGAATTCCAAGTGTTGTGAAGATACGCGTCAACTCGCAATCAGTCATTCTACGCGTGTTGACAATGGTTTTAGCTACAAAATATCATGTTGTGAATCAGTCTCCAACATCCTAAATACCCTTGTATTTTTATGTTGTGATAGGTTTACTTTTATTCCACATTTTATTTCATACATACGCATACGCATTTATTAAAATTAGTTTTTTTAATTAAAAGACCCTGTATAATTGTTGTCATTAGTATAATGTGGTATGCCCCTAAATCGGTTAGGGTCTGTCAGATTATTAGGTGATCTGTTGGTAACGAACATAGTTTTGGTTTGACCTCAGGTGGCTTCTCCAACTCTTTAGTGGTTGACAAGCTGTGTTTGACGTCAGGTGGCTTCTCCAACTCTTTAGTGGTTGACAATTTGTGTTTGACCTCATGTGGCTTCTCCAACTCGTTAGTGGTTGACAAGCTGTGTTTGACGTCAGGTGGCTTCTCCAACTCGTCAGTGGTTGACAAGCTGTGTTGAAGTAAACCGATTGATCCAAACGGCGTAAGAAGATCAGCGTGTAGCGCGGTTGCTCGGTGGCTACAGCGCGGACTGTCAATCGACCGGGGCTCGAGACCATCTGCTTGGGAAATTTCATCCACCCCACGTTGCCTGTGTTTTTGGAAGAGACACTAATAATCGTTTGTCCCTTCTACCTGGTGCCAGGGGAACAAAAAGAACCCACCCAGGGCGTAAATGTGTAATGTCGTGGACTCACTGACATTAATCTGAAGATAACATGGACGTCGCACTAGCGACTGCACACAAACATCCTACAGCCGGCGATGGTGCTGCCAGCCACGGCCGAGTATTGCGTCTTAGGCTACAACAAAAACGAGAGTGATTATGAATAAAACTTGCGCAGAATGATGATACGTAGGAAGTGGCGTGAGACGCATCCTTATTTACGTTAATCACTGTTTATGTAAGTAGTCGGCCTGCTATATCACGAGCGGTTGCTACACCTAATATATCGGAACTGGACCGAACCGTTAAATTGGTCATATGCTGACGGGATGCTAATGAAATGGATAATAGGAAATGATCAAACGGTGCGGCGTTCAGAAGTCCTAGCAGTTCCACCGCCGGACGGTCTAAGTGGATTTCCTTCATTATCTTCAGGTTTTATGTGGCTTGATTAGATTCTGTTCGGCGCGACGCACCGCGTGATACACACGGTGGCAGACCTTTCGGTACTGGCAACCAGTTGGCCGTCAGAAAATGCCCGGGGCTGCTTGAATCTCTTGTTAGATCTTTAGTTTATCTGGAATCTTTAATTAATGTGGCACCATTACTGTACATATTTCTGTTAACATATATGGTTCTTTTGTCCAATCAGCCCCACGCTCCATCTGTACCATGTTTGCAAACAACGCCACGTACACATAACCGTACAATAGGCGAATGTGCTGTCCTTTGTATAAATTGCTACTGCAATGTCGATAACTTAAGTGATACAAATGGATTCGCATTAAATTAACTGGGAAAGTATTCGCATATAAATGTACGGCATTGAATTGACTATTTAAAGTAGCTCAATGCCTTAATTAGTCAAGTTACTTTCAATTGGTTCAAGTTGTGTGTACACTAACACGCAATGCGTCTTTCGAATGATTCAAAAATAATTATTATTTAAAATGCATTGCTAAATATATTTGCCGTGACAATTGAATCAATATGAAGCACCTTAATGCAATGAAGTGCATTTAATGTCAAGTGCATTGCCTTTAAATGCACTAATTTGTATTTGACCTCTTACAGTGGACTTTACTAAACAAACGCAGTGACCCCGTCAAAGCGAAGACGTACAGTTGACGCGGCGTTGCGCGTGGGGCGGTGCCACAACGACTGTGCCTGGAGTCGACGCACTCATTCAAAATGATCATGCCATGTTAGCTAAACGAAGCCGCATGGCTGCCGTCTCCTGTCGCCAGCCGTGACTGGTCGTACGCTCCCATCGATCCGGTCGTCGAGACCTCGCCTCGCGTCTGTGTTGTGCAAAATACGTCCACCGTAGAACGAGTCCTGTTTGCCATTTCTGGGCATGCTATATGTCGATACGACCATATGATTTCCTCAAGGGGCATATACTAAACGATTGCAATAATTTCGATTACCATAAATGCTGTGTTATTGAATGGTTTCACAGTTGATCACTTGCGCAACCTAGTTAATGCTATAGTATTGCTGTTGTAATGTACTAAGCAAAATCGAATAATTAGTTAGGTGATTGTTCAGGCATTGGTTTGCCCGTGATATCTGTTTGCAGCGTGAAGCAGCAGCACTGTCGTGTAATCATGTTTTATCAGATCGTATTACACGTGTAAAATAGTCACTCACCTAGAACATATTACACGTATAACTTCCACTTCTTTATACCAGTTAATGATGTCATTTCCACTAGTTATTTGATAACCTACAGTGTATTATGATATGCAGTGAAACACCAACACACCACGGGTGAGAGATAAAGCAGGGATTAAAGAAGAAGACGGCCTGCTGCGTAAGAAACTAAGGCCGTTGAAACAGAAGATCTGAAAACCTGGTACTTATCAGTGTAGAAGGAGAACTACCCGTAAAGCAACTAAGAGGGAAATGGATTGACATCTACATTGAATATATGGTGGATTCAAGGTGACTAGAGAAATTGCAAGGAGTACCCAACCGAGGCTATGCAATTGTCCATTTGTTGTGTTTACATAAGAGTGATTACTCAATTAGGATTTCATGATATAATAGTAAGATGGAGTGGAAATCATACTATGGTAACGCGGAATTATTATTTCACAGCTGAAGAGGAAATTACACACGTAACTGTGTTACACTGCGTTAGTGGATGTTCGCGGACGTGTTTTAATGACCGGGAACCTCGCATTTGTAGTTGTCACGCGTAGGTAGGTATAAATAAGGAATGACATCAGACCGATTATGAGGAAGAGCGGCGAGATTATTGATTGTGTCGCGATGATACAGCGGCTGCGACGTGCCTCGCCAGTGGCCCTGATACACTGTCGCGACTCCCGAAGTAACCATGCAACGTCGAGACTATGAACGGAGACGGTTGATCGACTTTCACCAGTGTAAAGCATATATACTGCATGGGATCTCCTGTTTACATCCCAAAGGAACGAAAGGAAATGAAATGTGTGATCTTAGTGTGAACTCACCCAGTCCTATTCGTGTCCAAAGTGACACGTTAGGCTTCCACGAGAGAGCGCCACTGCTGTCGGTCTGCAGCTTGTTCAGTGATGGTATCCCATGCCAGGTCGCTTGTTTTTTTCCTTTTCCTCGCCGTGTTGCCTTCGTCTCCTTCTCCCGTCCGTTGTCAAGCGTGAGGCTGTCTTTGGCAGTGCGCCAGGGGACATTCGTACACTCACCCTGGCCACCCCTATCTCTTCACCGGTGTGGCCAAAGATGTTACGCAAAAATACCCTTAAAATCTTCCGGAAACACCTGTTCTCGAAGACTCGAGCTTGTGTGCCAGCCTGGCTGTAAGAGCCGTGTATGTGTACACTGAGAACGTCATACTGTCGTACAGTTTCAGTTTTGTTTTAAATCCCAGCAGCTTTGCTGTCAAATGGATGTCTTGATGTGAAGCACAGAGTGAAAGTTCAGAACAGAACCACCAATCTTAGCATAACGTGTCATCAAGCGATACTGCGTTCTTCGGAAAATATATATGTTTACATATGCTTTAACATACGTACATACGTAGGCTTAAGACGCTACTTTTAATGTGATTGTGTTGTGCCAGGACACAATGGAGTTGCTGTTGGACCACCTGAAGCGTGTGGCCGTGAAGGCGAACACAAACAAGATGACGACGCAGAACCTCGCAGTGTGCTTCGGTCCCGTGCTGCTGTGTCCGTCGCTGAAGAGCACGACGGGACAGGATGCACTCGACTTCCGCAAGCACATCGAAGTTCTGCAGTATCTGCTCGACATCTGGCCAGAACGGACAGGTAGGTGACCGCTAGCTTCACGCCGCTAAGAATATCCAACATTTGGTGTCTAACACTTCTGCAGAATAAATATAAAGAACATGCGTATCTGATATACCAGGGGTAAAGACACACTTAGTGCCGTTAGGATATTTGGTCTAGAAGCTAGGGGGAGACTCTGTACAGGTCCATACAAGACTTGCGTCTAGTAGGAAATGTGAGGCAGATAATTATTTTATTGTTTTGCATTTCGCAAAGAACTGCGAAAGCGACAGTGTTTGATATTCATTTGTTTCCACGTTTACAATTATGCAGACCGGGTATTTGTTTTTTGATAATATATCCGTATTACAATACTTCCAATTAAGAAGGCAAAATGTGATGCGTGCATTGTGAAGAGACACGTTGCGTGCTGTCTTTTATCTGGCGTACTCGACAGTGGGATAAAGGGAACTGTAATCAATATGCACTACCAACATTCATTTTTACGTAAATTTGTCAAGATATGTGCAGCGTTTCCCATCGGTTTGCATGTTGGAATTCTACAATAGACCTGTAATCTAACATTGCGATGGCTAGATGGCATCACGATGGCAAGATTTGGTTGTGTTTCCTCCGGTAGGTGTCGCTATACGCTCCACGTTTATCTTTCTAGTAGCAAAACGACGTCACTTGACATTCGGTCCCCCTTCGAGATCCGTCGAGTACGGCTGTTGACGCTCTAGCGACGCCACTGAAGGTGACTTCTTCTCGAGATTGTGTTGTGTGGTGTGACATTATATATCTAGCCTCTCTTCTACTTCCCACTTGTTCGCATCCTTCCTTCAGTTACTGCTATGACATGTATAGCAGTCGTAGACGTAGTTGGCTCGACTGGTACAACACTTGTTGTAGCACGCATGCGTCTGTTGTATGTGTTCCATGTCCTATTTCTAGTCGTGTCAGAACCAGTACTAGCCTAGCCGCCCAGTCAAGGTTTGATAGGGCAGTGCCTATGGCAATGACAACTTCATGCCCAACTGCCGGTTTCACGAATCGTTCGTACGGTACGAAGTCATTTATGTGTACGTTTTTAGATGGATCACGTAACTCGGAACAATCGTAGAATAGCGTTGCTTACAGTTAAACGAAACTGCGAACTCCTATTGTTCTGAGTTATGTAATGTACATAAAACGTTCACATTCGTAATATCTCCACCCCCAGGGAATTTTAGAAAAAAATAATGTACGAACAGTCCACATCAGCGGCCTGGCATGCCTACAAAATTTAAGCTCACTCACTGAAGGTGATATGAGGGAACATACAGAGTCATGAACTACCTTATGATATAGATGGCACACTTGTTGTCGTTAGTGCAGACGAAATATATTCACGATACAGCTAACCTTGCATTCTGAACATCACGATGACCCATGCAGGTGGTCCACATCCAGACAGGCTCTCAGTCCACGCTACCAACGCCCATGGTATCCAGAGAGCAACCTCCAAAATCCGTTCAGCGATATGTCACCGCAGATTTTCATATATAAATACAAACGTTGTCAAACGGTAATTTTAAAGCGAATATTTTTTGGGCCTATGCACCTATGAAATTTAATAAAACATTTGCAACTACAATCAAGAATTCCACGCCAGTGGTTTACTAGGAAAACCTTGTTGAACACACAGCATCTTATTTAATGGGCAGATAACCCTACGTCACGAGTGCTTGTAGTCTGGCAGTATTCGCTCACAAAATGATAACCCTACGTCACGAGTGCTTGTAGTCTGGCAATATTCGCTCACCAAATGATAATATATTTGCAGTTTATTGGTCGCCCTAGTTAAAATGTCAGCCGCCAGGGAAATTGGGATTTGACCATAATCTCCCACTTTTATAATACATTCTGAGAAAACCACTAGCGTGATATTATCGATTGTAGTTGTAAATGTTTAGTTTTTATTAACTCTTTTAGGTACATTGCCCACCCCCAAACCATGAGTTTTGTTTCACCTAAAACTGTACTCGAAGATGATAAAATCTATCATTATCTCGATAGCTTTTATATCAATGTATGCAGTTGTTAATAACTAAAACCTGTTGACACGTTCATCTGCGCATTGTAATATTGCTTGCGACGCTTATTTTTATTATAATGATCATATCTGATACATTTGTGGCACCATTTTATATTTTACGAGAATAAAAAATATATATAATTTCCACGTCTAGATAACACATACATGTGTTCATTTATAAGATCATTATTTTTTGGTGCTAGGTCAACATTATTGTTCAGAATTGATCACATAGTTGTACTGACGTAGTTTCCGTTTGTCGCATCCAATGCCGGAATATAGCTTCAACCCGAGTCTTCAAGGGATGCGTCTACGGCCGTTTATGATTTTGTTTGTGGTGAGCCTAGATGGCTGTTTTCACCGCAAAACGTCGTCTCTCGTAATGAGTGTCATGGAAACCAATCGATAGCGATGTGTGGTCGTTGAGGGGCGTAATGCTCAAGTTAGCGGATGACCGGCTCAGGCCACAGGAAGTTTCCCAGCCAATTTGCTCACGCGATTGTTTCCTTCTGCCGACTGGCCCTCGCCGAAGTAACCTGCCAATTTGTTTTGCTGAATGGTTTCCGTCTGCTTGCAGCACAGCAATAGTCTCGTTTATTCGACTCTTGCTCGCCTTCGCGAACTCGCCGAGAAGATAGTCTGGCTGCGAAGGCGTGGTCTCATTGTTACCGACTGTCACCACTCCGTTTTGTGTAGGCGTTCCCGTGAAGCGCCAGCAGCCAAGCAGCGTCATTATCGAGATTCTACACTAAATATTTCTGTGCCTGATTTAAATTTTCGGTCTGAGAGTTGTATCAATATAATAAAAGTTTAAAGTAAAGTTGAATTGCATCGTATAAACTGATAGAAGTTCACTCTTATTTGACGAGTTAGCCAAATGCCCGGATGAGAACTAATTAATATTTAACAGGATGCAACAAGATTGCTATCCAATGCAAATGCCCAGATGGCAAGTGGACAAGGAAGCCATAGGCTTATCGAGAGTTTTTTATTTATGTGTAACCCGCCTTCCTGAGATATGTGTCAACTTTGTTTTTAAACATAATGACGTGCACCGTCTCGCTTATTCGACTCTCGCTCCCCTTCGTGAATTCTCCGAGAAGAGAGTCTGGCCGGAGAGGCGTGGTCTCGTTGTTACCCACTGTCAACACTCAATTTTGTGTAGGCGTTCCCGTGAAGCACCAGCCACCAATCAGCGTCATTATCGAGATGCTAGACTAAGCATTTGTTTTGCCTGATTTAACTTTTCAGTCTGACAGTTGTGTCAAAATAATAAAAAATTAAAGTTAATTTGAATTGCATTGATACAACTGATAAATGTTCACTGTTATTTTATGAATTAGCCAAATGCCCGGATGCCATCATAATTAGTTAATTATGTATGCACCCAGAATCTGGGTGCATAGAAACAGAGGCCCACAACACGGAGCCTTGATCGATGCTAAGAGATCAGCCAACAGTTACATTTCCCATTGGTGACCATGTTAACGTTATGCATGATTATAAGAAAACGGGACCATGAAACATTCTGAAACTTCTTACCTGCCGTTGTCATCATTTCATTGACATTCTGGTAGAGTTTTGTCAAAATCGCATATTCCTAACTCTTAAAATGGCTGAACGTGCCATACCCGTCAATGTTTACTAATTTCTGAATGAATTACTACGCACTCGTGCCTTGTGGCGAAACAATTGCCAACCATTCTTCCGCCTATTAAAATCATCTAACAATCCACAGTTACACTATCAACAGGTTCTACCAGCAAATATGACAATGTCCCCGCTCGAAAGCACTTATGTCAGATGATATGAATTTCCTATATCTAAACTTAACACACCAGGAAGTCTGAGGCACGATCCCTAAGGCTAGCACGTCTACATCCAAAGAAAATATGGGCGCACAACCGGTTGTCACGTGACCGTGCTATTCTCTCATTGGCTGTAGCTTATGTGAGTGGCACTGGGCTTCTACAGCAATAAACCTGATTTACGTTAACTGGCTCTGGTAATGTTCCATTTGTGTTCACATCGGATTGGACAACGACATGACACAGGTTTTCTTTTCCTGTAGCCGCGCACAGGCAGCCGTTTCCACTTTCAAATTAAGCCTACTGGAAAAGCTAGTTGAGAAGTAATTTCCCACAAATTAAACGCATTACTGCCGTCGAAGCAGACGGACGACGTCGCCGCTATTAATGCGCAGCGGTCCTCGGGTGTTGCTCTCCTCCTTGTTCGTGAAGTCCGGGATGAGGCAGTTCTTCTCAGCGAGTTGTTGTTCGACGGCAGACCCGGGGTCAACCGAATTTGAATTGATAAAAAATTGTGAATTTGAACTGAATTGATCAAATCAAAACAGATTGAATTGGGATTGAATTGGAATCGAAGTCTGCAAAGTTAGTTGGATTGAATGAAGTGATCAATCCGTTAAAACGGTAAATTCTTCTACATAAATTTACATATGTTAACAGCAAAATGTGTTACAATTTTGTTACTCTTAAGATTTACTTCGACTTAAAACTAAGTTGTGGTACGCTTATTTTGAAATCAATAAAGGTTGTAGCACCTGTACTCTAAGTAAACATGTATAATTTGTCTGCCTAGAGATCTGAAACATGTCCTTTTTGGGGCACACAATAAAGGGTAATTGACCTGCTAATCCTTATTTTCTGAAGTCATAAACTTATCAGCCTACAAATATAAATAAATACATTCCACGTTGCTTGAATATGGCTTAGCCAGTGTCTGTGCACTGTATGGCTGTTTCCAAATGTGGCAACAGTTGGAATAAGATACAAATAATTGTTGTGCAAAATTGCAGTGATATCTAATATATATATATATATATATATATATATATATATATATATATATACATATATATATATATATATATATATATATATATATATATATATATATATATATATATATATATATATATATATATATATATATATAATATATATACTATATATATATATATATATATATATATATATATATATATATATATATATATATATATAAGATCTAATATTATTGAACAAAACATATTGTGCTGAAGATTGGTGGTTGATTTGAGTGTGTATATATATGTTTAACTAGGCAGTGTTTGTATTGCCTCTATGCTGTGTTAGGTAAACTATCTATAGAAGTAATGCATGTATTAACGGATAATATTTCTGCCACTAGACAATGCTACTCTTACAATCTTCCACTACACAGTACAGTGTGGCTTAAGTGGTGTTGCTAATTTGCGAATTGAATTTGAATTTATTAAAACTTTATTTAATTTGAATTTATCTTTTTTGTCAGTACATTGAACTGAATTGGAATTGATCTTTGTTAAGTATATGTGAATTGGAATTGAATTGACAAAAGGGGGTAACGTCTCAACATCACCGGCACTTCATTCGTATGACCTATGAACCCGGAAGCAAAATAGTGACCAGTCCCTGGCTGCCCGGTATCGTGCTAAAATTTATCCGCCGTTAAATGTTATCTGCTTGATGTATCTGCGCATGCCCGAGCCGGTAATTGACATAAATTTATTAATAATATAAACATATGAATTATAACAGAGAATGTCAACCACGGGAAATAATTGATGAATTTCCACTTTCTGTCGTAAAATAAAAAAAAATATTTATTTAAAATATAACGCGGCATTTACACTGCATATATATATATATATATATATATATATATATATATATATATATATATATATATATATATATATATATATATATATATATATATATATATATATATATATATATATATATGTATGTATATATATATATGTATTATATATATATATATATATATATATATATATGTATGTATATATATATATATGTATGTATATATATATATATATATATATATATACTATATATATATATATATATATATATATATATATATATATATATATATATATATATATATACGCTCTGACTAGCAACGCTCATGTTTCAAGATACATCAAGCATATAATATTTGACGGCGGATAAATTTTAGCACAACGTACGCGACTTCGAGCAAGTGACAAACCGTCGTCGCTCTACGTCGTTGCTCCGCGGACTGCGAGTGATCGCAATTGATCTTGCCCGGGGGGACGGCCTCAGTGATTTACGCTGCCGTTGTCACATACACAATGCATTTCTATTCCGGTTTTGGCGCCACGTTCGTCATTTAAGAATTATCTCGGCGCCGCCGCATTCGGCGACCTCCGGTCTTTCCGCATTTATTGCAGCTGTCTGGCGGGTACCTCGGCCTGTTCGGTCGGTCTGCGTCTCCTTAGATATGTGCACACCAGTTCCCAATTCGATCATAGACGCATCATTCGGCCGATTGCACTGCCCAATGTGCCCATTAGGGCAGAAAGGACCGATGTCTACATGGGTACGCCCCTAAGGCTAAGGTACTTTGTCACCGAGTACTCGCCGGTCGTACCCTGAGTAGGTACCCCCTGACCGTACCCTGAATACGCCCATATCTTTCAACATTTAGACAATCAGCATTTAACGAAATGCATTGGCCAATGTCATGTAATAAAGTACAGTTTATGGCGAATAATGAGTGACATGACAATTTAAATTAATACATCTCGCAAATAGATATATTCAGTATAGCCAATAAACCCCTATATAAATATTGCACAAAGTGGACAAGACGTTGTCTTGTTACACTCAGTAATCAACTTCGTTATATTAATTAAAGGTAAAACATTAGTTCGCATAAGCACGACCTCCACTTTAGGCACCACAAGGTCCAAATCAGTGTGGCACTTTGAAACAAACAATGATTTTACTGGCAATTCAGGCAACACTCACATTTCATTGTGTTGCCTTCTCAACAGCAAAAATGTCACATAATTTGTTTTCCTTTTTCAAATGCTACATGCCATTTATTTATTTATTTCCATTCTTTTCCTGAAGAAAAAAACAACGCGAAAACACACGTCAATTTCATCGATAATCACGCAGGTTTGTGCTACGGAAGCTTCTTTTAGTCTCCGTTAGACGTGGTACTGCATGATTCCTTTGGTTGGGTGCAGTCAGGCCAAGCTCGCAGTCAGGCCAAGCTCGCAGTCAGTCCAAGCTCGCAGTCAGTCCAAGCTCGCAGTCAATCTAAGCTCGCAATTAGGCCAAGCTCGCAGTCAGGCCAAGCTCGCAGTCAGGCCAAGCTCGCAGTCAGGCCAAGCTCGCAGTCAGTCCAAGCTCGCAGTCAATCTAAGCTCGCAGTCAGGCCAAGCTCGCAGTCAGGCCAAGCTCGCAGTCAGTCCAAGCTCGCAGTCAGTCCAAGCTCGCAGTCAATCCAAGCTCGCAGTCAGGCCAAGCTCGCAGTCATGCCAAGCTCGCAGTCAGGCCAAGCTCGCAGTCAGTCCAAGCTCGCAGTCAATCTAAGCTCGCAGTCAGGCCAAGCTCGCAGTCAGTCCAAGCTCGCAGTCAATCCAAGCTCGCAGTCAGGCCAAGCTCGCAGTCATGCCAAGCTCGCAGTCAGTCCAAGCTCGCAGTCAGGCCAAGCTCGCAGTCAGTCCAAGCTCGCAGTCAGGCCAAGCTCGCAGTCAGTCCAAGCTCGCAGTCAGGCCAAGCTCGCAGTCAATCCAAGCTCGCAGTCAGGCCAAGCTCACAGTCAGGCCAAGCTCGCAGTCAGACCAAGCTCGCAGTCAGACCAAGCTCGCAGTCAGTCCAAGCTCGCAGTCATTCCAAGCTCGCAGTCAGGCCAAGCTCGCAGTCAGTCCAAGCTCAATACGGCTGTGCTAACTTCGGGCCAATCGTTGTATGGCTGTGGTAACTTGGTACCTTCGGGTCCAGCGTTGTACGGCTGGGCTAACTGGGTACGGTCGGGATTATTGGGTATTGTCGGGCCAAACTGTCTACAGTTGAACCAATTAAGCTGGACCATGCCAAGTTGGTTACTGCATACTCACCAGTAGGCCGACTCGTGAGTGGGACGTTCCCAGAAAGACCTCGTTTCGTTCAGCCAAGCTACATGAACCAAGATGTTGCTTAGTTTAACCTGAAAGGTGGCGAGAGTCGGCCGGCTTACAGTAGCAAACTTTAACTATAGATACCACCACTGACTGGATTGTTTTTATAAACAAAACAGTGTACTGCTGAAACTGTGCCACGTTTTGGGGGTAAATTTGTTACGTGGCTGCTTAGCTACATATCTGGAAAACTAATTAATTAAACAATCTGCATCACGTTTGAATCGTTTTACCCATCCGACCATGTCTTAGAACGGACGAATTAACAGAAGTATATGGATATATGTATTGTGTACTGACCACTACTGTATGTATAAAGTTGACCGGACAAATTCGAAAATGTCGTCGCCTATGAAATGTTACACAGTGTCGTTCTCATTATCACGTGGTGTTTCGTTACAGTTTCAAAGAGCAAGCCATCGCCAAACGACGACGGTTCGGAACACAGCGCGATCGGATGGGAAGGCGAAGAGGTGTCACCGTGCTGATATATATATATATATATATATATATATATATATATATATATATATATATATATATATATATATATATATATATATATATATATATATAGATAGAGAGAGAGAGAGAGAGAGAGAGAGAGCGAAATAGAGAGAGCTATATAGAGAGAGAGAGAGAGAGGGGAGAGAGAGAGAGGGGATATATATATATATATATATATATATATATATATATATATATATATATAGAGAGAGAGAGAGAGAGAGAGAGAGAGAGAGAGAGAGAGAGAGAGAGAAAGGAGAGAGAGAGAGAGAGAGAGAGCGCGAGAGAGAGAGAGAGAGAGAGAGAGAGTGGGATATATATAGATATATATATATATATATATATATATATATATATAGAGAGAGAGAGAGAGAGAGAGAGAGAGAGAGAGAGAGAGAGAGAGAGAGAGAGAGAGATAGAGAGAGAGAGAGAGAGAGAGAGAGAGATATGTTCAATATATAACATCGAATGCTGTCCAACATATCACCTTACCAAGGAATTAATTATTGGCATTGGACTAATTTGGAACGTCTAATTGCACATTAAGTAAGAAATTCAATACGAAACCACAGACTTACATCGAAGCCCGAACTTCAAACTTATTATTCATATTTAATATAATTACTTATCATTACACTCGTCGCTAGACATCAAAACCAAATCCAGAACCTCAAGATGAAGATGCGCCTTAAAAAGAAGACTCCTCATTCTGATATATTTGGCCAGTCTAACGTTACTCATTACTGCCAACAGTTCCAAGATGGCGCCCGCGCCTGAAACAGAAGACTCCTACTTGTGATATCGAGTGTCACTCCATAACGCTACTCTCGTAGTTAGGAAAATAACTAGCTAGACATGAAGAAGTATTAAATTATCGTTTTGTTAACGTACCGTGTCCGTGTCATTTACTATTTTCACTCTCCGAGATGACAATACTATCGAAAAATATGTGTGAACTATTGTGGGGTTGTTTTTTATTAAATGTTCGCAGATTACTTAAATGAGAGAGTGGGTGGAGAGAGAGGGTGGAGAAGGAAGAAACTGATAGACAGAGAGCGGGCGATGAATGATTTGATGGAAAGAGGCGCATATGGTTTAGTCCACTGACTAAGAAATCGATTCCAGTTTGAAAGAAGGCGCTGTCCAATTGTGAATAATCGTTGGAAGCAGAGTCATTTGCTGTTCACGGCCCAGTTTCCATATGATAAATAGCTCATAATATTTAGCCGAGTTCAAATTTATGTGTTATAATCGATTAACAAAATTATTTTTGTTGTAATATCATGTTGCGTGTCAACTCTATTTCCGTAAAACGTAGGGCTTACGTGGCATGTCAGCGCACAAATAGCACAGCACATGGTGCCTTCAGTATGCTAACATGGTCAAAGGAAATGTCACAAATCGCAAGGGAAACCACTGCTGTCTGTTTACATTTTCTTAGAATTCCCTTAACATTGACGTCACACGAAAGCAGCAGGACGTTTTTCACGTGCATCAACCCATACCGGTCGTGTAGTTTGCATTTCCATCATTATTCAGGGAAATGAATATAAATGCTCCATCAAAATGGTCACAGATGGATCAGACAAACAATTTATTCACGGACCTGAGGGTGAAGTAACAAAAGTTCTTGTAGAAATAAATACGTATGGCTCGAACTGACATATTGTTTCGTTAACATACCATTGCTATTATTAAAGTATTCATTATTTTCACAACATTACAATCTGGTGAGATCTGTGGAAGTGTTAATTTTGCTTTTAATGGAGCATTTATGTTCAATGCTATGCATATTAAAAAAATGCAACTTACGCCTGTCTGATTGAGCAGCAGCAGCCAGAAGAGTAGCGCCACACGGTGGCAGGCAAAGACACGAGATGATACATATTATTCTCACCAGGTGGCGATGACACTCGAACTTTCTTTGGGATTTGCTTAATTATGGTAACTTTATTTAGTTTAATAATAATTAAATAAAGGCATAATTCGAAAAAATTTCAGATTAAAACTAAAACTTGGGCGAAATGCTGAAAAGGTCAATCACCAAGTATAACACGTCACACTCGCTAGGCGGCGTGACACTTTCTTTCTGTGGGGGAATACCACACGAACATTTACAGACGGGCACGTACCACAGTTTTCCCATAGGCGACCATTATAACGTTCTTCTGCCTACATTTTATCCTACAATTTTCTTTAAACGTTCACAGCACATGACACTAAGACACCAAGCTGTGTGAAATTCGTGAAAATGACATGTATGTATGTATGTATACATATATTATACATATAATACGCACGCACACACGCACGCATACACACACAGCTCCTTTTCGCACAAATTGCTTCAACGCGTGACACCCCTGCATTCCTGCCATCAAAGTTCACCGTTTCCAAAATATGAGTATATCCTGCCTAATGGCCACTGCGTCCTTACGCAACCGGTATACCAACTGACAAATGGCATCATTTCAAAGCTCATGCAGATGCTAGTGTGCACAAAAACATCACTTCCACACACTCATTCACACAATTTCTGCTCTCACAAATACATCCAAACTGCACAATTAAGTTTTTCTTAGGGACTCTATCTTTATGTAATGGCAGATGGATAGTAACTGTGGTACGTGCCCAGACTGCTCAGTGTCATAAGTAATGTGGTTCCTGGATCGTTCCCTAGAGGCGCTCCGCACACTACGCTTAGGAAAGGATCCTGTATTGGCCAACCCAAGATGGCGCGCTACAGAGCTGTTCTGTGCTTAACGGCAACCGAAACCAACTAATTTATTACATATAATCAGTAAATGTGAATGGGCTGTTGACTCAAACTAAATGTCTAAGATATTTGTCTTGCAAAATTCGTAGTGAATCTGACATGACAACATTTCGGCATTGAATTGGGAGGCTTTAACTGCGAATTTGGCATGGAATTGTTCTATTTTTTATAGTATAAAATTTGTATATTTCACTAACTAGCCACTCTTCTCCAACATGATTCACTTTGTAAGTACAATGTAGCACAATGCATTGTCAAACTACACTTATTTAAATAACTCTTGACCAAGGAATTTGTCGTATATTGATTAATGAAAATAGCTGTTTTTAGACTTTTGAACATAAATGCACAAGTCTAGTACTAATATTGAGTATCTACTGAAACCCTGATGAATAATAGTTCACGTTATAAGAACTGTGTTTCGGGCTACAAAGATTTTTATGTACCTCTGGTACAAAACGGGGTTCATTCAAAACTGTTTTTGATAAATCACAAATTTCATATATATATATATGTCATTATTTATTGTTTTTTACCCCCAAATTTACTTTTTTCAAACAATTTCTGACCTGGCAGTAAAATTCAAGAATAAACCATACAAAATATACGACATACGCCTGTATCGTGCAAAGGACATGTCAACATTGTTTTTAAATAAAAATAAATAAATATATGCACATGCATTAAAAATACATACAATCGTCTAACTCTAATCCAGTCATTGGACATAGATGTGTGTAATTGTCGAAATAGATAAAACTTAAAAAAGTGTGAACTCATTCACAAAAAGTGGATTTTCCTACATTTCTAGAGGCATAAAAGTCTAAATATCTTCCTTGTAATACTAATATAAATGAAAAGACTATCAACTGTTCAATTTACGTTAATTCCCATTCAACTTTTGTACGTAACCGAAACGTTTTGCCCAATTCCAGTCCCATTTTGTGCTAATGTAACAAGTGGCGCCGCACGGTGGGCTTAGACACCAGTCTAAGTCGGAAGACACATACGCGCCAGTGTCGCCACCTAATGAGAAAACTTATTGAGACTGGGGCGCCACCTAAGAATGGATCTTGTCCTGCAATGAGGCTCTGTGCGGAGAAAAACTACACAACAGTATTAAATAAATAATAAAACAAACTTAAAAACGACTTATACTAGTCATACAATTTATTTCCGTGGCATGCTGCTACTCCATCGTTGCGAACCTTCGTGTCTCTGTAACTACACAGAGTAAAATATTTCAAACCAGCCACGTGTACATTCTGACTGCCTTCTAGAAAATGACTACATAAAAACGTGGTCACAATAAAAATACTACTGCAATTTTGGAAAATAGTTTCACTATAAAAATGTAATACGTTATATACAATGCATTGAATGATATGTGGTATTTTGCTGCAGCATCTTTATGGAATGATATTAAATGCACACACAAGTATTACAACAAACTGGCCCACATAAGCCGCAACCAGCATGCACCAGGCAAATAGAACGACACAATGTACGTGCAAGATGTACAATGATAATTACAAGTAAATAACATTTGTATCAACCAACTTCCTAGCGGGAAAGTGACAAATAACAGCATACAATGACTTTGACAAGTAAAAATATTTAGTGTTGGACCATTATTTCTAAATTCTGTCAGCTTTACACAGATATCCCATAGTCAGATGGCAAGGTCACATCAGTCATTCTGATAAATTATTTATAAAACAATAAAAAGTAATGAAGATGTATGTATAAAACTGCAGGAAAGTCAAAACGTTGCATCATTTTGTACATCATAAATGCCACAGAAGTATATAACAAGCGTAAAGCATTGTTACATAAGTATGGTTCCCATTTCATTTAAATGTCTTCAGTAGGAAAATACAATACTATGACAACATATATAAAATGGTTGATGATTCTGTCCTCAAGAAAGCGGTATCAGACTTGTCTAAAATACTGCCAGACTTCCAGAGTTGCCTTGAATAACACAAGAGATCGCCAAAAATGCATGTACACACGAGAAATTATATATATACATATATATGTATGTGTGTATATATATATATATATGTGTGTGTGTATATATATATATATATACGGCAAGCTTACACACCACATTGTGGCATCCATGTGCAATATATAACCAACGTGTGCAACAATACGAAACCTGGACATGAATCCACAACTGAACCTACTATGTACACTAACTAACTGCCCAGTACATTAACGTTAGCCTATAAGCTTCGGACAGTTCACGAACATACTCAGATATTGGCATGAAACTTGCCTTCTGTGTCACTACTACAAATGGTATATATGCTATGGTGGCTCATCAACAAGATGAATACGTTAAAGGTATAAAGTGCGATCATTTTTATCATAAAATCGTGTTAGTCATGTTAGTATAAACTTTATCAAAATATCTTGACTGCCCAAAATATGTTTTAATAAACCACCAATTTTGTTTACCATTATCTCGTTATGAATATCGACTTTAGCATTCAGCATGTGATGTAAACATGGTACTAGAGTCGAAATATTCATCAACGTAAACAGGTAACGGTGAAATTATATGAAAAATTATGGTTCATTAAAATACATAAAGGTGGTTAAGATGTGTCATGATTTTATGATAAAACCTATGAGACTTTGTACTTTAAAGTGAACACTAATGTGACAACGTACAACTAGGACCGGGTCTCTCAACAACCAGAATCTAATATAAATTGGTTCATAAAAATAATGTCTTTTAGATGTTGTTTCAATGACAATTTAAATAGGTTTGTCAAATTGTTCACACCGGGTGAGAGCTAGGCCCATATTTGAGAAATTGCTGGAAGATTGATTGTGACAAAAATAAATTATACATTAATTAAATAAAACATAATTACACCATATTTACACATAGTATTATGCTGCACAAACATAATATCCAGACAACAGTCTGTGAAATTACATTGTCATTTAAGCTAGTTCATTGAAATGTTACGTAACAACTCTAGTTCACTACATCTGTAATCAGATTACAATTAATCTGTAATCAGAATTACAGCTACAATACATTTTGGAAATAACTTTCTACTTTTGCACAGTTGCCATCATTTGGTTTCAACAAACACGTATATTCAAAACGACCTGAGTCTTCTGCCCAATAGGTCTGGTTGTGACACGAGCAGGCGAGCAATAACAATGCCACCATATGGCAGCACCAATGTGTTCTTTTTAACACTACTTGTTTTAACAAGTTCAGAAGTTTACGCCATTAAATCCACACACATTCCACAGAAATGAAATAAATGTAAATCACAGCGAGTCACCACAGCATGTAAATCAGCAAAGATGGAATGCAATGGGTGCGTCCTCACAGACCTATAATAAAAATATACTAGAAAACAGTGTCAATTTGGTCAAATCTGATTGTGGCAAAACACAAGAAACATTTGTTGATTGGTGCATGTCCAAGTCCACGACAACCGGTACGGGAGAAAACATTGTGAGGCAACATACAGACACCGAACAACATCAGGAGATCTATGGAATCTTTTAAAATACAACATATAACCAGGAATGCATAATCAAGTTCAACGTTTCCAACTCCTGCGACCAGGAGAACATCATCGGCAAGAGGCAAGTAGAAATATATCCTTTCTGAGATCTCGCTGATCATGAATAATTTCGGCGGTGCAGAGCTGCTATTTTTTGGTTGAACACGCCACCACTCAACTAGTGCTACCTCCAAGAACCATTGTCCCTGTGCTGCCACCTGTTGCATAGGGTTATAACCTCTCAATCAACAGTGACACTTGTTGCGCACTGTTGCGAAGTGCAACTACGGCTTCTGTATGGCTGATTGATGTGAAGTCTATCCCATTCACCTGCAAATAGAACTGTCAGTCAGTGCACTGATAACTAAGCTTGTAATTATGACAGAAAGCTGGAAATATTTTACACAGATGACCTGTTTCTGTCTGGCAGACATTACTCATCTACTGGGTGATGCGGCAGTAAGTGCGAGGTGGGATATGGACTCTTAAAAATGGTGTGAGGTTGGCCACCAAAACAGGTGGGAGATGGGAAGTTGAGATCCCTGCCATATCCCCTCACTCAAATACTGTATTCGACCTATTAAGCGTATGGAAAATTATCAAGTAATCTGTTCTTATAAGCATACACCAAAATTTGTTTCTCTACACAATAAGGTAATTCTTTAACACTAGTCGACTTAACATCTAGGTCAAAAACAGTAGTTCATTTGTCATCTATATGTATTAAAAAAAACATATTTTTAAAAAGTGTAGTAAAGTAAACGCAAATTGTAAATTGCGATCAAAAACAATGTTTGAAGCAATCTATACCAATAACTAGGATACTGGAAACGGTAAAAATTATTTGACATGTAGCTAGAACCAAGCATAGTAAGATACTTATGTAATTGTATGACTAAGTTTGTTTTGTTACATTTTAAAATTCACATTAAATACGAAAAAACTTAGCTGCAAATCATCAAATAGACTGAAATAATTGTTCTTGCTCATCTTAGTTATTTGTAGTTAAGAATTGTATTTTGCAAGTATTTGTTAATTAATTATATACAATTATATCATTATTGTTCATTGAAAGTTGACATGCTGGTAAGTGTAAAGATTTTTGGTCAAAATCAGACAGCAAAATTTTTTGCCTCCTTCTGGAAAAAGCCTGCGGACGCCCCTAATGCCCCTGATGCCATGCATGCAAGTAAGCCAGCGTTGACATGACATACCTGTAGTAACTTGTCCCCGGCTATGAGAATCCCAGAAGCTGGTCCGTCCTCAAGTACCTTCGTCACAAAGATACCCTGCAAAGAGTCGGTGGGTCACGGTCAACCATCTTATACGTCTAGCAGACACCTCAGTCCGTCTTCCATGTTACTTTGTCACACAGCTGCCACATTGTTTGGTTGAAAACCACAGTTTAACTTCTAAATAAAGCCATATAGCATTTGTTATTAATTGAATCAATAGCATACCTATAGAGCATCGTCATCCATCAAGCTAAGAAATACATATACATAAAACGAAATCTGGTTTCGCTCAGTGCAGTACAAGTGTGTAATGACACCACAGTCGCTCAGTGCAGTACAAGTGTGTAATGACACCACGGTCGCCCAGTGCAGTAAAAGTGTGTAATGACATCATGGTCGCTCAGTGCCGTACAAGTGTGTAATGACACCATGGTTGCTCAGTGCAGTAAAAGTGTGTAATGACACCACAGTCGCTCAGTGCAGTACAAGTGTGTAATGGCACCACAGTTGCTCAGTGCAGTACAAGTGTGTAATGGCACCACAGTTGCTCAGTGCAGTACAAGTGTGTAATGGCACCACAGTTGCTCAGTGCAGTACAAGTGTGTAATGGCACCACAGTCGCTCAGTGCAGTACAAGTGTGTAATGGCACCACAGTTGCTCAGTGCAGTACAAGCGTGTAATGACACCACAGTTGCTCAGTGCAGTACAAGTGTGTAATGACACCACAGTTGCTCAGTGCAGTACAAGCGTGTAATGGAGCTAAATCAACAGTGAAACTGTACTACACTTTGTGTTCCTCTCCTACAGTCGCATCTAGTTATTCCGCGCCCCGCTCGAGTAACAGTATGGGGTGGTAAATTGTTCAAAATAAATAATAGTATAGTGCAAAAAAGTCAATAGCATACTTGTATTTTTTAGCGTCGAAGATATCTTTCGCCATTTTTACTCGAAGTAAAGCCAAGGTGTCCCGAGAAACTACGCAGATCGCAGTGTATTTCAGGTTCTTTTTCTGCCAACTATGCATAAAAGTTGTGTGTATTCGCATCGCCGCAGATATATCAACCGCGTTTTATATCTGAGAAAAATGGTAATCATGAACTAGATTGGCCTAAATTATTTACACCACTGAACGACATTCTTACCTCAATTGTTCTACGCCAATGCATTCATTCAATCATTCCACATACAAAAAAAACACAAATTAATTTAGAACAAAGTATTTTTGCACACTTTTTCGGTCCATTAGCACTGCAACACATAAGCATCTTCTCCAGTTGAGTGCCTGCGACATATTTTCACTCACTGCTGATGTAATCTGCAGTGCTAGTTGGACCGCAAAAGTGCAAAAAATTCACAATATTCTAAATGAATGTATGCTTTTTTGTACGTGGAATGATGTAGAATGAATGCATCTGCACAGAAAAATTTAGATAAGAATGTCATTCAGCAGAGTAAATAATTTAGGCCAATCTAGTTCATGATTAACCGGGAATTTTATGTTTTTAAATGGACATTATAGTTTTACTGAATTGAATACCTAAGGCCAAGCCCATTTCAGGGGAACCGCCACCAGTCGTTTGCGACCTGTTTGACACGCTGTGCACGGTGGCAATTTACGGTCAGCTTACATGGTGATAATGGGATTTTAACTAATAATATACCACATTGAGCTCCTGAGAACTAAGGATTCCGACTGATTCACCTAATCATGGAAATCTGATGGCCTAACGCTTCGGGATCAAAATCTACGGTCCTCGGAAGCACGGAATCCCGCAACATTGACGACTGTTGTCATTCAAAATGATGAAAACTAGCCGTCAGAGGGAGCCACATGCAGCTCCAGTTGGGAGCAAGTGATTTTAGCGCAAGCAGTAAACAGCTCCATGGATGATTGATTAGCGCTAGCAATAGGAAGTGAGAGCGATTACTTTCCCTAAAAATTATGGCCTGCATAATTTGCCATGATTATAGGAGAATATAGACTAACACGCATGTTTAAATCTAATAACGGTACAGTGACAAATAAAGTGCGTATTGTGTGGCATTTTTCATCAAATAAATATGCGTATATTCGGCACTAAAGAGTACACATTGTATTGTAATAATAAACTAATTATACAACTGTGTATGCCTAATACAAGATGTGTCTGAGTTAGCTGCCTGGTGGTGATACTGTTTTGGCCACCCTGACCTGTAAGGCGCTGCCATTGCGGACTTGGTGTGTAACAATGACTATCACACGAGACTAATACAGAGATCGACGCAGATTCCAGTACTTGTGTTGTAATTCATTATTATACAGTAATTTGTGGATTATCTAATACACCAAACGGTATGTCAGATGGTAAACGTCTATACAGCACATCGACACTATTTGTACAATCTATACCAATGTCATAGGGCAGCCAATGGTGAAAACACACAAGATCTGTTTCGATGTTATGGCAAGCCGACGTTGAAACCACATATGCAAGGTGTACCAATGCTTTGGCCAGTCAAGGGATGCATACCATTTGTATAAACACCATGGCAGTGAAAGATCAAACAAACACAAAACCTGTACAAATATTATGTTGACGACAGGACACAAGTGATAAACGAGCGCGTCTCACAACTCACATCATCATCTGGTCTGTAGGGGTTGCCTTGTGACTCACTTCCTCCAGCAATACTGAAGCCCAAACCCGGGTTCTTGGTGACGGTCACCCGCAGCTGAAAATTACGTTGTGTTACCATCTCTCCATCATCCAACACCAAACCGATTTTAAGATTATTTTTCACAATATCACAAGATATTGGAAATACTTGTAGAATAAAGGGTATTTCCCGTAACTTTTCTAAATAGTGACAACTGAGGTGTTATAAATGCTAATAAATTAACTTTCACAATGTCCCGTAAAACAATCGTTTTGTTAACTAATGAAAATCATTGCATGTTCCCTGTAAAAACTCACCACTTGTGTTTGATCGGCCAGATCATTGAGTGGCGCCCCCTGTCTGTGACCGCTGGGACTAGCAGAGGTTTGTTCGAGGAGGCGGGGAGATTGGTAGGGGGTGTTGGTTTGGGATGAACTTGGATAGGGAGAATTCATGATGACAGGTGAAGAACCTGAAAAGAGACATTCATTCTTCCGAACCACAGACTGCAAGTCAAAGGTACAATTACAAAGTCTGAACATCTTGTCAAGTTACATTGTATAAGCTATATCTAATTTAACATCTTGTCAAGTTACATTGTATAAGCTATATCTAATTTAACATCTTCATTGTCAAGTTACATTGTATAAGCTATATCTAATTTAACATCTTGTCAAGTTACATTGTATAAGCTATATCTAATTTAACATCTTGTCAAGTTACATTGTATAAGCTATATCTAATTTAACATCTTGTCAAGTTACATTGTATAAGCTATATCTAATTTAACATCTTCATTGTCAAGTTACATTGTATAAGCTATATCTAATTTAACATCTTCACAACACAAATGGATTTTAATGAACCACTTTTTCATATGACTATATCCGTTTATGAATAAGATGTTTCTGTGTGCATGCTGTATAAGATGTTTCTGTGTGCATGCTGTATAAGATGTTTCTGTGTGCATGCTGTATAAGATGTTTCTGTGTGCATGCTATATAAGATGTTTCTGTGTGCATGCTGTATAAGATGTTTCTGTGTGCATGCTGTATAAGATGTTTCTGTGTGCATGCTGTATAAGATGTTTCTGTGTGCATGCTGTATAAGATGTTTCCTTGTGCATGCTGTATAAGATGTTTTTGTGTGCATGCTGTATAAGATGTTTCTGTGTGCATGCTGTATAAGATGTTTCTGTGTGCATGCTGTATAAGATGTTTCTGTGTGCATGCTGTATAAGATGTTTCTGTGTGCATGCTGTATAAGATGTTTCTGTGTGCATGCTGTATAAGATGTTTCTGTGTGCATGCTGTATAAGATGTTTCTGTGTGCATGCTGTATAAGATGTTTCTGTGTGCATGCTGTATAAGATGTTTCTGTGTGCAAGCTGTATAAGATGTTTCTGTGTACATGCTGTATAAGATGTTTCCTTGTGCATGCTGTATAAGATGTTTCTGTGTGCATGCTGTATAAGATGTTTCTGTGTGCATGCTGTATAAGATGTTTCTGTGTGCATGCTGTATAAGATGTTTCTGTGTGCATGCTGTATAAGATGTTTCCGTGTGCATGCTGTATAAGATGTTTTTGTGTGCATGCTGTATAAGATGTTTCTGTGTGCATGCTGTATAAGATGTTTCTGTGTGCATGCTGTATAAGATGTTTCTGTGTATATGCTGTATAAGATGTTTCTGTGTGCATGCTGTATAAGATGTTTCTGTGTGCATGCTGTATAAGATGTTTCTGTGTGCATGCTGTATAAGATGTTTCTGTGTGCATGCTGTATAAGATGTTTCTGTGTGCATGCTGTATTAGATGTTTCCGTGTGCATGCTGTATAAGATGTTTCTGTGTGCATGCTGTATAAGATGTTTCTGTGTGCATGCTGTATAAGATGTTTCTGTGTGCATGCTGTATAAGATGTTTCTGTGTGCATGCTGTATAAGATGTTTCTGTGTGCATGCTGTATAAGATGTTTCTGTGTGCATGCTGTATAAGATGTTTCTGTGTGCATGCTGTATAAGATGTTTCTGTGTGCATGCTGTATAAGATGTTTCTGTGTGCATGCTGTATAAGATGTTTCTGTGTGCATGCTGTATAAGATGTTTCTGTGTGCATGCTGTATAAGATGTTTCTGTGTGCATGCTGTATTAGATGTTTCCGTGTGCATGCTGTATAAGATGTTTCTGTGTATATGCTGTATAAGATGTTTCTGTGTGCAAGCTGTATGTTTCCAGATTATTTGTCATAAGAACAGTATTCATAAAAACGGTAATAATAAGAAATTCATAATAAAATAGATACACCCGAAAAAACTTAAATACTTTGATGTCTATCTGAATTAAGTCTAATCTCTGACTTACACATAAATTCTAAACTCTGACTTACATACAAAGTCTTATCTCTGATTTATACACAAAGTCTAATCTCTGACTTACACACAAAGTCTAATCTATGACTTACACACAAAGTATAATCTATGACTTACACACAATGTCTAATCTCTGACTTACACACAAAGTCTAACCTCTGACAAAGTCTAATCTATGACTTACACACAGTCTAATCCAGGGTTGAAAAAATATTATTTAAAAAAAAATCGGATTTAAAAAATTTTAATCAGATTTTATTCTTCAAAATCTGGTACATAGACATTTATATAGACGTTTATATTTATAAACTCTTTCAAACATGTTCTATTCAAATTAATTTGGGTACTTGTCTTAACAGAGGGTACATGTTTTTGCCTATATAAAGTTATATAATTATAAAATAGTTTGATTTACAACAGCAACAAAACTGTTGTTTTAAAATATATGCATAATAATAATATATTTTATTTGATATAGCGCCAGATCCAATGTTAAATTGTTCGTGGCACTAACTGAGATGAATCCACACATTAGAAGATGTCCACAAGGCCTCACCCCTGTAGTTGCATATTCTGTCTTGGAAAGGAAAGCATGCTGTGTGTCTTTGGCTGTAGCCCTGACAATTATTGTTTGCTGAGAGGGTGGATTAGCACCTGTCCAGGACTCTGCCTATTCTATGGGTCTCTAACCAGACTGAAAACTGGTACAGTATTAGTCTGTAGCCCAGGCTGTCTCACTTGAGTCAACATACTGAATAGGTAACAACTACCACAAGCTCTAAGTGGACTTTAACTCAGGGCTTCTGAGTTGAAAAGATGCTTCCTCTCGAAGACAAGTTTGCGTGGCTTCACTGCATTCAGAAAGGGAATAGCTCAAACATACAAAAAATTTTTTTTTGACTTGATGCTTGTAAACAATTAGTTGTATTAAATTCATATAAATCAGCGATTAAAAAAATCGGATAAAAAAAATCATAAATCAATAATTTTTTGGAGTGATTTAAATCATGATTTAAATCAAACACCTCTGGTCTAATCTCTGACTTACACATACAAAGTCTAAACTCTGACTTACACATATAGTCTAATCTCTTATTTACACACAAATATATCTGAGTACTAATGGGTTAACGTCATCAGATTCTATGTTCATAAGTGTGTATGTGTGTACGTGCATGCTTGCATGCGTGTATATGCATGTGTGTACATGCATACATAGTAAAGACCAACCAAGGCCAGTACCTGTGTATCTGCCGTCTATCACAGACGTCTGGTTGAAACAGTGACTGTGTCCATAGCCGCTGTCCGTCGAACTCGACACCTGCGACACTGGCTCCGACTTGAACATGGCCACGTCCTGCTCGTATTGTGTCAACCGCATCGGGCTACCGTGCAACGCACCACTAGAGGGCAGCAGCAGCGCCGACTGGCTCGTGTATGGACTGTTGTGACTAGTGGTTGCACTGTCAGCACCGTTGTACAGTCTACGACTGGCTTGCGGTCGTGCTGTGTGTAACAGCAGGGTGCTAGGTCGCGGTGGCGCAGACCATGTTGACCGGGGATCAGTGGTGCCATCTGGTGTTGTGTGCTGGGGAAATTGGAGGCGTCCGTCTCGGGGACAGTAGGGTGGGGTGGGTCTGTATGAGGGAGGGGCTAGGACAGGGTCTGATTGATGGGAAGACGATGCAACTTGCTCCCTGGTCAGTCGAGGCTCTGTACCCTGGCAGGGACACAAATGATAATCATATTGTGGTCTTGGTTAGACTTAATTACAACGGTAAGTATAATTAATTGTAATTAATGTTAGAATAATAATAATTAAAAAGTATGTATATATGAAGATGTAATTTCTGGATCATATAATCACGATCATAGGAATTCAGAAGTAAAAATATCAGAATAATAATTTTAATATAGGAATATTTCAACAACATATAGGAATGTTTATGTATCATTGTTCAACATGACTTGTGTTAATGCAAATTAGCAACTGCTGACTTTCAACATTACATCACAAAGTTTGCCAATTTTGCCAATCTGATTATAGTATGAAGTGACTCACATCACACCACAGTCAGAACCCCACCCACAGGTGGTCATGGAGTGACTCACATCACACCACAGTCAGAACCCCACCCAAAGGTGGTCATGGAGTGACTCACATCACACCACAGTCAGAACCCCACCTACAGGTGGTCATGGAGTGACTTACATCACACCACAGTCAGAACCCCACCCACAGGTGGTCATGGAGTGACTCACATCACACCACAGTCAGAACCCCACCCACAGGTGGTCATGGAGTGACTCACATCACACCACAGTCAGATCGCCACCTACAGGTGGTCATGGAGTGACTCACATCACACCACAGTCAGATCCCCCACCCAGGTGGTCACTGACATGTAGATTTCTACTGCAAAAATTATTTTGTCATGATGAATTACAAGAAACCTCTAAATATCCACAATTATTAGGAAAATGTAGGATTGTTTTAATACGGGAAATATAGGAATTCCAATTGCAATTAAAATGTAGGAAATATTGGAAAATATAGGAATGTTGGGCTGTCTGGGCACCATGTTGCAATTAACAACACCTGTAATTGTAATCAACATCATATGTAATTGTGATCAACATCACATGTAAATGTAATCAAAATGTTGTAATGAAAATTAAATGTGGTTGTGGGAATATAATGGATTAAACACATAAAGGTTGTCAGACATAAATAACCACCTGGCATCTGTTTTACATAACATGGCTCTTATAACAGTACATACAATATTCCGTACACTTTTCGCATTAAGCTTAAATTTAAGACAAATGCTTAGTTCGTGTATAAATTAATAACTAAAATAGATGACCACAAAAGTTGCAAACTTAAGCAAAAATGTCACAATATACATGAAATGTCACAATATACATGAAATGGCTCAATATACATGAAATGGCTCACTATACACACACATAAATAATAAATACATATGCACATTGCACATACATCAATCACGAGCATAATAATATATACATTATAAATGCAAGCACACATATAATTATACTAGCGTACTATGCTAACTAAATGAACGTTTCATGCCAGAGAATTATTGGAATGCTTCAAGCCAGATAATTTGTTATCTAACTGCACAGATAGTTAACTACTCATCTATTAACTACTCGTATATTAACTATTCATATTTTAACTACTCGTATGTTAACAATTCGTATATAAACTACTCAAAGTGCATAGTTAAGGATTATGCAATAAATTAAATTAATGATTAAGTGAATCCGGAGCAACAAGAATGCATCTGAATCATAAAAGTCAAAAGTCAGGCATACATAGAGATTATGTACCAAATGTGGCTAATATAGTCAAGTGACTGGTGTCAGAATTGACTGATTTGTGATGTGATGTCACTTTTTAATGTATGGAATAAAACCACCACCAGTGCATTCGCATGCATCACTGCGCATGCATCACTGCACATGCATCACTGCGCATGCATCACTGCGCATGCATCACTGCACATGCATCACTGCGCATGCACTCGCTACTCACAGTAGCGGCGAAGTGTCTCGAGGAATTAGTGTTGGGCAACGCTGGTAAACTGTTCCATGTCTGCGTTTAGAAACAGCATAGGCTTGCAATGTTTCAGAAACAAACATCCATATCACGTATTAAACATAACATACACTGATTTTTGTAGGCAACAACAGTTTCAACATATTGTATGGACAGGATTTCTGCAAAAAACTTTCTACTCACTGCAAAAAAACTTGAGTGTAAACTACAAAGCAAGCTTTCAAACTACTGAATTGAATAAGCTGGACCAAGTGATCACATCTATCTAGTTATCGGCACTTCCCCGCTCCACGCTTTAATCTGATATATGGCCCCTACTCAGTATTAGTAAAGGGATGAAACTGAAGGTATTGCGAACATGCATATTCCTGGTAGCTCCATGTAGCTGCGAAGCATGGGTACTATGCAAAGTGGATATAAAACTGATTAAGTGTTTTTGAGATGCCGCTAAAAGGATTTTGCAATTTTGTAAAGCACCCAAGACTGAAATATTTTGTTCACATTAACTAGTGTAATGGAAAAAGGCAACGATGGAGGAAACAGCAGCAGCGAAAAGAAGCAGAGCCAAGCCACAACAAAGATGAGAGAAAGACATCAGAGATGTCTTCGGAACACGACAGCGGCTGGTGGAATAGCTGGAGACATAATTTTTTCAAAGAGATTTGGACACTGCGAGTCATTACGAGACCCGAGCCATACTCACTTCGAGCTTCTGTGGAGTTGACGCAGGACTCTTCTGTAGTCTCACTGAGGCCGCGTACAGTTGTAACCTCCACTCGTCATTGTTGCTGTCGTCATCATCATCGTCCTCCTCCCCCCGTTCCTCTGTGATTGTCTGCCCCACACTGTGACTGGGAGTGAACCCCCCGACACTGTCTAGATGGTGACCACTCCAGTGTCCCCCCAAGCCATGCACCCCCGGAGCTTGACTCAGCTCCAGCGCTCCAGCTGACTCTGCTCCATCAGCCGTAGCAGTCTGGACTGCATCAGCGGCAGCTAGCTGACTCACTTTATACTCGTCCGTCATGTGACATGCTGTGGCCAATGCGACGGCGCCCTTGTGGTCAGAGTTCATCTCTCGCCCACTCGAGTTGAGCAGCTGGTGGTCGCCCGGTAACCGGTTGTCATGGAAACCACCAATCAGTGGGCCATCATGCTCATTCAGTGACCTGCCACTGTGATATGATGACCTGGTACTATGGTCATGTGACGGGTGGGCGTATCCACTGCTGACTATGCCAGAATGTCGGTTATCGTGATTAACATTAAAAGCACAAGGTTCTCCCAAGGGGACGGCCATGGTAGCTGTCGGATACTGTTCATACATTTCATCGTTTCTGATTGTCGTACGTTTTGCCATTGGGATATTGGTATATGTAGATGTCGATTTAGCGCCCCCACCCTGCGATGGGATACGAGACTGACCACAGCCGCTGGGCCCAGCAATCGAGTGCGGTGGACAATTGTCATGGCCACTACTAAACTTGCCACCGCCACGGTCACCAGCAGGGCGAGGTGGGTCAAAACTTCCCTGCCATTTCATCCTCAAATCACACTCACTCATGTATTCACCGCCGTGTGGCCCCACCCAACGCCGACCACGCTGGTTCTCTTGGTTGCTACGGTAACCAGTACCACGGTAGCAACCGGTGTCACTGCGGTACCCGGTGTCACTACGATAACCAGTTTCGTTCTGGTAAGCGGAGTCAGACTCATAGCCTCGACTGACGCACTGGGTTCGTCTGTAGCCTCTCCGAGGGTGGCCTCGTGGCCAGTAGGCCATCTCGTGTGTGGCTTGAGGACCAGGGTCAGGCAATCCCCCGTCCAGCCCCTGCATGAAGTCTGCGTACGTCATGCGAGTCGTCAAAGAGTTTGTGTTGTTGGTGTTCTTTGACTGCGTGCCCAACTGTACAAATCCACTGGGGCTTAAAAATCCGCCATCGTCGTCGTCCTCGTTTCTGAACTTCAAAGCCGACTTCAACCCGGGCTTTTTTGTAGGAACTGAAAGACAGGACATAACAGCAGGTGATATGACATATTCTTATTCTTAGTTTATCAGCTGTACGCTTTCCCTTGATTTGGCACCAGACAAATCGTACCAGTGAAGTATACTGGTTGGTGCAACAGTCGATATACGTAATATAATATGCATTTTTCAACAAAATCAGAAGAAACTTTTATGCAAGAGATTACACCTGACTTCACATCTAAATAATGTGGAGAGTGATGGTCTAATGGTTAGAGCGCCCAACTGTCGAGAGGACGGACATTCGATTCCACCTGCCATCATTCTGAAGCTTGGGCAACTGTTACTCCATTTTGTTTGTGTCGTTCGGAAGAGACAGTGAAAGCTGCTGGTCTTTGCTTACATGGTGCCAAGGCCAGGGGAAGTAAAAGATCCTACACAGGGGGAGATGTGTAATATGTCTAGGACTTACAGAGTGGTGGTCTCTATCTAAACCCACTGATTTTAGCTCCCGCGGCAGCCGCCGCCTCTAGGTCGGGTGCGTGAGAGGCGCCGAGCAGACAGTGTGGATGTCAGTAATGTCGTAGCTGTCTCCCAGGATCTAAATCAGTACATGAACGAATTAATGTCTTTAAACAGCGCAACAACTCACCGATGTCTTCAGTGATTCTAGATGCACGCCTGGGGGCAGTGAGGGAGATTTTCGCCTGCTGGTTGGAGACGAAAGAGGACGCATTGGACGAGATTGACAAGCGTGCCTTGTCTTTTATCAACTTCTCCTGCAACCCAACAACACACATTAGAGTGACATCGCCAATTTCCGAATGTACATTCCAGTCAAATAGCAGGGCAGATATGTAAACAAAACTGCAACCCCAAAACAGAATATTGTTTAGCAGATATGTGAAAAATACAGTCCACTGATGGCCATTCAAAAAAATTTTATAGTTTATGCATAGTCTAAGTGTGTGCCAAGTTTCTTGCGTCCATTGTTAAATTAAAGTGAAACCAAAGGCACTTATAAGGGTGCCTAAAAACTAACCATTTGCAACTATAATCAAGAATATCACACAAGTGGTTTAATGCGGCTGTGCATATCACGTGCATTTTTAACGTGGTTGAGATGTGCTGTTACATTTTTATTTGCTTTTATATCGGATTTACACGTAGCAAAAACTCTTACAATGCTGTACTGTGCAGCATTCGGATGTAAACATGATTCAGCTAGGTATAGAGTTGGTTTTTTTTTATTTCCTCTGGAAAAACAGACAGTAGTGAAGCAATGAATTCACAATTGCAGGTACGCTGGTTGGAAGCCCACGCGACATGCTAGACTTTGTTTAGCCCATTTTGAAGAGTTGAAGTTGATATATTCATCAACTAATGTGTCAAGATCCTTCAAAACGTTGGTGACAGAGAACATTAAAGCCTGAAGCAGTACCAACAATCTTCCAGCATGTACCTCAGCTGAAGGCTTCGACACAATGTAAACACCTGATCATGACAAGAGAACTGTCAAATCGGAACGAGAGGCGGTTAGTGAACAATGAATGAATGGACTGATAAGTTGATTTTAGATGCAAACATCATGTCCAAACTTATCTACGTCTACGATCAGGCATTTAAAGTTGGAGTTGTGGGAAACCTAGTCAGCCGTCTTGACGTAGGATTCGGAACAAATATGGCATTGCCCATACAAAAATTTTTTGGGGCATTCAACGAGGTATATTTAGTTAACCACTTGCATGATATTATTGATTATAGTTGCAAATGGTTAGTTTTCAAGTACTCTTATAGGTGCAAAGGCCCAAAAATGCCTTTAGTTTCACTTAACAATTCAGGCATTTTCCCTTACAACCTAATAAAAAAACTGAAAAAAAAATGTATTTCCACACTCACATCAAGAGTTAGACCCTGTTTACAATGTACTATTGCAGACTGTAAATAATAAAAACATTAACTGTTTCTAAGATGGCTAAAAACTTAACTAGACAAACTAAAACGCACAGAGAAATTATACAAATTATCAAGTAGCTAAGAATTGTAAAAAAAAAAATTTTGATAGCTACAATAACAAATAATATAAACCTGAATAAATAAACATACAGTCAAACTTTAATGAATAAATAACTAAAATAAGAATACAATTATTAGACAATGAAACGCATAAATACAAAAGTGTAAATGTTATGATAACAGAATACATTAAACGCAAGTTTAAATAGAGTGTTTTAATTACTCGCGGTGGTGAACAGTGAAACAACTCTAACCCTGTCTGCTCTAAGCAGATGATGCCTCTCCATTAAGAGATGCTGCAACATGTTGCTGCTGCAATCTTGGGTGACATGTGACATGGACGAATCTCGTCTTGCGGTCGTAATATTCTGAAATACACACAGAAGGGGAAAAAATCTACCAATCTGTTGTCATGATGACCTGGCACTACCATAAGTGTGCATTTATGGTTCTTACAAGAAATTCTACAAGGTCGGTAAAACTGATTTGCAATAAGGGTTCGAAATTAACGCTGATTTGCTAGTCCGAGAGTAATAGATATTTCCATGGACTAAAGGTTTTTGAAAGGTTAGCCTGTTTGACAAGTGTGAAATGGTTGATGTCAGTGGCGTCTTCTGGCTGACTAAACATGTTTCTGTGAGCGAAAAGGGGTGGTCTTCTCTTGGGTCGTAAGGTGAAACTGGTTCCTAAACAGGGTTGGAAAAAATCATGATTAAAAAAATATTTTTCAGATTTATTTTAATCAGATTTTTTTATAGTTTTATTTAAATTTGATGTATACATAAGTCTTAACAGAGGGTGCATGATCTTAGACTGGTAGAACACTATAATTATATACCAGTAATATAATTATAATATAGGTTCACTTAAAAAAAAAATTGTATTGTCAGCTAGCAGTCTATTACCAGTGTTAACATTTACATGCTGAAAAATACAATCACTTTAAATTTGAAGCAACTTTGTCCTGTTTAAATGTAAACTAATAAATATGACCATTAAACAACTTTAGAATAACTTAAATAACCACTTCAAATCAAATGACCACTCTAAAACAGACTACAGGCTTATACAGAGTAGATAACTTGGAGCTGATGTTGGGCTCATTGAATTGAGATAGTGTCCACAGCTGCTTGTAGTTCCTTAGGCTATATATATATATCTTTAGAAGGCCTTTTGTGGTCATTGTTTGTTGGCAGGGTGAATAAGAACCTGTCCAGGGCTCAGTGTATGCTAGACAGCAAATTGGTACCACACTATACTAGTGCAGATGGTCTCACTAGAATCAACATACTGAATTGGTAACAACTAGTGGCTTGTTTGCTTAAGGTGGAATTTATCTCAGGACTTCTGACTTGAAAAGATGCTGCCTATTGAAGTCATGGTGGCTTCACTGCATTCAGTATGCAGAAATGTGTCATCAACTAACACCAAATTAGAATGAAACCACATCACAAGAAATTCAACTAATTCCAATCCATCTGTGATGGTTTCATGGCCAGAAAAAGTCTAAAATCAATGATTTCTTTGAGTGATTTAAATCAATTATTTAAATCAAATGATTTTGATACACTGACTGTGTACGCACCATGGCGGCAGAAACAAATAATAAGACTCTTTTTCTCTTGCTAATTTAGAATTTCTTGATGGGTTATTTATCTACACTGTATGTTGATTGAGCCACTCTCCATAGACAGAAGCTACACTGACCCGTCTATTTCTGCCGCTCTGTTGCACACACACATCCAACTATACGTCTACTAAATTAACCTCACAAATAAACTGAATTAACAATTACAGTTCCGTGTTAGTAAGACAAGCTGATCACATTCATGTTTGTAAGCTTTTTATAATGAGTTCATTTGGCTACAAATTGACAGCCCTAAATATTTACATTAGACAGATATTTGCAGATTAGCCTTCAGGTTATTCTATTCAGAATCAGGACGTTCTGTTGTCTAGGCCTTCCCTTCAATTCATATGTGCCTGAATGACCATTGTCCTGTGCAAGTTCAATTACTGTTACTCATACATGCTCTTGTCAAATCGTTCCATCCTCTTCCAGCAAGCAGCGCCAGCCCGTTGTCCCTGTTGATGTTTCGGACATGCAGGTCTCCCCATATTAGTCCGTCGGGGAGACATGCAGGTCACCCTGTATCAGTCTGTCAGGGAGACACGCAGGTCTCCCTGTATCAGTCTGTCGGGGAGACACGCAGGTCTCCCCATATCAGTCCGTCGGGGAGACATGCAAGTCTCCCCGTATCAGTTTGTCGGGGAGACTCGCAGGTGTCCCCGTATCAGTCTGTCAGGGAGACATGCAGGTCTCCCTGTAACAGTCTGTCGGGGAGACACGCAGGTCTCCTTGTATCAGTCTGTCGGGGACATGCAGGTCTCCCTGTATCAGTCTGTCGGGGAGACACGCAGGTCTCCCCGTATCAGTCGGTGAGACACACAGATCTCCCTGTATGAGTCCGTCGGGGAGATATGCAGGTCTCCCCGTTTCACAGCACAGACAGCGGTAAATAAATCCTTCTACCGCATCCGTGTTGTTCCTACGCATGGGCCACCATTTGGCATTGTAAAGCAGCACATACACTACCAGTGACCGGAACAAGCTCGACTTTGTCTTCCGTGACATATTTATAGACAACCTTGTGCATTAGAAATGGCTTTCAGGGTATGGACATTTCTTGCTGGACACTTTGCCCCAATCATTTCCCCCTTGAACATTTTATAGGGGGACATTCCCTCCCTAAGTTTACAATCAAGGCAATATTTTGTCTTTATTCCTTAATGTTTCTTTACTAACTACTAAATATAAGCAAAATTACAAATAATCAATAATATACAAAAATGTTGTGTATATCACATTTGTTTGCCATTATGTACTGTAATATGCAGTAAAATATATGTTTTTTGGCACTGAGTATATCTATACGTTACTCTGTTCAGATACCATTATTTCGATATAAAATTGATAATTGGAATTTGTATTTTGTAATTAGAATTGGTATTTTTTGAGATGGAATTGGTATGCATAATTGGGATTGGAATTGACATAATGTAACTGAACCAAGTCTGGCCGTTTTAGTGGGGGGGAATGTCCAGGGGAAAGTTTTTGGGGGGGATATCTTCCGTGACATGTCATAGCCTTAATGTGATGATACAAATAATATCAAAACTTCCAGGGCACCTAAATCCTCGAAAATCCTAACTTAGAAGTGCATCAAACTCTACCACTCAAGTAACTCAACTACTGATGGCCACAGTATGTGCACTGAGACAATGTGACAATGTGACAAGTTGGACGTGGTAGTTCAAAGGTTGTAGGGCCAGACTCTCTATCTAGATGACCAGGGTTCCAGTCTATCTGCTGACAAGTTGGACATGGTAGTTCAAAGGTTGTATGGCCAGACTCTCTATCTAGAGGACCAGGGTTCCAGTCTATCTGCTGACAAGTTGGACGTGGTAGTTCAAAGGTTGTAGGACCGGACTCTCTATCTAGAGGACCAGGGTTCCAGTCTACCTGCTGACATTTTGAAACTTGGACAATTTCGATCACCTCAAATTATATGACACCGCATGTCTAAGGCAGGGAAGTGGAGAGCCTGTTAAGAGCATACACGTGTACCTGTTGCGGGTTCAGTCACTCTAATCAGAAAATAGGATGGGTTGGTGGCTGTTTACAAACTTCCCACAACTGAGACAACAACAAAAATGAGAGCACATAAGTAAAAACTCACGCAGAATGATGTAGATGAAAACTGACAAAAGATGCAACGTATTCGACCTATGAAGCAACAAAGTGTACAATCCGCCGTACATGCCCTAATTAGCATACACCCCCTTTTTAATCAGCAGGATCCATAATTATTGTAATCTGACTAGTGTGGAACAATTGAAGTTTCGCCATCTGGTGTTAAACAGCTGGCACCACTTTTCAGTTGTTCTACACAGGTCACCACATCTCACCACTAGTGTTAAAGAGTTGTCTTGTTGTCTAGAGAAACAATTTTTTGGTGTATGCTTAATTGTACAGATTCTTTGACATTTTTCCATGGCATAATTTTTTTTCAAGCGTACTCTACGCTTAATAGGTCGGATACGGTGTTTCCGGATGTACTGGTGCCTGAGTACAAACCATCTGGGTCTACTAGTCACGTTATTCCTACCTTTCTCGTGGCTACCATTGACAGCTCTTCCAGTGCGTCATCAATGTTTGCCTGTAGCATGGTACCTGTGATAATACTGTATCGCTTCGGCCTCTGAAACACAACGCAATGCAATGTTGTCACGATACATATCGCAATACATATAAGAATACATAGTTGTAAAGATTCACAAAAGAAATAATTTACACGCCTGTAATTGTCTACTGAAAACACAATGTTCATGAAAAAATTGTAATGACTAAAACTAGTGACGCCTGTAACGTGAGATTTCGACAGGTAGCAAGTGAATTTGACTGCATTAGCTACAGTGCAAATATGAAGACTCGAAACGGCTCACAAGTCTTGCTTTTGACGTAGTTTCAATTTTAATATGATAAAACTTTGAAAATGATGTTTGCATGTATCGTAACTCTTGCAAAATATCATGATTCATTGATACATCGATACAGCCCTATCGACACACAAACCTACAATGTCTATGTCATTAAAGGCAGAAAGTAAATTTTTTTTGCTTCAAATCATTAATAAACAAAATCTACTGTAACATCTTGACTGTCCAAACCTGTTTTAACAAAGCACAATTTTTTTTATATAATTTGACCGTTATCTATTTTCGACTCGAATATTGTGTGCACACTGCCTGCCAAATGACAACGTCGAGATTCATAAACAGACAATGGTCAAATTATATGAACATTCTGGTTTATTAAAACTCATTTAATAGTATTTATAACCCAATAAAAAAAAACTATAACAGATTGAAGTATTACACACAGGTAGAAGTCAGTAGAAGATCTTGATTACCTCTGCCTGGAACTTAATGATACGTTGGTTGAATCGTTGCTCCTCCCATAAAGATGGGTGCAAGTTGGTTTCATGGGACAGATCTACAAGCCAACACCAGCAAGTAATTCAAAGTACAATTTATTTAAAGCTCCTCAATTAGATTTTTCGCTCGTATTATTTCGGAATAATTTTGCGTGAAATCGAACCTGTCTAGAGTCCCATACAACATGCTAGCTTGTTTGTGCAAACGTGTTATTCGGTTTTGGTGAAATCATTGGATAAAACATTAAATTATTTTCGATGAGAAAAAGGGCAAAAGTGGCTCCGCCTCCATATACTATGACAAAAGTGACTCCGCCTCCATATATTATGACAAAAGTGGCTCTGCCTCCATCAAAATTAGCCGTCTCCACATACTATGACAAAAGTGGCTCTGCCTCCATATACTACGACAAATAGCTATTCAATGTTTTGTAAGTTACCTAATCTAAGTGTAAAAGTATATTTATGATCTGTTGATGATTTTATCGAATATTATTTTATTTAAACTTACTCCATGTGCTAATTAAACAATTCACGCACTAGAGATCTAAACATCAAAAAAACAATTTGTGATGGGCTAAATGTAGTGAGGATGGAGTTTTAATTCAAAGTGTGATGCATCAATACAACATAAGGTGGAATGACTTTCACCCATAAAACACTGGACTATGATTTATAACATTAGTAAATAGCACAGTAATAAATAAATAGATAGGAAGCAACTTGGAATTGTTGCACTCACCATAAGCAAACAAATCCGCCAACAATCACACCGATTGTAACATAGCAATTTCACAATGCAAGCAACCGCCACTTAACATTAAACTGGATACATTAAGAGTTATTTGGAAACTGATCAATAACTTCCGGTTATGGTGAAACTGTTTCAGGCAGAGAGTCATTGTGTCGACAGCTAGCCTGACTAACAGGATTCAAAGTTCCTGTGGGGTGTTAGTCTCAACATAAGAGGCAGTCAACCCAATGTGAACTGTGAGAGCTGTCAAAGTTTTATGTTGAAATGTTATCATATACACAACATAACAACAACATACAAATTATGTAAAATAAACTTTAGTAACTAAAATGATGTTATGTAGCTTTTGTGTCTGTGACCGTAAATTTCAGAACTGAACTGTCCACAGATGAACTGAACTGTTCTAAACTGAAATGACTGAGGCCGAACTGTCCGAGAATGGAACATCTTAGCCAAAAACGTCCTACACTCACTCATTAGACTCTATCTCAAAAATATACTGCTTCATCTGTGGCAGGTGTAGAAGACTTAGACACCAATAGACAGTGTGCTCCAACTTAATACAGTTCCCCATTGGAAACACGTTTGTACAAAAGGAAGACTTTCAAGTCATCTCTGTTGATATCGAGCGATGTGGAATTAGAATGTAAAATTATCCAAATGCAACCACATCATGAAATCAGTGAAACTGAGATAGTGGCATCAGAGGAGATGAAGACAGTGGTCCATGATACTCACCACCAGTGAAACTGAGATAGTGGTATCAGAGGAGATGAAGACAGTGGTCCATGATACTCACCACCAGTGAAACTGAGATAGTGGTATCAGAGAGGATGAAGACAGTGGTCCATGATACTCACCATTTTCTTTGGCAGCCTCGTTAGGCCGCTGTGGCAACATATAACATGTGAGCACCTTATGCCCGGAGTCCTTATCTTTCTCAATCTGCAGTCGTACAAGAGGCTTCGTCTGTGGGCAAAGAACAGGATTAGGTAAATCCTTATATTACACTTTATTGATTCCTTAGGACCGCTCAAAGCATTTTACACTTCACCCCCTGGCAGACCTTTCCCATCCAACACCAACTCGACTTCTCTGGGAATCATACAGCCAAATTGCAATTACTGCACAAAGACTATTCATTCACATATATCCACTCTATAGCCATATACCAATTACTGCATGAGGACTATTCATTCACATGTCCACTCTATAGCCATATACCAATTACTGCATGAGGACTATTCATTCACATATATCCACTCTATAGCCATATACCAATTACTGCATGAGGACTATTCATTCACATGTCCACTCTATAGCCATATACCAATTACTGCACAAAGACTATTCATTCACATATATCCACTCTATAGCCATATACCAATTACTGCATGAGGACTATTTATTCACCTATATCCACTCTATAGCCATATACCAATTCATACAGGTGAGTAAACAATTTATTTATACAGCTAGGTAAACAAATAAGATGGGATGTGAGAAAGGCAGGGGAGGGGAGGATGAAGTGGAGGGAAAACGCTGCCGACAGGGAGCAATGGAACAAGACAAGCAGCAATGCAGCAGTACAAGAGCTAGTTGGCCTTACTCCATTGTAAAGGGAACCACGAGGAAGACCAACAATTCTGTACCTGGTTGTCAGTGAGCCAGAGGGCCTGCAGCTCCTTCAACTTGGTCAGACTGTATGGCAGGTACAGGAGTTGGTTGTCGCACAGGTTGAGCACCCGCAAGCGAGGGATTCGGCCGACCTCTTCTGGAATGAACTTCAAGCTGTTGCTCCGAAGCGACAACACTGTGATGCCGCTACAGCTGCCAATCTGTGACAACAGATGTCAACCATTAAGTCAAAGGTCACTATGAGCCGCCTCAAACTGGGAGCATTGGGAACAATTACAAATTAGTGATCACGATTTCGGTACACGGGAGTTGTGAATTATGCTGACAGTACTTACAGACATTTTAATTACAGCCAATAATACTAATATAATTGTCGAGCATGTGGTTGTTTGTTTTATTTTTGTTTAGTTAATTATAATGTATATGTAATGCCCCAAAAAGACTGCATGGTACCAGGATTAAAAATTCTAATCATAGCTAGGTACCCCATATATAAAAAATAAAAATCGAACAGATGATCATTTAAATAGTTCCACATGATACAGTGTCCTAAAAAGTTTATAACACTTTTGGAATTTTGTTTATATCTTTATTATTTCCGAACGTATTCCACTTTTTGATCTCAGAAAATTAACATTGTTGTCTATTGAATTCGGTTCCATTTCTTATGACCCATAATGCTGAGGACTGTATTTCATCGATATGAAAATAGCAATAGTTTTTAATGTATTGAATATATTGATGTGAAATAAAAAATACGTGACCCAAAAATAAACGTTAATAATATCTGACCTTGACATGACGTAATTAGTTGACCTACATTTAACCTTTGACTTATTTACATGGCATAATGGTATTATTTGGTTCTAATTAATTAGTAAATGAGCTTACTAAACCTACATTTCATATTTGACCTATTTACGTGGATTAATGGGATAATTTAGCTGTTATTCAATAGGTAATGGGTCTATTTAACTTTTAATAGATGGCAAATGTCAATTTATCAACTTGAATACTATATGACCTTGTAATTTTTACATTGCCTAATTAGTTTACAAGCATTTCACACTTGACCTATTTACAGGTCACACTTGACCTGTTTACAGGTCACACTTGACCTATTTACAGCATGATAATAAGTTGGTCCACCCATACGGGGCTAGGGGCGTCAAAATAATTGTATGTGTTTAGATTATACTTCAGTTGTGAATATTTCACCATGTATTAATTATAAAAGGGTTGTAGCATACATTTCCTCAGACAATGTCAATGCCTATCAACGTTCATCATATCTTTTTATTTTTTGCAGGCAAATGGTGGGTCAACGTAAGAGTGTACGGTTATCGTAGACGCCAGCACATTTGTCAAAACCAGAATTGATCACTTTGATGTCGCTCATCGATGGACGATGGATCTATCTCAAACTGAAGACCACTGAAGAAAGGAATAGTTGTCCTCAGATGAAGTCTTATATCATGTTGCAACAGTGCATGCAGTATTCATTATTCGATTCATTGGTATCGGAACAGCCGATTTTAATCCATATGCATCACAAACTAGCTGAAGTCTGTACACACAAGTTGCTGTTGAATACCTTTACCTGTAACACAAAATACATTAAATTTTGAATAATTAAATAAATAATTATATCAAATGATAAAATTTACAAATAACCGAAGTACATACAGTAAATCTTGCACAAACACAAACTGTATCTTCTAAATTCTAAGATGTACAATGATAACATGTAAAATAAAATAAAATAAAATCATTAAGAAAATATTGAAGTTGGTGTAAATGATCGCTGCAAATTAAAATTAATAAAAAAAAATAGTGGCGGATATATAAGTATAAAATATATATATGCATAATCAACTATTTAAGTGTAAAGTATATGTAGCTTAAAAAAATTATTACTTGGTTTTTAATAATGAGCACTGGAAGGCGACCGAACACAGGTATATACAATAAAATATTCATTATCAATGCATACCTTAGAAATACTACACAACTCACACCAGGTATTACAATTTACAAATTATATAATCAGTAAAAAAAGGTATGCAGTAAAATGCCACCAAAAAATGTTATTTCTGACACAACAAATAGTAAATACTGCTGCACAAACTACAAAAATACATATATAACAAATGTTATAAACAAAACGTGCCAGCAATAAATTTTTTTAATGTGGATTGCTCGGATTATGATTCTACGGAAAGATTTCATATTCGAGTATTGCAAATGACATGTACCATGTCCGTGACGCTGTCAAATCATCTTTGAAAAAAATTACTGTTATTAATTGTTAACATAGAATATTGACGCATAGACAAAAATAATACATTTATATTAACTTTTATCAACAAAACATGCAATTATTTCATTGCAGAAATACGGATGTTAACCGATTACGATGTGTCGAAGGGTCTTTAAAATATTCGTTCACGTGAAGCCACCAGCCATAGCTTCTGAATGCCAAAACATAACAAATTAGCATGCACCGGGTCATATTGCCCATATTTTCCTAAAAACCGGCAGCTGTGCATTACAATAATATATACATCATTTTAAAGCTAAGTATTTATTGTACTGTACATATTTATTCATTTAAAATTCTTCTTTTGATTATATCTATTTTTTAGCAAGTATTCGCAAACAAAAACTTCCTTACCTTCGCAGATTCAGTGAAGTGTTGGAATGTAAAGAAGACATTCATTGGTTGATATGAAGGTAAACAAGCTTGGCCACATCATCTGCATACTAATTATTTTGGCTTTTTCCGCGACCATGTGACGTGAGAGTCACGCCAACAATCCAAATACGGGACATGGCAAACGACGCTATTTTGGTCGACGAAAAAAAGTGACGCCATCTAGCGGAACTTGATATACCTATTATAGTTGATGGGAATGCTTCCCTGGTGGCGCACACATGGCAATAAGTGTAGCCACATCAAAGGACTACATCCTGGCAACAGCAACAAGCAACCTCCCAAAGCAAGTAACAAACTGCTGTGATTGACAAGGCAGTTCAGTTCGAGGAGATAGTTGCAATAAGCCGCAGACTTTAATAACATTTAGGGCTGTTCTTGTCAAAAACATCAGGGCAGAGAGTTATATACATTTTTTAAAGGAGTCAACATTATAATATAGCTACCTCCAAATAATAAGTGTGTGTGTGCTTGTATGCATGAGTGTGCGTGCGCATGCAAGAGTGTGCGTGCGCATGCACAAGTTTGCACGCGCATGCACGAGTGTGCACGCGTACGCATGCACACAACATAGCAACCTATCAACAAAGTAAACATACTAGAATGCCTGAATAATGAAATAGCTCCTCCAAACTAGTTGAAAGATGTATGTATACCTGGAGCATTAGCGATATAAACACTAGGCACCAATAATTTGGGCAAAAGCAGACGTTCTACAGTCATTCAACTGTGCCAACATTAATCCTACCTCTGGTGGAATTTCGGTCAAGAAATTCTCGTCGGCGTACAGAGTTCGCAGATGTCGCAGTAATCCAATACTAGGTGGCAGTTTTATTAGGTCATTGGTACTAATGTGTAGCTCTGACAGTGATGACAGTCTGCAGCAAGAGAAAGGACAGTTACACAAATGTAGAAAAGGTTCATTGGCACTGGCGTGTAGTTCCGATAGTGATGGCTTCTAGAGTGAGAATGAATTTGTTTACGTATAATTCCACCACTGTCAGTTGTCAAGTACCATTGATACAGGTAAGTGAAATTGGTAACGCGGAATGAAAGAACTCCGCTTCGTACTCTCTTGGAGATATGTGCCGGTCCCAAGCCTGGAAAAGGAGGAGCTTTTAGCAGCCCCAGCCCGTAAAACAAAACTTGCACAGAAACGACTACTCTCGACTGCCAAATAAACGTATAGGCCAAATACCAGTATAGGGAGGCAAATCGGTCAAATTTAATAATAGTTTAGTGCCGAATAACAGTATAGTGGGGCAAATTGTTCAAAACAAATAGTAGTACAATGTGAAAAAATCACTAGTATATTTGTCTTTTTTTTTACGTGACGTGAAGCTAAGGCATCCCTAGAAAACCATGCTGATCGCCATGTATTTTGTTTTTTCTTTCTGCTGAATACGTATCAACTTTATGCATATTCGCGTCACCACAGATAGTAACTGCATTTCATATCTGTGAAAAACTGTGAACTTTCCGTTTTTTAAATGGACATTAAAGTTTTATTGAATTGAATACGCAAGCCCGTTTATGGGAAACCGCCGGCAGCCAGTTATGACCGGTTTGAGGCGCTGCGCACGACGGCCATTTATTGTCAGTTTACGTGGTGATAATGGCGTTTTAACTAGTAATATACAATGTCGAGCTCAGGAGAACTAAGGATTCTGACTGATTCATCTAATCATGGAAATATAACGGTCTAATGCTTCGGGATCAAAATCTAGGATCGTCAGAAGCACGGGATTCTGCTAAATTCACGACTGTCATTCGAAAGGATGAAAACTTGGCCGTCAGAGGGAGCCACATGCAGCTCCAGTTGGGAGCAAGTCATTCTATATATAGCAATAGGGAGCGAGAGCAATCGCTCTCCTAAAATTATACTCTGCATAATTTACCACGATTATCGGAGAATATAGCCTGGCACAAATGTTTAAATTTAATAATAGTATAGTGCCAAATAAGGTGCGTATAGGGTGGCATTTTTCATCAAATAAATACCTGTATAGGGAGTTATTTGGCACTCAAGAGTACAAAGGATCAAATATTGGGAGGGGAAGACAATCCGGTTGGACTGAGTATGAAGTGTTGAAGTGAAAGAAGCAAGGAAGCTACCATGCAGAACCTTCTTTCTCCCAGGACAACCACCCAAGTTGGTATATGAAACGTTCGTACTATGTACGAAACAGGGAAGACTGCCCATATTGCAGCAGAGATGAGGCGGTACAAACTTGCCGTACTCGGTCTCAGGCGAGACCCTTATTTATTCAGGACACGAGGAAGAAGACGCTCCGCACACAGAAGGAGTTGGTCTAATGCTATCCAAAGGAGAAGCTGAAGCTCTCTAGACTTGAAGGCATTTTCATCCTGCACCATTTTAGCAAGATTCCACACCAGAATACGCAAGGTACTGATTGTACAGTGCTATGTCCCAACAAACGACTCAGATGCAGAGAAAAAATCCGAGTTCTATGGGAGACTCCAAGCAGTTGTGGACCAAAAAGCAAAGAAAGATTTATTAATCATGATGTGTGACTTCAATGCCAAGACTGGAAAGGACAACACAGGAAAAGAGCTAGTCGTGGAGAAAGAGGGCCTTGGTGAGATAAATGAGAATGGACAACTATTCACCGACTTCTCCCACTTCAACAGTCTGGTTATTGGGGGAAGTGTATTCCCACACAAGAGGATTCACAAGACCACATGGATTTCAACAGACCATCAGACAGAGAATCAGATTAATCATATCTGTATCTCCAGTACCTTTAGAATATCCCTGCAAGAGGGGAGCTGATGTAGGAACAGACCACCACCTGGTCACAGGAAAATTAAGTTCAAGCTCAAGAGATATCACCAACAGCGAAACCAGGATTCAGATACAACACTGAACTGTTGAGAGACATAACAACCAAGTACAGCTTCCAGTTGGAACTAGCAAACAGATACCAACTCCTGTCCAGCCTCATTGAAGATGATGCAACAGTGGAACAAGTGTGGCAACAAAGCAAATCAGTACAGAAAGATACTCGGTAAGAGATCAAGAGAGCACAAAGACTGGACTGCAGCTGAAACCTTGGAGAAGGTAGCAGAACGGAAGCAGAGAAAAGCAAAAATAAACAACAGCAAAACAAGAGGAGCCAAGACAGAAGCACACCGCCCGTATACAGAAGCCAACAAGGAGGTAAAAAGAAGTGTAAAACGTGACAAGAAAGACTTTGTAGAGAGACTGGCCGGCCAAGCAGAAGAAGCTGCAGGACAAAGACATCTGAAAGAATTGTATGACATTACATGGAAGCTAGCGAGTACACGTCGTAAAGATGATCAACAGGTTATGGACAAAACTGGACAGGCGTTGACAAACCAAGTAGACCAACTCAACCGATGGAAAGAGTATTTCGAAGTACTACTAAACCGACCTTCACCTGATGAGCCTCCAGATATACCTCCAGCTGGAACACCACTTCACATCACCACTGACAGACCATCAAAGCAAGAAATCAGGAAAGCAATCCTGCAGTTGAAGAATGGGAAAGCACCGGGCTCATCAGATGGGATTCCACCAGAAGCAATAAAGGTTGACACAGAGACATCAGTGGACTGTCTTTACCGGCTCTTTGGGAAGATCTGGGTTGAAGAAGAGATTCTAGAAGACTGGAGACATGGCTACCTGTTCAAGCTCCCCAAGAAAGGCAATTTGAAAGACTACAAAAACTGGAGGGGCATCATGTTACTGTCAATACCAAGTAAAGTGTTCAACAGGATTGTTCTGGAAAGAATGAAAACAGAGGTTAACAGACTATTGCGGGAGGAACAGGCTGGCTTTTGGAAGGAGAGGTCATGCACGGACCATATAGCTACTCCACGAGTGATCATTGGACAGTCCCTGGAGTGGAAGGAGAGGTCATGCACGGACCATATAGCTACTCTACGAGTGATCACTGAACAGTCCCTGGAGTGGAAGGAGAGGTCATGCACGGACCATATAGCTACTCCACGAGTGATCATTGGACAGTCCCTGGAGTGGAAGGAGAGGTCATGCACGGACCATATAGCTACTCTACGAGTGATCACTGAACAGTCCCTGGAGTGGAAGGAGAGGTCATGCACGGACCATATAGCTACTCCACGAGTGATCATTGGACAGTCCCTGGAGTGGAATTCTCCTCTGTACATCACTTTTGTAGACGTTTGATAACATTGACCGTACTGCCCTTTGGAAGTTACTTGCCCATTACGATATCCCGGAAAAGATCATCAGACTGATCCGTACAACTTATGAACCATCCACTTGCCAGGTTGTCCACAATGGCTCCTTGACTCAACCCTTCTCTATATTAACAGGGGTTCACCAAGGATGCCTGCTGTCACCATTCCTGTTCCTGCTGGCAGTTGACTGGGTTATGACATCAACAATAGAAGGTTGCCAGCAGGGAACCCAGTGGACACTCTCCAAACAGCTGGAGGATATTGGCTTTGCAGATGACATCGCACTACTTTCACATCATCATGACAACAGGACAAGGTGACACCACTGTGTGAGTCTGCTGCAAAATTGGGTCTGGAGATCAGCAAAAAGAAAACCAGGACTATGAGAGCAAATCACATGAACAGTTGAGGGGTGAGGACATAGAACAGTTCACATATGTGGGAAGTGTTGTGAGCAGATACGGTGGCACAGACCGAGACATAAAAAGCAGGATAGGGAAAGCCACAGCAGCGTTTAAGACCCTGAGACCCATTTGGACTTCATAGGTCATCTCCGTCAAGACCAAGCTTCGGATTTTTAGTACCAACGTAAAGTCTCCTTCTTTATGCGTGTGAAACCTGGCGCATAACAAAGGCCTTAACACACAAAGTGCAGACTTTCATTAACAGATGCTTGAGGGCCATCCTTCACATTAAATGGCAGGACAAAATCACAAATGAGGAAATCTGGAGAAGAACAGGACAAACACAAGCAGAAGCCCAGATCAAGAGAAGAAAGTGGGATTGGCTGAGCCCTGCTCTAAAATGGAACCCACAAGGGAAACAGAAGAGAGGAAGACCCTGCTCCACCTGGAGAAGGTCTGTGGACCCTGGAGGGCAGACATTGGGACACTCCTGGGGCCAGCTGGAAGTTATGTCCAGAGACAGGACTAAGTGGAGGAAGCTTGTGGTCGACCTATGCTCCACACGGAGTACAAGGGTATAAGTCAAGTAAGTCAAGAACGAAAGAAACTGATTAGGCTTCAAACCAGCAGCGATAAGAAATAATCACTGTTCTTGTAGATCGAGAGTCTGGCATTCAGAACTTACACTTTTGGTTTTCTACTAAACAGCAGCATTATATTTTGAAATGCTAATGTTACACTGTTGCATCTGCTCCTTTCATCTACTTCTTAACTGTGGTGTGTGCTACAGCCAGCTGTACATGCCCTAATCTAATGGGGCAATACAATGACAATTAGTGTCCCAAGGGCGCCATCTTAACTGTGGTGTGTGCTACAGCCAGCTGTACATGCCCTAATCTAATGGGGCAATACAATGACAATTAGTGTCCCAAGGGCGCCATCTTAACTGTGGTGTGTGCTACAGCCAGCTGTACATGCCCTAATCTAATGGGGCAATACAATGACAATTAGTGTCCCAAGGGCGCCATCTTAACTGTGGTGTGTGCTACAGCCAGTTGTACATGCCCTAATTTAATGGGGCAATACAATGACAATTAGTGTCCCAAGGGAGCCATCTTAACTGTGGTGTGTGCTACAGCCAGCTGTACGTGCCCTAATCTAATGGGGCAATACAATGACAATTAGTGTCCCAAGGGAGCCATCTTAACTGTGGTGTGTGCTACAGCCAGCTGTACGTGCCCTAATCTAATGGGGCAATACAATGACAATTAGCGTCCCAAGGGAGCCATCTTAACTGTGGTGTGTGCTACAGCCAGCTGTACATGCCCTAATCTAATAGGGCAATACAATGACAATTAGTGTCCCAAGGGCGTCATCTTAACTGTGGTGTGTACTACAGCCAGCTGTACATGCCCTAATCTAATGGGGCAATACAATGACAATTAGCGTGCCAAGGGCGCCATCTTAACTGTGGTGTGTGCTACAGCCAGCTGTACATGCCCTAATCTAATAGGGCAATACAATGACAATTAGTGTCCCAAGGGCGCCATCTTAACTGTGGTGTGTACTACATCCAGGTGTACATGCCCTAATTTCATGGGGTAATACAATGACAATTAGCGTCCCAAGGGCGCCATCTTAACTGTGGTGTGTGCTACAGCCAGCTGTACATGCCCTAATCTAATGTGACAATACAATGACAATTAGTGTCCCAAGGGTGCCATCTTAACTGTGGTGTGTGCTACAGCCTGCTGTACAAGTCCTAATCTAATGTGACAATACAATGACAATTAGTGTCCCAAGGGCGCCATCTTAACTGTGATGTGTGCTACAGCCAGCTGTACAAGTCCTAATCTAATGTGACAATACAATGACAATTAGTGTCCCAAGGGCGTCATCTTAACTGTGGTGTGTGCTACAGCCAGCTGTACAAGTCCTAATCTAATGTGACAATACAATGACAATTAGTGTCCCAAGGGCGCCATCTTAGAATATGGGCCAGGAAGTTGATACATCAGTGGCGCCACATGGTGAACTGGTTGTTAAAAAACTACGGAATCCCAAATTTTCTGCGGACTCTGAAATATGAAGAGTCAGAGTCCAGCGGACTCCCACTAATTTCCCATGAAAATCAATATCTGAATAGCATAGATGAGTCAATATTTGTCACAGAATGAATACAGGCAAACTACAATGTATCTGAGACAAGACAAGGTTGGACCTCTAGAAGACAGTGCTGGATATATAATATCGCAGGGGTTTTTAATGGCGGAAGACCTAAATGTTTACTTCAGTTCAGTGTTTACCAAAGAAGATATTAGTTCATTACCAGTTGCTGATGCTAAATTTCAGGAGGCTAAATCTGACTATTTAGGACCGTTAGTTGTAACTCCAGAAATGGTAGCTAAGAAAATAAAGGCAATGAAGGATAATAAATCACTGGGAGTGGATGGGATTCCTCCAAAATTACTAATGGAAACAGTAGAACAAATCAGTATACCACTTGCAAGAGTATTCAACTTGTCATTAAAAGAGGGAGTTGTTCCGTTTGAATGGAAAGAAGCAAACATCATACCATTATTTAAAAAGGGTTCGAGAAATAAGTCAGAGAATTACAGACCAGTGAGTTTAACGTCAGTGATTTGTAAATTATTAGAAAGGTTAATTAAAGACCATATGGTGGACTTCCTCGTTAAGCATAAATTATTAAATTCATCTCAACATGGATTCCTTAAAGCGAGGTCATGCTTAACAAATAGTATGTTTTTTGGAATAAATCACTAAGTGGATAGACGTAGAATTGCCAGTAGATATTATCTACTTAGATTTTCAGAAAGCTTTTGACAAAGTGCCACATCAAAGATTACTACTTAAATTAAAAGCCCATGGTATCGGGGATAGCATAACTGACTGGATAAAACAATGGCTGACTGACAGAAGACAACGAGTTGTAGTAGACGGAGAAGTTTCAAATCGGAAATCAGTTTTGAGTGGGGTACCTCAAGGATCAGTATTAGGACCCATATTATTCTTAATATATATATCAATGACTTGGACGACAGTATAACAAGTAACGTACTGAAATTTGTGGATGACACAAAACTGTTTAGAAAGGTTAATACTGATGGTGATAAACAACATTTACAAAACGATCTAGACAGATTAGTGAAATGGTCTGAGAAATGGCAGATGTTGTTCAATTTTGGGAAATGTAAATGCCTACATACAGGACATGGGAACTAGGATGTAAACTATAAAATGGGAGATACTGTTCTGGGTACTACTGTAAGAGAAAAGGACTTAGGAGTTACAATAAGCACTGATATGAAAGTTTCAGAGCAGTGCGGTATTGCAGCTTCAAAGGGTAATCAAATTCTTGGATTGATTAGAAGAAACATAACATACAAGGGAAAAAAGTTAATTACACCTCTGTATAAAGCAATAGTTAGACCTCATTTAGAATACTGTATACAAGCATGGAGACCATATCGTAAGAAGGATATAAATACTATTGAACGCATACAAATGAGAGCAACTAAAATGATTCCAGAACTGAGAGACCTTAGTTATGAAGAACGCTTGAAAAAATGTGGTTTAACAACTCTAGAGACAAGGAGGTTAAGAGGAGATCAGATTGAAGTTTTTAAGATATTGAATGGGTACGAAAATATTGATAGAAATATGTTTTTCACACTCAAGAAGGATAGCAGAACTAGAGGACATGAGGTAAAATTAGTAAAGGATCAATGTAGATTGGACATCAGGAAGCACTCGTTCTCACAGAGGACAATAAATTAATGGAACAAATTGTCTACAGATTGTGTAACTGCTAGCAGCGTGAATATGTTTAACAACAAGGTTGACACATATCTCAGGAAGCCGGGTTATAAATAGATGAACATTGTTGGACTCTCGATAAACCAATGACTTCCTTGTCCACTTGCCATCTGGGCCTTTGGCTTGGATGGCAAATCTTGTTAAAATCTGTTAAAGGTTGAGAAATCACTGAAACCAGCCCACAAAGTGGGGCATGTACTTACCCGCCAATGGACACTGGCAAAGAGGTGAGTTTGTTGTCGCTCACTTGTAGCGTTGTCAGGTTGGTGAGACGACCTGGATCACACAGAAACATGACCAGGTTTAATGAGAACACAGATGCAAGAAGTTTGCTGTGACTATAGAGAAGAATGGCCTAAAGCATCCTACTCAATTCATTCTGCCAATCATGACTTGGGGTTCACTGATGTTCAAATTTGTAGTGCGTGAATATTTTAAATATTAAATGCTGTCGGTTTAATAGAAGAGTGTCTACTTGTGTTAAGACCGTTCAAAGAATCAACTTTGATCGTTAGATCGGGTAATTTGCAGAAGTATGCATAGCCGTATGTCATAGTATACAGAGGCGGAGCAACTTTTGTCAATGAAGGTTTGATGAGAACTTGATGGAGACACTGACCGATGCTCTCGGGCAGCTGTGAGAGAAGGTTGGCGGAGAGATGCAGGTCTGACAGTGACATGCATTTGTCCAGCTCCATCGGCAGCCACTGGATGTGGTTCTTGGATGCATCCAGGAAGATCAGCTGGGTGAGGTTACGCAGACCCTACAACAGGCAGCATTCATGTTCTTCTAGATTGTGTATGTAAAGCGAATAAGTGCCTTTGAGATGACATGCTATCCCAACATACCACACATACCCTGGGTAGTGCATCGTATCAACATATCAGTATTGAGCGATCATCATATACCGCAAAATTATAGCATCGGTTACAAAAAGAGATTTGGGCAGGACATGCAAATTAGAGAAAAAAGATGCAGACAGTTTCAGACACGATGTACCAACTTTCTGCCATAAGACTTATCAGTTCTTTAGAACTGATCTCATACTATTATTTTGTTATCATGCAATGTAACAATCTCACTTAAAAACAGACTTTGTTACTGTTTTCATTCCACAGAACTAAAGGCAAAGTGAACATCACGATGCCCTTTAAACATGCTTCATACATTCAGAACTTTCTTGTGTATGAACACTGTAACCATTCTGTAGTTGACTTACAGGGGGTAGAAATTCAATAACATTCTGATCAATCCACAGTTCCTGCAGGGACGTCAGGTGACATATTGCATCTGGCTGAAAGCATCAACACATTACAATGACACTTCTTTCACACATGCAACATTTTCAAGGAAAAAATTCCACGAAAATGCATGACATTTTTTTTCTATCCGGAACGTGGGACATTTTGGTCATTTTTAATACAATAACACACACAAATTCTGTCAATCAATCTTCTTAAAAATTAGTATTTTCTTATCAGAGCAAACTTTCTATTTCACAACAGGTTCCACCTTGTTACAAATGGCAAAAATGCTGAGACTGCTTTAAGTATAATTAATTTTGTAATGCTATAGGCCAACTGGACCAAATGATGTAGCGTTTTGCAATGCTACAATTTTTGGAATTATATCATTGCAAAACGTTACATCAATCACAAGCACTGTCACTGAAATGGATGAGTTCTCTGACAGTGCAAAATATATACACAACACACAGTGAATAAATATAAAACTGGCATTTTCCTCTTGAGAAAGTATTCACACAGATCTGGTTCGACAAGGCAATCCAAACGAGATATTTCTGATGTCCAGCCACTGACCAGTTCTTGAAATTCGTTACATCCAACGTCGAGTCGCCGTAGCAACGTCAGCCGCTCCATTGACTTTGGCAGCACCACCAGACGATTCTCTCGCAGCTCAAGCACCGTCAACTGATTCAGTCTGCCACAAATAATGTATCAAATGCACAGAAATAATGTGCCAAATGACAGAAAAAATTTTCATTTGCACATATATATTAATAATGTGTCACATGCATAACAATGTGTCAAATGCACAGAAATAATGTGTCAAAAACACAAAAAGTCCTCCTGCAGTTAATTAATAGCAGAATAATCTGTCACTTTTAAAACTTGCGTAAACACTGACACAACATTACAGATTTAAACTGAATGCAGAAAACACAACTTATTCTGACACCACCACATGCAATAGTGAGCTGTCTATGACCAATGCTGCATCAATGGTGTGGTGTGGTATTGTTTAGGCTAACAAAATAGTTTATTACCCTCAGGCACCCAGGCCATGAATTGACGATCTCATAAAAACAGTATGCAACAATTTGCGACTTGTGGCACTCGTATGAACAAAATAACATGTCATATGCATTGAATTAATGTGTCATCAGTTATATTCCTAGAAATACATGTAGGAGACACTTTCTGGCTTGACACTGTGGTGCTTGTGTTTCAGACTGTTGTGGCAGTGTTGCCCATGTAAGACGGTTAAAACATAAAATGCTGAACTTAGTCAGGGCCTTTGTACAAACGCCTTACCTTCCAAATGTACCCGGCAATGTATTGAGAAAGGTATCGTTGAGATAGAGCTCCGTCAAGTCAGACAGGAGAGTTAATGATTCAGGCAACCTGTAACCAAGGCAACTATACTCTCATACACACAACAGTATCCCTCTACAACTTTTCTCCAACATTTGACTCATAAGTAGTCTTAAACAAGTGGTAACCACAAATGGTTGCTTGAGATGTTGGTATCTCCAATATGGAGCGACATGCCATTATCGTTTACAAGACGGTGTGGCACCATCTGGTGAGGAACAATTGAAACAGTGGCAATATTTGGTGTAAAAGGTGACGTTTTCCACATCGAAATTTGTTTTCAAGCATAATGCTTCATCACTGCTTGATGAGACACTCCCTAAACAGCTTGGCACATGGGAGCTATTAGCAGGGTTGACTGAATTACTTTTATTTTGTACCTGAGTAAAAGTAGAAGTAATTCTCCTAAAAACTACATGAGTAAAAGTAAAATTACTTTGTAAAAAAAGTACTTGAGTAAAAAGTAAAACTACTTTTTAAGAGTACTTGAAGTAAAAGTAGAAGTAAAAGTACAACACTTAGAAATAACAACAAAATCATGAGTAATATTATATAAATTACACAACTTGCATCTGACAACTGTTTTGCAACCGGATGCTTGGAAAATTACATTATCTTTAATGAGAGGTCACAACATCAAATAATTTCAGTTAAATACAGAACTTAATTAATTTATGAGGAACAAGCTGTCTTTTTATCTAACTGTTCCACTGAGGTATGGGAGGAGCTAGATTGTACAACAGGATAAGTATAGGCAGGTGTGATTGTATCTGAGTAGGTAGAGGGTCAGTCCAGTACTAGTAGTAGCCTCTCAGGGAAACTGGTCAGAGGTAATACAACCTAGCACTGCCCAGTGCCCATAGTAAAATTAACAAAGACATTTGATGCCTAGCTGATGAAGCCATCTGGCTTGTGAACCCCCACCTTCTCATGTCTTCCCAGTCATGTCTTATCAGCTCACACAAACATTGAAACAACACGCTTTAGCAGCTAGCTGTGTTGGTTACTTGGTACCAGCTGGGGCTAGAATTGATCAGAAGATAGACCAGTGCAACAGAGGAATGCTGTTGCTAATTGCAATTAAAAGTAACCTGTCAGGGCCCCTGTCCCTGTCTTTGATATTATTTATGGGTCAGCTTGAATAAGCCATTGCTGGGAAAAGATGCTGCCAAATGGCAGAGTATCAATTCTTTCTTTCTTTAGTTCTGTAGAGTAATTATTATTATGAATTTATTAAACATCTCAATATGAATTTTACACGTGAAAGTAAAATGCTGTTTAATGCTGACGTAACCCGGTAAGGCTGTTGCTGACAATGCCAATGGGCGAAAATCGGTTCTCGTTCTCGATTGCGCGTTCGCTCATGAATATCAGAATTGTGTCAGTGTATGTGGATTATCAATACATTGTCGAAATTGCAAATTTTAATATTTATAATACGTATTGGAAACTTACTGATTAATAGTTTATATGGTGCAACGGAGACATTTGCATCGTGGTTTGAGATGGCGTTCAAGCATTGTGTGCTTGAAGTGACATTTCATGTCAACGGCCTTGACCTGATCTATGCAGACTTCATTCACTGACGTAGATATAAAACAGTGGTTGCGTCGATTTCCCAAAGAGAGGTATGCATGCAAATATGATTGCGAACCGGCATGCAAGTGAATGATATTAATAGCTTTTGGCCTGGCGACTATCAACAGTTTTTTAAATGTTGTTCACGGTGGAACGCCACCGGCAGCAGCGGTTTTGGAAAAAAATGTAACGAAAATATATTGCGTATATAAATAAAAGTAACAGAGTAAAAAGTCGCGTTACTTTAGATAAAACTACTTCGTTACAAGTAAGAAGTATTTAGTAAAAATTCTACTACGTTACACGCCAATTACTTGAAATAACTACTCAAGTATTGTAACGAAGTACTTTTACTTCATTACATGCCAACCCTGGCTATTAGCGAGTTTTAGAGACCAAGATCATCAGCTCTGTTAGGCGCACTGAGTTCTGATAGCTAGAAGGGACCAACGGCTTTTAGTCTCTTCCGAAAGACACAGGCAAAGTGGGTTGAACAAAGTTTTGAAATCGCAGCAAGTGGTTTCAAACAGTCCGATGCTCTACCACACAGCCACCTGCCTCACTAAAGTACGATTAATAGGTTGAATACAGTAACTTACTTTCCGAGTGGGTTGACACTGGCTTCAAGCACAGTGAGTTTCTTGCACACTTTCAAGGTTTCAGGCAAACTAACTATGGCTGCAACACAAGTCCACAACATTGTAGACAGAACACCTCAAACAATTAGTAAGTTACCCCTTACTTATGTTTAAAAATAATTTCTAAACTAACTATTATAGGCATGCAGTCCAATATTATACATGTTATAAGTTACATATGAGGGTTTTGGCAGCTACAAAATAAAAATTGCACTAAGTTCACTAAAAATATGAAATCCACCAGTAATTATCGTCATCGTCTTAATATTATGTCTTTCTAAAGAAGACATAAAATTAATACCATCAAGATAACTAATTTGGAAGAATCTCAAATATTTGCATGTAAATTTCTCAATATAATGTGAACACAATTTCTTCAACTGTAGCATCAGTGCTGGATTGTTCAATCAACAACGTCGTCAAGAATAGCTGTAACTGTGACGTTACAACAGCCTTTATTTATCATGTACTGCCACAAATACAGCCTTCACAGAACAACCACTATCATTGTGACAACGACAAACCTGAATGCTAGATGGGTGTATTCCCAGCCCCAGGTCCTTCCTCAATTCAAGTATTTTATCTTAAAATATATATTGTGAATCTATCATTCAACGTGGTTCCTTCGTACAAATACTTTATATAGTTTTGGTAAAAACTATAAAATTATTGTTGACCGAGTCCGGTCACATTTTGGTGAAAATAGGGAAACAGTGTTGTGACTCTGAATACTATAACACAAAGCTATTCACAGTTCCGCATCTTATCCGATCTTATGATCGAAGTCAATTCTTTTGATGATTTTCACAAAAGTATGGGCGCAATCTTTTATTAAACCGAACATGCATATTACTGAGACAATACAGTACATATTTGAACATCAACGGACCTGATTTACGATGGGCTAAATGATTTGAAATTGGAGTCTTAAAGCTAGGTATGACAGAGACCAAGAGCAGGACTGACCATTGTTGCTGATGTTAATCTCCTCCAGATTGGTGAGGTTGCTGATGGCACTTGGGATACCCACAAGTTCGTTGTCTGAGGCATTGAACTTGCGTAACTCGTGACAACAGAATAAAACCTGCAGCAACATATTCAATTCACCTTTGAATATTCTGGGTGACATATTCACTTCATTCTAGAATGTTTGACATCTCTTAGCATAACCTGCCAGAAAGAATTTGTTCGTAACATTTCAGTGACTTTAAGGGGCACTGGGCGCAAGATCCTAAACATGCCACTGTAACATTTCAACGAATACATACAAGACAGATATATATATATGACTGACAAGTAAGAAAAATTAAGATGACATAAATCAATAAACATCTGCTACTTCTATCAAACAGTCATCCTACATTCTTGAAATTTAAAGAATTGATTACGTAAAAAATGTAGTATTGCATATCATACATGTAAGTCTACTTTTGTGTGGTAACTGAATTGGCAGGTAATATAAAAAATGACAGCAAGAGTTTCTATGCTTATGTAAGGAGTAAACAGAATGTTCAAGATAAGGTCGGACCACTGGAAAACAACAGGGGAAACATAATTTCAGAGGGATTTCAAATGGCAGAGGTCCTGAATGAGTATTTCAGCTCACTATTTACCACAGAAGATATCAGCTCACTTCCAGTTCCATTTACTAAATCTGAGGGAAATAAATCAGAACATTTAGGGCAGTTATTTGTAACTCCTGTAATGATAGCAAACAAAATTAAGAAGATGAAAGATAATAAATCACCTGGAGTTGATGGGATACCACCAAAACTGCTTAAGGAAATTGTTGAGCAAATTAGTACACCACTTGCAAATTTGTTTAACTTGTCACTAGAAGAAGGAATAGTTCCTTCAGAATGGAAAGAAGCAAACATTACGCCACTATTTAAGAAGGGATCGAGGAACAAGCCAGAAAATTACAGACCAGTGAGTTTAACATCAGTTGTATGTAAATTACTCGAAACATTAATTAGAGACCACATGGTGGAATTCCTTGTAAAACATAATTTAATAAATACATCTCAACATGGGTTCCTAAAAGCAAGGTCATGTCTAACCAATCTCTTGTGTTTTTTGAAGAAATTACAAAGTGGGTAGATGACGGGTCACCAGTGGATGTTGTCTACTTAGATTTTCAGAGCAATGTGGGATTGCTGCTTAAAAAGGAAATCGTATCGTAAAAAGGACATAGACAAGCTAGAAAGAATACAACGAAGAGCAACCAAAATGATTCCAGAATTGAGACACCTTAGTTACGAAAGTCGCTTATTACAATGTGGTTTGACAACACTAGAGACCAGGAGACTAAGAGGAGACCAAATAGAAGTATTTAAAATAGTGAACGGTTATGAGGATGTTGATAGGAATATGTTCTTCAAACTTAAAGAAGGCAGTAGAACCAGAGGACACAAAGCAGCATTAGTTAAGGAGCAGTGTAGGTTGGACATGAGAAAGTACTCTTTCTCACAGAGGGTGATAAATACATGGAACAAACTGCCAAATGATTGTGTTAATGCTAGCAGTGTGAATATGTTTAAAAATAGAATTGACAGATACGGGTGGGCTACACATAGATGAGAAAATTGTTGGGCTCTCGATAAGCCAATGGCTTCCTTGTCCACTTTGCCATCTGGAAGTTGTTGTTTGGGATGGCAATCTTGTTAAATCTGTTAGGTCAATACCAACTCAGGACAACATCAAAATTATCTTTTCACATTAAGCCTATGTTTTCCTTTGTTTTGAGCAAGACAAGATAAATGCAGTGAATGCACCACGCATAATGACCATTGCATACATAAACCAGTAAGCATTACAGAGAGAGGCATGATAGTGCAGTGCCTAACACAGACTGAGCTGCCCACTTCTAAGTGTAAACTGGTGTAAGCAGAAGATAATGGTGCTTGGTAGTTCTTAGTTGGCACTTTCAATCAGTCCCCCCTTATAACGGGACGACTGCTACAACAGTACCTTTGGCAGCTCTGTGATCCGGTTTGCCTGGAGGTAGAGCTCCTCCAGAGTACGCTCATACTGGAAGACATCACTGGGGATGACGGGCAGACTGCAGTGACTGTAGTCCAGCAGCTTCACGTCATCAGTGTCCTTTTGTCGACAGCAACATCCACACAGCAACCAGCTCATGGCGCCCGGCCACTGGCAATCACAACAATAACTGTCACTCTATAAGCATGATGATGTGAATGGGTGATGTGTGGACAAACATAATAATACCACCGCTAATAATACTTCGGTAGCACCTAAATCATCAGGAACCTCAGCTCAGAGGCACAACAAATCAGCATTGTTAAAAACTAGTGGAATCAGTGGCTGTCTTGATGGAGTTGTATAGCATGGTGTCATCGGTGAAATGGCGTATTGTAGATTTGATGCTGTCAATAAGGTCATTGATGTAAGACTGTAGATCCTATGACAGTACTCCTGATGCAACTGCACCTGCATATGATTCTATGAATTATGTCCTTCAACAATAACTTGCTGGGTTCTATCTGTTTCTGTATGGTTCAAGTTTAAGGAGGAGTCTGCTGACAGGTCATTGCTGGATATTACAGCATTGGAGTTAACATCAGATGGGCTTATGTGGTGCTAGGTGTGGAGGTAGTTGGTGGGTCCCTGATGTAGTCAGTGCGTGCCCGATGTAGTCGGTGGGTCCCCGGTGTAGTCGGTGGGTCCCCGATGTAGCCGGTGGGTCCCCAATGCAGCATATATTATGTCCAATGGGCTGACCTGTCTGTGGCTTAGGTGAGATCACAGTGCTGGTGCTAGATGACAATTCTAATGAGGTTTCTTGAATATAGTGGTGGCTTCTCATGGCTGCAGATCTATCCATAGGATAAATGCCGTTATGACTATAAGTGATGACTGGGTTTGCTGTAATTGAAACAAAACGAGTATCTGAAAAATTAGGCAGACCACAGGCACAACAATTCCATGAAACACCTGGAGATTGGGCCATGAAACATTTAGAGATTGTCACACATATGTTTGGTATGAAACCAGGCCTCACAATTGTCACATGCAATGCCACAGTCTTTTCCTTTGACTGCTTCGCCACATTCAAACCTGATTGGACGAGGTCCCAGGTTTAATTCAATGTCATATGCTAGGAGAAGCAATAAGGACAGGCCCACATGCCAAGAAATACGTGGATACATATTTCTATTCATCTACACGTTGATCATTGTTTACACTACACTAATTCCAGTTTGTAATTGACCTTTAATTGTCACAAGGAAAAAAGCATTACAAGTCACCACCATTTTGTTAACTACAATTTTGAGTACCAACATGAAACTAGAAGAATGTAATACTACCGTAGAGTTACATCATTAATCATCCCCCTATAAACAAGAGCGATAAGCCAGCTCACTGCAGTGAAGCGGGCGTGGACCACTGGCCGGCATTTCATTGCGCGGCAGAAACAGTTGCATCCACTGCATGACACATGGGGTAGTACTGTTTATAGTGTGAACATAACATGTTACAAACAGTCTAACATAAGTAAGTAAGTGAGTAAGTAAGTTAATTTATTTCCTCCTCGCCATCATCGTGTACAATATAAGTCTAAGGCAAACAAAAGCAATGAAGATGAGGTGGCTACCAGAGAAGTATAAACTTATCGGGCTAGTAGCCAGTGACGATGACACGAGGAACCAATTAACTTGAAGATGTCTCATTTGTTCTTAATGGGGCATGGCCACCAGGCTGATTAATAATTTGGATGAGGGTGGTCCCAGCAGTTGTGTTATAAGTCTAGGCAGTTGGGTTGTCCTGGAATGAGCATCGTGCATTAGTGTTAAACTCTCCAAGACAAACATTTTAGAGGCTTGCTACAGACAGCTGTGGGACAACGAATATGGTTATTTCCTGTGTGGCTTACAGCTGTACGAATCGACAGAAGACAGGATTTAACATCTTGTTATTTTCAGGTAATTTATGCCGCAAATGTTTGTGCTGTGTTAGTGTATATGTGAATGAATATAAGTTTCGAAAATGTTCTGAAACATCAATATATTACAGATACGTTTGTTTTTCTTGGGGGTAGCGTACATTAAGTGTTTCCCAGTAGTCACACTGATTGGGTGCAACATAAAATGTTATAGGGGTAGGATTCAGTTTTATAAATAATGTGTGCATGCGTGTATGTATATTTGTAAATCTTTTTTAAAACTCCACTAGATGTGAGCTCATTAATAAGATTTTTGTTCTTTATTAAATCATCTGCATTTAATGAGGCTCTCCCTTTTTGGTCATCGTTTGCCTTTTCATGGTTGTATGAACCACTATCATGTAACTCATTCTGTACACATTGCAACATTCATTGCATTCTATGCATTTGTTTGACAAACCATGTGAAAGGTTGCCTTCTAAAACAATTGACAGCTTAAATGAGAGAGCACATTTCTTTACATGAGGCGTGTCCTTGGGCAAGTTGGCCAGATAACATTCGAGAAAGATCTTGATCTGCAGGTGGAAATGGCTGTGATGGAGCAGCTGGGGAATGTGTTGGAAGATGGGAAAAATATATTTGTGGGACCTTAGAGAAGGATGTTCAACAGGGCTTAATGAGATTTTGACCACTTGCAGTCATTAGCTAATACATGTATAGAGCACTTCAGAAAGTTCAGATTTGATCATGTTTAGTGGTGCTGCTGTTATAGTTAATATGTTATGATATTTGATATACAAGGTGCATGGATATATTGTGCACGTAATAAGGTATTAGGTATATATAGCTATATAGTAATTATCTCTTATTAGTACTGTATATCTGTAGATATATGATGAAGACTGGGTGCTGTACAGTATAAACACTGGGCCTCCAGTGGGTTCTTGCCGTGCAGCAGCATGAATGTCACTGGTCCATGCCAGCATCACGTTTTCATGTGTCAACTGATAAGAGCTCAGCGGTCTTGTTTTACTAACGGGTGTTCTATTTATGTCTACACAAAGGCTTTTAGGTGGAAATGGAAAAAAAAATAAGGACCAATAAATCATACAGAGAAAAATTTTATATTTCATCTTCAAAATCAAATATGAATATTTATTGGCCTGTTTTTAATTGCAGCAAAACTAGCATATTTTAATACATTGGCAAATAATGTATCTTTGAAAACATTAAGAGATGAAAGATTACAATGGTAACATGTTTTGCATGGAAGTTATTTTTAGCCAAGATGTTATAACTTCTAATAAATCCAGTTTTACAATGTCTCGTCAAACAGTCGTTGAGTTAACCAATTAAAATCACGGACAATTACAACTTGCCAAAGAATTTAACTGTCAAAACAGCACTACATTAGATTAACGCATTCAGCATACATCAAAGCATCAATGCATACCCAATGTGCAGCCATCTGACAGCCGTAACACTACACACTGACTTCACTTCCTGGCAAATGTATCACATTCCTTCCCAGACATTAATACCTGAGGCCTGTCATATTCTGCCACCTAGAGACTTAACTGAGAACCACTGACTGACAGTAACATGACTATGTCAACAGGTGAGTCAGCCGCTTCTAATTAATCATGATCAGTCAGTCGTCAAATGTGCCATCTTTTCTGTGACGACAACAAGACTCAATTTGTTTGTCCACTTGTTCGATGGTTCCTGTGCCAATGTTAGCAGTGTTCTCTGTCTCTGTACTATATATGAAGACAACAAAGTAAAACAATCAAAGTCCACATTACAAAAAATGAGTGCTGCCATCAGGTAAAGCAGGTTCTGTGAAACTATCTGGTAGAACAATGAATAGGGTCACTATCAAATCTGTAGTAACAGATATGGTGCTCAACAGTAAAACAACCAGGGTCCTACTGAACAATTTTACATGACATAGCTCATAAAGAATTAACTTTGCAGTTATTTAGCTAAGATGTTTCAGTACATAATAATTAATTTAATTATAGGATTATGGACAAAAAAATAGTAAAACGTTCATAATCCAATGACACCTATTTTAAAAATTCTAGCTCAAAATGGAAAATGCGTGGCTCTGATAATTTTACCTGTGTGGTCTTCATATAGTAATGTTGCATGTTCACAAACAACCACTTTCAATGGCAGTCAAGAAGGCACTATGTACTACACAGAATACACCAACAACCACTTGCAATGGCAGTCAAGAAGGCACTATGTACTATACAATGGCAGTCAAGAAGGCACTATGTACTACACAGAATAACATGACTACGGAGACAATGGTACTTTTTGGCCAGTGATGGCAGCAACAGCGATATTGTTTTGGATGTGGAAGCCGAGGAAGTTTTGGTGAAAAATCATAATGATCGAAAACTATGATGGCCCGTTGGGCTAGCATAATTTGAAAATGTATGGCTCGGTGGCCTTGAAAAAGGTGCGGGCCAGTGTTAATATAGAGGCCTGTTAATGTTGACACACAACTGTCTTCTGCTGTCACTGACACACCTGGACATGCACTTGTAGCACCATTCTCCTGGTGCTTTTTAGTGGCCTTAAATTATCATTGTTGCAAAAAAAAACACTAGTTCTTGTTCATTCTATCATTTCATTCTCACATTTTGCTTAATCTCTTGCATAGGCAGCATAGCACATACTTACATAACCCAAACAAATGAAGTTACACAAGAACCTAACAGTTATACCTGAAATAACAATGGCGTGAACGGCACAGATCTGACAATATCTGGACTTCACAGGTGTTGTGAAAGTTGTACACCTACTAACATGAGAGAGCATCAAGTCAGGACAGCTCACACTGGGTGTTATTGCACCTGCTTCAACTGTGACTGACATTATTCTAACAATGCCTTGACAAGTTTGTCACGTACGTCTATGTGCTGGTTCCTTTTACTGCTGCTTGCTGTTTTTATAAATAAATATTTGCAGTTCCTGACTATGTGCCTAGACTGTACCATGACGTGCATTACTGACATGTTGCCCTGAGATATAGGACTTATACTGCTGTATGTGGGTAGTCTACAGCGCATAGGATTGTTCATGTAACATGTACTGTACCTACGAAGGTGTCATTAACTGTGTAAACATGGCAATGGACAGTCACCCTAATCCAGCGTTAGATTGCATTCTTGATGGTAAGAGTTCCATAAAAAGAAAACAGCAGTAAGAGGCTTTGCTTTTACCATAGTTACATATTAACAGAGCAACATGACATGCAGTAACGTGACTTCACTGTACTTCTTGAAAGAAAACAGTATGTGACTGAACTATATTTATATACATACGGTGAACTCTCGCTATTATAAGGAACATGTTGGGACTTGGGTCAAACTGTTCCATACATCTGATGTTTCATATATCCATGGGTACATAAAACAGTGCAGCCTAAAAAGGGATTTCAAAGTTGTTTCTTTTAAGCAGATGTTCTTTACATCAGGAGTCTTTATAGAGAGTCCACAGTATATTTTATCATATATATATATATATATATATATATATATATATATATATATATATGATAAAATATACTGTGGACTCTGTTGGACTATAAATGAATGGAACAAATTGTCTACAGATTGTGTAATTGCTAGCAGCGTGAATATGTTTAAAAACAAGGTTGGCACATATCTCATATAAATATGACAAATCGTGTTATATATACATATATATCACACGATTTGTCGTCCAAGCCAAAGGCCCAGATGGCAAGTGGACAAGGAAGCCATTGGCTTATCGAGAATCCAACAAAGTTCATCTACCTGTAACCCGCCCTCCTGAGATATGTGCCAACCTTGTTTTTAAACATATTCACGCTGCTAGCAGTTAAACAATCTGTAGACAATTTGTTCCATTCATTTACTGTCCTCTGTAAAAACAAGTACTTCCTGATATCCAATCTACACTGATCCTTTACTAATTTAACCTGATGACCTCTAGTTCTGCTATCTTTCTTGAGTTAGAAAAACATATTTCTATCAATATTTTCATACCCATTCAATATCTTAAAAACTTCAATCTGATCTCCTCTTAACCTCCTTGTCTCTAGAGTTGTTAAACCACATTCTTTCAGGCATTCTTCATAACTAAGGTCTCGCAGTTCTGGAATCATTTTAGTTGCTCTCCTCTGTATGTGTTCAAGCGTATCTATATCCTTCTTACGATATGGTCTCCATGCTTGTATACAGTATTCTAAATGAGATCTAACTATTGCTTTATACAGATATATAATTACCTTTTTCCTTCAACTTTGTATGTTATGTCTCCTAATCAACCCAAGAATTTGATTACCCTTTGAAGCTGCAATATCACACTGCTCTGAAACTTTCATATCAGTGCTTAGTGCAACTCCTAAGTCCTTTTGTTTTACAGTAGTACCCAGAACTGTATCTCCCATTTTATGGTTTACATCCAAGTTCCCATGTCCTGTATGTAGGCATTTACATTTCCCAAAATTGAACAACATCTGCCATTTCTCAGACCATTTCTCTAATCTGTCTAGATCGTTTTGTAAATGTTGTTTATCATCAGTGTTAACCTTTCTAAACACTTTTGTGTCATCCACAAATTTGAGTAGTACGTTACTTGTTATATTGTCGTCCAACATTTCAGTTTCAAACTTCTTCATCTACTACAACATGCTGTCTTCATCTACTACAACATGCTGTTCTATCCAGTCAATTATGCCATCCCCGATACCATGGACTTTTAATTTAAATAGTAATCTTTGATGCGGCACTTTGTCAAAAGCTTTCTGAAAATCTAAGTAGATAATTATCTACTGGCGATCCCTCGTCTATCCACTTAGTGATTTCTTCCAAACAACATATTTGTTAAGCATGACCTCGCTTTTAGGAATCCATGTTAAGATGAATTTAATAATTTATGCCTAACAGGAAAGTCCATATATATATAATTATATATATATATATATATATATATATATATATATATATATATATATATATATATATATATATATATATATTACCATTTTCTTCAACCAGAATTAGACAATCTAAAAGAAGCTATGAGCAAAAATGAGCATGTAACATAAAAATGACAGCATGAGTTTTTATGCATATATCAGGAGTAAACAAAACGTATGAGACAAGGTTGGACCAATAGAAGACAGTGCTGGAAATATAATATCACAAAGTTTTTTAATGGCGGAAGACCTAAATGGATACTTCAGTTCAGTGTTTACCAGAGAGGATGTTAGTTCATTACCAGTTCCAGGTGATAAATTTAAAAATTACATCAAAATAGTGGTTGAAGAAAATTGTAATTCATATATATATATATATATATATATATATATACCAACTAGATGAACATTTTCAAGAATATATATATATATATATATATATATATATATATATGTATTGGTGTGTGTATATATATATATATATATATATATATATATATATATATATATATCCATGAAATACTAATTAAAATAAAAAATTATTAATATTAATTAGTCATAAAATATATGTAATGCTTAAATAATATTCCCTCCTCACTGTACACACTGAGACTTGCACAAGGCTTTAATTATCAGGGCTGCTGAACCAGAAAATGTAAACAACAAGACCAGGGCTAGCCCTGTGTTTCAATTCACAGAGTGTTACAACCAACCTATGAAGCTCGTTTAGCAGTAAACATGCAATTAAAGGTGTTGCAAAATGACTTGCCCACAATAGCATCTTCACAGGTAGTTATCAAAATGAAATTAAGCCGGGGACCGTTTCAATGATATTGTAAAGTCACGCAGGAGCCAGCGTTGAATTAGTGAGTCTACGGAAAGTGAAGTAGCCAAAACTGAAGCTTTCAGGATGAATGGACAATGAGAACAAAGTCATTGAAAGCTACACAAAGGTGCATAGGGGCATTCAGCTTTAGGGTAGGCTGATAACTGCTTCAGCTAGAGTAGATGCCCTACTAGGCATGCTCCTTCAATTCATGTATTGGCTGTTGAGTGCCACAGATTGCAAATTTAGGTAGAACAACACATTTCTATTGGACAACAACATTCTCACTGCACAGATTGGGAAGAATAAATATCTCGGACATGACAAAAAATGGTAGTCAATGGTATTATGCCCCATCAAACATTCTGTGTGAGTATGATATAGTGAAAAGCCCAACCTTGCTGTACTTACCGTGGGAATGGAAAAGTGGATGAAAGCATAAATGGACAGAATAACATATTTACAAAACCTTACTTCATAAATCATCTGACAAAAAGCATTTGAAACTGAAGTGATGCCCCAGCGACAAAACCTCTGTCAAGGGAAGGGGGGACGACTTCATAAATATCTCAATCTATAACTCCCGTTGCATCAGGCAATGGATATATCCCACTTATCTGGACCACACGATTAATGCACTGCAATAAAACTGGTTGAAACTGGTGGTGAATTTTTTTACGAACAGATGGGACAAGCATTTCTTAAAAAACAGTTCCTGGTCTGATAACTTATAAGAGTGCCAAGTGGAGAAGGTTTAGCACCAATATGCAGCACCTGAAGTTTAGGTGACAATTCAGACAACAGATACCCCAGTAAAGAAGAAAATACCAACCCTCCATTTAGTACAACAGATAACATAACGACAAGATCAAGGGTCACTGATATGAAAATGTTAACTGATCATGCAACCCTGGTTTGTTACACTGTTGGCCTGCTAGAGTCCAGGGTTAGTGTCACCCTAATAACCCTCACATCACTGTCCAGTGACTTTCAAACTGACCAACTAGTACCACTTCACCTAGCCACCGAAACTGAGTGAAACTGCCCTGATTCTATCACTTGCAGTTGGGGTCCAAGGAATTTGTAGTGGCCAGGTGTTATATGTGTCCTTTGTCTCATTTTCTACTTGTCACAACCATACCCAGTCATCACCATTGACCAGATAAGATATGACAGCACACACCGTGACTGATCTGCATCTTCTTTTGTCTGATGACACACGTGACAGTTCGCGTAGTCACTGGAGGCTATGTCAGACCAATAAACAACACGTTGCATGCGATCCAGATCCCAAGACACAATACAAACCTGTGCTACTGTTATTTTACTACCTGTAGTTGGAGACATTCCTGATATGCCTCTTTGTACCTTCCTGAAAGTAGACGTACATTTTACTACTTCTCCCAATCAAGAAAAAACTCAACATGAAATGACACAATACAAGTGCTAAGTGTTATTTTACATGTGTAGTTGGAGACATTCCTGATATAGCTCTTTGTAGCCTCCTCAAAAGTAGACATAAGTATAATTCAATTAAGTAATTCTCTTAATAAAAAACCAACATACACAAAGAGATATATCAACGTGTTGCAACAAGGACATGCACCTTAACTTTAAGTGGGTGCTTAGTGATGGCATTCCTCAGCATTCCTTTGTACCTTTCTCAAAGTAGTTCAGTTGTTCTCTTGATCAAGAAAAAACTCAACATACATGAACAGATAACTCATATCTCGCTATGACGCACCATGGACTGTATTGCAACTTAATACTTCCACAAAGCATGGCTGCTGGTAAAATGGCCACACTGCTGTTTGAGTCATGCCACTTCAGATGATTCCATTTACAAATTGGGTCATTCCATAACTTCCATAAGTCATTTTTATTAAATCAAACAAGAAATTACCAAAACGTTCTTGACTCAGATTTTGATGACATTTAGCACACATATTTGTTTTGCTGTGAAACTTACCTGGATGCTAAATGTCACACCTGTGAGTGATATAGTTTGAAATATGTTGCATACAAGTATATGACAAATTGAAATAAAAAAAATTATACGTTACTTATAAATCAAAACATAACATTGGCTCTAAAGTGCTATTTTTGGTTTTAAGATAAAGTTAAGACATTGCCCTATCCCAAAATGTGCATAATATGACAGTATTTTGTCATAAAGTGACTGTGAATTGCTCAGTTGTATTGATTGGGTGTACTGCTTGACTGCAGGGGGTATTGCTTGACTGCGTGCATTGCTTGACTGAGTGTACTGCTTGACTATGTGTATTGCTTAACATATTCTCTTGTACTGTTGATAATTTCAAATCATACCAATAAAAAATCAAACCTTCTGCACACACATGAAGCAAATGCATGTGACAACCTTACAATCTCTGCTGCAGTAAAAATGTACCATCTAGATAACTTGCAGGTTTACAAACTTGACACAGATATTCACACATGCACGCACGCACGCACGCACACACACACACACGAGAGGATTTTTATCTTAAGATAACCTAGATAAACCCAGTCTCATATTGAGTTGGGTGATGTGAATGATTAAAAGTCAATGTTAAACATCCCAGAAGCAAATCAGTACAACAATCTTATCATGGTCTACGGTCAAGAACAGTCAACAACTATACATGTAATTAGTATAAGCAATTGTGGCTGTATTACAATCACATGTACCCTATGACCCCCTCTGTTATGTAGATACCACTAATAAATATGTGTTAGAACTATCAACAATGCTCTGGTGGTATTTAACGGAAGAACATAGTTTGTATAACTTTTAAGGACACACACACACACATATATATATAAGAATGATCTGACTATAGTATATATATATATATATATATATATATATATATCATTCTTATTATGAAACCATGTTATATCTAGTATAAGATTCCAACACATGGACACCTCAAATGTGTTTAACAAACCACAATTGTGTTTAATTTTAATGTTCCATCACAGATATCATGTCAATAATTTATGTTCTACATGTGGTCAAGATGCTAGAATAGATATACTATACTTTATACTATACTTGATACTATTCTTTATACTATACTAGCCAAATTGGCTGGCATTGCACAGGATAAAAAGGCAACCACTACAAGAGCTTGTACAGTCAAATTTTGGTAGGGCAATGCCATGGCAATGATAATGTCAGGGCAACTACAAGGTCATGCCCTAAAAATCATGTACAACTGTAAGTAACTATCGTTCTGAGTTAAGTAATTTACATAAAATGTCCATATAGGTTCCTTCGTAATATCCCCCACCCCCCGGGGAATTGTTTATATTTTTTCATGTACAAACCATCACTATGTGCCCCCAGGCTCACTTACAAAATTTCAGCCATAAACTATTCCACTTATCTGCCTTGATGATTCATCATTGAACATTTTGTTGATGGCTTTTACAGTTTGCAATTAACTGAATTTTAACAGTGGAACTAATTTTTCTAGCCCAGGTTTTTCATCAAATAAGATACAAAACCACAGGAAAATCCTAGGATTTTTTCATCAAATAACATTTTGTTAAATGCACAGAATGTCATTGCCAACATGTAAATCATTTTAAACAAATAACCAGAAATTAACTACAGCTTGAAAAATTACCTGTCAGAATACTTCACATTGTGCTCAACAGAACTTTCGGGACCTTTATCACCATTAGAAAGTGCTGATGAAGGTCCTATGAAGGTCACGAAAATTGTATTGAGCACAATATGAAGTATTATGACAGGTAACAAACGTATTTTTCAATATGTATGCAATAGCATACAGAATTAACTTACACGCTGATAATATTTACAACATTAAACGTTCTACCCATATCATACTTCAAATCAAACTGGTTTTTACTATCCACCATTTGTACTATGGACCAGTTCAGCTACAAAAAAGGAAACTTCATCACTATGCGAGCGAGCATGTGTGTGTTTGCATGCATATTACTTTGGTGGGGAGTGGTGGTCTAATGTCGATCGAAAGGATGGTGGTTCAATCCCAGCTCTGCCGTTTCGAAGCTTGGGCAATTTTGTTCACCCCACTTTGCCCGTGTCTTTTGGAAGAGACACTAAAAGCCGTTGGTCCAAACTCCTGCGTTAGCTCAAGAATGGGCTGTTTGGAGTATAACTACTTGAGACTTGAGAAAACAAATGTGACCTTTTTATGCTTCATGATTTATTATATGCCTAAAGCAACAGGTCATTAGATCACTGAGACAAAACCAACAGATACATATGAGCAATTCTCAAATGGTCGCCACTCAGCACTTCACCCTTTAAAACTGTTTTTACCTTTGAATGAAGACAAATAAAAATATGTGGTTTTGATTGAATGGCTGTGAACATAAAGAGATAACACCAGATATTTTATTGATATTGTTTGCCTACGAGTATGATTTCAAAACTGAAAACATAGGTTTCTTGCCTACAAAAATACCACATTGCAAGGGGCACATCAATCTTACGGGTGTTCATCATTAGGTGTCTAATGCCAGAGGAAGCAAAAGATCCCACATGGGTAAATCTGTAACCTGCTGTGAGCTCCATCTCTCGTGAGCCACTGCAGGAGTCAATTCTGCCAACTACTTTGCTAGACTGAGGTAAAGAAGATACGATTACGATTGGATTAAGGAAGACAAAAGTTTCATGAATCATGGTTGGCATGTACGTCTTTGACTTTATACTTTACTTGCAGGATATCAATGAAACAAGTCAACTGAATAACAGATTGTCTATAACTTTACATTCTACTGTAAACAGGATTTTACTTTTGTCAATTCAACTAGCACAATCCACAACTTCTGCTACTAAGTGACTGGTGTAATGCCAACGACAATGGACATTCGTGCCGGCGGCGGTGCGACGAAGCACACTCTGACTGGGCCACAGCGGTCCACGACACTGTCACAATTGTATACGGTAAAGTTGGTTGTGGGAAACATTAGAGTAACTGTCGTTAAACGAAATCCCCTGGATCGCTCATGCTCAAAGTCTTGCCGATTAAGGCCGCATATGCCAATTTTGAAGGCGGGATCGCTCACGCATTCTCAGCTTCGCTTTCGCCGAGTTTCAGACTCGGTCCACTTCACAAAAAGTTTACAAAGCGTCATTTATGGTTCCAAGTTGTTCACGAATACAAATAACACTTGGTTTAATATATATCAATCGGTCTTATATCTCTATATGTCTACGTACCTTTAAGTTTGTCTTTCCGTTGTGTTTTCCATGGAAATCTATCCAAAACGTTACTTGAATTTCCAACTGTTTACAACACGCTTGTCCGCCATTTTACTAGATCACGTGATATGCAGAAACGTTTCAAACGTAAGTCACCTGGGAATTCCCAAGGGGATTCGATTCCCGCCATTTTTCAGGACTGGAGTAATAAAATAAAATATAACTATTTATAGAGATCAGCGGGCTAGACCCATATGGGGATTGTTTGTCGGCAGTTGCCAACTAGCTGGTAGTCTGATTATCTAAAATATTAAATTTTTACATACTTACGTTCTTTCTGACCATAGGCTTAGCCATGGCATAGCATAGGTGTTGGCCTCAGTGGTCAGATATCTTTAGCTTTCCCTTGGAATGCTCTACAACTTCCTGACACGGACATCTACCTTTTCTTCCCCCTGTAAAGTTATTACTCTTATCCCTATATAGAGTGGTGAGATCACGTCACACTATTTTTTTAGCCCTCTTGATTACTTCTATCTCAGACTCAGACTCAGACTCATTTATTTTGACCAAGTAAATGTAACACAATCGACATATAAACAAAGTAAATAAAATAAATGGTCACGGAGACTCCCATTAAGACATTGAGTATGTCACTATCATGGGAGCCACCACTGGTTTAGTCAAGCAATTGAGCAATTGAAAATATATTAAAAATTAAGAATACAAGTGATAGCAATAATAAAAGTACTAAGTTTATAATTATATCATAATCATATATATATATATATATATATATATATATATATATATATATATATATATATATATGTGTGTGTATAAACTATATGTATACAAGCATATCCATGTACATATATGCATATGTATGGCTGCCTACAAGATATACCTACATATTAATTACACAAATAAATAACTATACACGTATGCCCTGATTTCGGCAAATGTAACAATTTGTTTTGGTACAGTTGTATTCATAATTACCAAGAAGATATTGTTTTATGTAACTGGAGAAACCATATAGACTATGAGTATGGACTTTGTCAGTAATATCATTTGGACTATTGTTAACAGTTCTAATCATGCTGTATCTAATACATTTGTTTGCGAAAACATGATTATTTCTTGACATAAATAAGCGATTTTTGTCTCGTGTGTCATATTGATGTATTTCAAAAGTGTTAGCATAAGGTATATTATAAAAATATTCAGGTAGTTGTTTATTTATTAATTTATGATAAAACTTAAGTTCTTGTAGCTTGTAGATGTCACTGACCTTTAATAATTTGAGTTCTTTATAAATAGGAGCAGTATATTTTATCTTGATCACACTTCTAAAAATTCTGCCACTTTTCCCATTCTCTGTTCTTCACACTGGTTTTTTCCATCGATCTTACTTAATTTCTAGTTTTCCGGGCCTCTATCTTCATTCCACCACCCCTTTCTTTTTTCCCATGCTCTCATGTTTTTTTTATTAATGCTCTAGCTGAACCTGTACGTGCTACCCATTTCAGTAGAGAACATAATTCAGAAAGGATAATAAACGTAGTATTTGGTGTTATGGACCACTTCAACCTAAAGTATGCACTTGAGACAGAATGTACCAAGGAATTAACAGTTACGAGCTGGATGGAGGGATGATGAAGGTAAGATTAATCATGCAGAATTAATTAGGGTTTGTATAGTGGGAGGTCTCAAACAGGGATTGAAATTGAGCCCCCATTGTTCATTTTGATGATGAACCTGATCAGTGGAAACGTGTCAGAAAAGGAAGACGTGTGTGGATGACCTGGAAGTGGTGGCAGATAGCATATGGAACGTGGAACTTATTTCAACAAAATGACTGAAGTTATTATGCAAAAAAATCATCATTTATTTAATGGATAATGGATTTTGTAATAATGGATACATTATAAGCTTCTTCTGCTACGCAAGACACAGCAACCACAGAGAAAGGTCATCCTTAGATCGAAGGACGATATACATATATATATATTATATTTAAATGTGGTGTGTACTCAGTACACCTTATAAGAAGCAATTAACATCAATGAATAGATTAAATAAAGATAATAGCTAACACAATTACATTACTAATAACTCTTTATTATGTAATTATCATGTATAAAATAAATCATAATCATTAAAAAATAAATGATTAGTCTTTGACAAACATATGTAACGGAAGCATCCTGAGTGTATATTCAAAGTGATGTAAACACAAGTTTTATGTATCTGTGAAGCAGCATATAAATTGCCTACATTATCTGTCATTTGCCTGTCAATAGCAATTACACTAATACATCAAGTATAAAATCTATCAACCGAACTACAATGCAGAAAACTGTTGCCTCTTCCATAAAAAATTACAAATCTAGTGCAATAAAATATGATTTATACTACCTACTGATTTTAGAACCTAATTTACTACTTGATATCACCACTTTGTCATCATACCACAGAAACCAGTAAACAATCATATGGCACCAAAATGTGCATCACTAGTCATTTTGCAGCCTAGTATTTCAGTCCGCAGACTCAGGACATACAACCATTTACCTACACGACTTTTATAACTTGCTAGGTATGATAATAGTTTCCAAAATAATCAAATGCATATTTAGTTGCATAATTATAGTAATGATTACTATATGACTAGCATGTTATATAAAAAAAACACAATTTAACTTCCCAATAAATAATTGGAATATTCTAATTAAATATATTACTGGGTTTGCATATTTTTGGCAGGCCAGTAGTCACGTGCATAGCTTGCAGTGTTCACACACCTGTAAGTAGACTATACATGACCTAAGATTCAGCAAATCATCACTAAGATGCCATAGAAAATTACAATGATGTGCATTTAAATTGTGATTGTATTCACAATGTATGTAAACAATTATTCAAATGTCTATTCAAATAGTGACATGTTACATAATGTATAGGGCATCATATTAATTACTAATAAACAGAAAAGGTAATCAACATGTTGATGACAGCTGATCAAAAACCATCTAGCGTCACTTGAATGTAGGAAGTTTTCAGTGCAGAATTAATTCTGCTTTATCACAGTACGACAAATGATATCATTATATGTTTGCATCATTCCTGCATTGCACCAATGTCAGTGCACAAATAGAGGTCATGTCCCTTCACAGATGTGTCATCTCTGTCTCCCTCGCCACTCTTGGTCCATCTGGGAGACAGCCATAGAAAGACTTGAGTGGAGCCAGAATGTGCTTGATGAGAGGCACACTCCAAGCCTTGCCTAGTAACTTCTGGCGTCTTGTTGGAGGGATATTGCCAACGTCCGTGTAGTGCTCAGGAAAGCCAAACAACCTACAATAAATTAGTGCGCTGTACCATATGGCGGGATTTTTATGCTTTTTTGAAACAGGTATTTTTTATTCAGTCGAATAGGTATTCCATACCATATGTTACATCTTCAACTGACATACTTGAAGTTTCTAAAACTACCTAAGTCACAACATATGTACAAAAAGACAGTGCATTCAACATATCACGGCACACACTATTATGCTACTTCCGTGCACACGTTCAGCAAAGCAGATCATATAAGTCAATCAATGGCCACAGTGTGGCACCACTTTCATATCTATGAATGCATTTCCTGCACGCTGTGTGCACAACGTGTGTTCTCGTGTCAGCTTTAGGGGGATATAAATCAAGAACGAGTTTAAATTATGATAGTAGTTATTAAGGTTCAATGGTGGCTGTAATTTGGGACTATGCATGCGAATACAAGGAAGTCTTAGCAGTCTTTCAATGGCATATTTTTTTTAATGCACCAGGAAAAAACGTATACCATACCACATAAAATATACGGTACATACCGTATAGCGTATATTGCAATGCGGTACACATCACTAGTACAAATTACCCACACATTTTTAAATACAGACGTATTATCTAAAGGGCAAGAGCAACTTGATAAAGCTGGGAAGTGTGCTGGCTAATACTCATTTTCTTTAATTCTATTTTGCATATATTGAAACATTTCACACAGAGTATTCCACATTTGTGCTATCAACCCAGATTATTCTAATTATACAACCATAATTTTAGTCACAGTACAACCTTTCATAATCACCATAATTTTAGTCACAGTACAACCTTTCATAATCACCTACCAGTTGACTACAAGTTAACAAGTCCCATCGTCTTTAACAATGAAAAATGTCTTGGACCTTTGGTAAACACCTGCCTGTTGGATGCGCTGAACCGTACCTCTCCAGTTCGGGTATCCACAGAGTGTCTCCTGTTGCTCCCATGTACACAGGGAAGTAGTCATCTTTCTTCCCCTGCATCAGGGAGTTGCTACGGGTTGTCACGGTGCGTACTTTATGAACCTGGCAGAACGGCAGAACTCGGATGACTTGCCTTATTCTAGTCTTGTGATTCTTGTGACAACTCCAAATAGCCGTCTATGCCTAACACAGGGGGTGGTTTATTTTCAGAGTTTCCATCTCTAGTGTTAGTGAGTCCACCCTAGGTTTTTCCACTTCCCTGTGTGGGATATTTTTCGTCCCCTGACATAGACACCAGGCAGAAGGGACCAATGGCTTTGATGCATGATGCATGCAGCAAACACAACATTTTATAAACTCAACAAAACCTACACAATGTCATGTTAGAAAAGGCTTAGTCCATGGAAAAGGGTAACAAATACATTTTAGTAGGAGTTGTAAGTTAACTGACCGCTGCTGTTCTGCCTCCCATCAAACTGCTGTCCAGTCCAATCTCTGGCAGTGGACAAGGACTCAATTCTGGGGGACTACAAACATAAAATGATCACACAAATAAACTGCTGAATGTTACCACTATATACATGATAGACTAGTGTATTAGTGTGCAAATGTGTAATCAGTAGGGCCGGAACGATACACTACTTCACATTATGATACGTATCACGATACAGAGGTCACAATACGATACATATCACGACGCAGACAACACTGACTAGAATGATACAACAACAGTAAAACATATATTTCTTTATCACCGGACAAGGCAACACTACAGCAGATGTCACGTCATCACTCACATGAGGCCCAAATTGCACGCAAAAATAACAGTGCAAAGATTTTACATAGATTATAGTTATATATACATGTGGGAAACGTACGTTATATTTCACTATTTTATCTATACACAGGCAGGTGTGGTTCGCGTTGAATGTTTATTGCTTCACAAAGCAACGCGAATAATGTTTCGCCTACCACTATCGCATATCATAGTGTACCACGATATGGATATTATGTATCGTGTACCATACCGTGTGGTGTGTATTGTGATATACTGGTACACTGGTGTATCGTTCCAGCCCAAGTACACTGTAATAAGTAGTGCTGCCATCACATGGACAATAACAATATCAAAGATAATCTATATGCCATTCTAAAACGTTTCTTATCAAGCCTACCTGTACAATGGATGTATGCAATTAGATTACATACTAATTTTTACGCAAGGCAACAACACCCCATATATAATGATCCCCTTGTGATTGGCTTAGAGGGAGGTGGACTGTGCACCAGGTATGTAAATTCGCCCTGCAACCTCTGCATAGTAATATATGGCTGGATAACCTAGTTTATCCAATCACTGTTGATCATGGCGGCCATCTGCCCCGTTCTTCCAGCAGTTGACAGGACACACAATTTGAACGTCGACGCAGTAATATGTGTTCTGACTTTCATGCCTTGAATTTTCAAAACTTTCAATTCGTGTTGAAAATTTTTGTATTCAACACAACGGATCGACTGCTGCCACTGTGCCGAATGTCACTGCTGCTCGTCTCAGACTTGAGTATATCATTCTTTTTTTACTCTATTAATCGTTTTTTATTACTCTATCAATACACCATTTCTTCGTTCTTTGTTGTTCTATTCAGGAAAAATGGTGGCTGACCACAGTCAAGACAGCATTAAGTTTGGTATATTTTTATTCATACCTGCAATGTGGGCCAGTTTTAGAATGTGATTTTACAAGTAGAGGGGGCAATGTCTGAAGACCCCGAATGGCCCACATTTGTTTGTATATAAATATGTTTAATTTCTACCAAATATGGTAGGTAATCAATGTCAGATTGAAAGTCTGGCCATTTTCAAATCTATCCAGTTTTGGTGTTGTTGCATTGCATAAAATATGATGATGATATGACTTCACATAAGTTTGAGAAAACTAAACTACCATATAACAACTAAATATCACGTGGTAGCACTGTTGTCTTCATTCCACATACCAAATATTATTCCACCCGTTGTTTATATGTTTCCGCCCGTTACTATTTTGGTGTATACAAAATTGCTCATTTTACATTAAACTACATGACCCAAGTAAACCTCACTTACCAGTACATACCAGGGATGTTGCCCCAAAAATACCGTGCTCGGTTCTGGGCTGAAAAGTACTTTGCATTCCACATTGCTGGATCACACTACAACACATTGTCAACAATCTGGTTAGCCTTCATAACATTCAACAATCTACAATGTGAAGAATCAGGCCAGATTTTATGCATATATTTACAAGTGCATAATATATATATATATATGTGATGCGATCTAGAAAAACCCTTCACGTGGTAAAACATTTCAATGTTGCCTTTTTGTACTAATATCACAGCTGATTATCTTGGCTTTCCAGAACTGTTGGTATTTTTTCTCTATGTTGACCAGAACCAAAATTATACTGGAATAAAGAGTCCGGAAATGAATAAGCGGTAAACAGCGTTTAAAGAAATATGTAACAATTACTGAATTTATTTATGTATGATTTTGGCTCTATCTGAATAACATCTGTATTTTATACCACACCTGTAGTCACATTCATCTGGCAGTGCATGAAAACATGTAAATATGAAATTAGCAAAACAAGTCATTGTGTACACAAACTGAGAGTTCTGAATTGGGCATTTACCCATTCTTGTAATCTGCCAATCGACATATTAGTTCATCCATTGTGCACCAAGATAATTAATAACTAATGTTAACATTATAGAGCACCAGTATTCAGTCCACCAAATTTGTGTCCATTCACTTTTTTGACACACGACCAAGGCCACGGCGAGTGCATTTCGGTGGTAGTGGTGGAGTGTAAATCTCATCATCTGACTCGCTCTCCACATCCTTGTGTGTCACTGGTGTTTCAGGAAGTGGACAAACCAAGTCCTGCTTATCACTTGCCACATACTCCCGAATGGCATTGTATAAATACCATTGTCGCTTGATATCAAGCCCCTTTGGCTTGATCTCGGTTGGTGCCTCTTCACCTAAAATAGCAATGTTAACTTTCAGTAGTTCTTGGTAGGATGGTTCTGTGTCTGAGAAGTGCTGTAGTCTCACGCCTGTTGTGTCTTTTGTGAAGTGGTGATATGTCTTGATGTTGTTCACTTTCTTGAAATATTTCTCCAGGAAGTCGACCAGTCATGCACTGGCACTAAAACAGAGCCATCTTCCTGTCTGATAAGACAAGCAACATTTATTCCTGCAGTACTAGATTGCTCAACAACATCAGCAATATCTTGCAGGCAATGCACTCTGGTCCTCCTGAAGGTTCGCTTCACTAAACCAAAGCACCAGTCACGTGAGAACTTGGTGTGCCTAGTCAGGAGGAAACTCATGGTGATAGACACATGTCGGCCAGTAAGGACTCACCCTGAGCAGATACCACATCACATAAGAGTTCTTATTCTGTCCAGCACAGTTGTTCGCATGCAAATGCACATGCTTTCCCCCCAGGCTATAGTTCTCGAGGTACAAGTGGAGAAGACTGATGACACAGTTGCCACCTTACCCACTCTGAACCAACTCATCCAGGAGGAATGTCGCCTGCTTTGGCAAAGCTTCACAAGACACACCGAATATCGCACATATCCTAGGAGTCTTGAAGTACACCGGACTAGGCTGTAGGGGGTCAGACGGGTAGTGTACTTGTTGCGCAAAATCCATGCTGTAGTGCATCACACCATCATAGCTGCAGGGCAAGTGAGGACCAATGTTCATACCAGCTGGTAGAGAGTCTTTGCAAATCTTCTGGTAGAAAGCTCGCTCCTTGCTCACATGAGACAAGTGGTCAGTGGCGATACTGTGTAGTTTCGCCTTCTCTTCGTCTGATTTGTTTGCTGCCTCACTGATTTTGCGCTGTGATTTCTGGCAAAACCAGCACAAATCAGTGGCAGCTAGGGCACATCTTCACAATAAACAGCTATAGTCGATGAAATATGATTAGAGAAACAACACGATGATCAGTCACGGCGATGGCGGTACAATAGTCATCATACACTTTCCGTTTTGAGCAATTGGTTGGCAGCAACTTCAAATCGGCACGTCAGTATCCTGGGACTCAACCTGGCAAATGCATGCCATGTGTCTCGGCACAGTTGAGTAGAAAGTGAGCCACATAAGCATTATCCTCCGTCTTCAGAGCATTAGGTGGCAGCTGTTTAACATTTCCATGCATCTGGGGTGCAATCCCATTCTGCTTGTAGTGTTTTATGAGTGCATTTAGTTTATCCTGTCCTATGTTGTGCATGAACTTGAAGGTCTCCCTGCAAATCCTATGTCCATGGTGATAAAAATCTGTGCGTTGTTTCACACGTGGACTACCTTCCTTCTTATGACCATGTGGCGATCTGTCAGAGAGATGCATCCCACAAGACAGTTGGGCGAGTATGGCGATGTCCAACTCCTTGCGTGTCATCTCGAGACAGCAACACTGGATTGCCTCAAACTCCTTAGATGAAAACATCGACGAGCATGGATTACCAGAGTAGTGATTGCAATTACACAGGAATCTGCCGGTTGCAGCATGACGTTCTTCGAATGTAAGAAGAGCAGGCAGCAGCAGAAGCATCTCAGCAACATTGTCGAAGGCAGAAGCATCTTCCACTGTAATACGTGTACGTGTACGCAGACAGCAACACATCAGTGCACAGCTGGTGACTTTTTTTACAACCTTCTATGTTCATACATTTTTCATATTGGCCAACTTGATTTAACAAGATGGTGTTTTATTCTTACCACAATAACAAACTGAAGTTTTTAAATTAATCAGTGAAGAGCAACTAAATAAATTAGCATTGTCAACTTGACATTTCAAGATAATGCTTTGTTTAGATTTACAAGTATAAGTGAAAGCAGTTCAAGGCTGAAAATATAACTTTTTCTTATAGTTAAATCACTATTTTCATAGTACGTGCAATGCATAAAATCACAATTAGAACATTCATCGACGTTTCTGACAGATCCACTGCTACCGTGACCAACGCTAATGGTAGTACTAGCAGTTGTCATCATAGTCACAGGCATAGCTATTGGGTCGGCGTTGCTTGCTCCTGAGCCACCTCATTATTATCTATTTCATCGTCCAAATCACTCGTGTATCCAGAGGTAAAGTAACTAACTATCACATCAGTCAGAGCTTCAGCATCGGCATCGCAGTAGAGGTTAACACGTTTCACTTCATTTATACATGCAGCCAGTTCTGAATCTGCCAATCGCGTGGGTGCTGCCATCTTGGATTTTAGAAATGTAAAAATGGCGGATGTTCAATGCCACTATTTTAAACTTTAAAATACAACAGCTATGTATCGATAATTCACATAGCTACCGAGATACGATTCAACATACCGCAGGTGCTTAAACAAACGAATGTCCACACATTCTGCAAAATAAAATGATGCGTTGCGAAGACGATGGTTTTGGGAATTTCCCCTGCGCATTAGGTACCCATATTTAGTGAGGATGCGTATTGATACAAGTAGATTCACTGGACTGTAAGCTTTCAGGTCATATATGAACCGCCGTTATAGGGCAAACCATTCAAACTTATGACGTATTTTGTGTAAGTATGCTTTGCGAGTTTGACAGGGCAAATTGTTGTTAGTAGGGGGTCGGATAAAACACGTTTTATCAGCATTAGCAGGTAGTTATTCTTAAAAACCCGTTGTGCTAAGACAGTTAAAACATGAAACATGATAATGAAACCAATAAGTAATTTTTTATGAAAAAATCAATTAGGAACTATTTCCCGTTTTTCTCATTATGACATCGCGCACCATCAGTTTTGCTAGATCGCATCACATATGAAAGTTTTAAAATGTTCCAAATTTCATGCACAACACATGGACACATATTCACTGATCAATATCCTCACACCATCCTATACTGCTTTAGACCCCAGTAGTTAGGGAGTCACCTGCAGTATTACTGCTGTACACACTGGCTGCTCGGCACCCGAGAAGCAGCTTCTACTGCGGGAGCTAGAATCAGAGGGTTACATATAGACCACCACTGTATGAGTCCACGACAGGTTACACATTCACCCCATGTTTGGGATCTTTTGCTTCCCTGGTCTAGGCACCAGGTAGAAGGGATCACCAGGTAGAAGGGATCATCGGCTCTTCTGAAAGACAGGAAATGTGGGGTGAACGAAATTGCCCAAGCTTCTTCAAAACGGCGGCACGTGGAATCGAACCACTGTCCTCTCCTGACTGTTGGCTGCTGCAACCACTAGACCGTCACTCCCCACTATCCTTACACCACTGTCCTCTCCTGACTGTTGGGTGCTGCAACCACTAGACCGTCACTCCCCACTATCCTTACACCACTGTCCTCTCCTGACTGTTGGGTGCTGCAACCACTAGACCGTCACTCCCCACTATCCTTACACCACTGTCCTCTCCTGACTGTTGGGTGCTGCAACCACTAGACCGTCACTCCCCACTATCCTTACACCACTGTCCTCTCCTGACTGTTGGGTGCTGCAACCACTAGACCGTCACTCCCCACTATCCTTACACCACTGTCCTCTCCTGACTGTTGGGTGCTGCAACCACTAGACCATCACTCCCCACTATCCTTACACCACTGTCCTCTCCTGACTGTTGGGTGCTGCAACCACTAGACCATCACTCCCCACTATCCTTACACCACTGTCCTCTCCTGACTGTTGGGTGCTGCAACCACTAGACCATCACTCCCCACTATCCTTACACCACCAATCAATATAACACATTACACAAACGATGATGGATAGGTACAATGTAATTAATAAAGAAACAAAATACAATATAGCTGCATCATTAAAATACCAATTTATTTATAATGCAGCACACCTTCGATCAAACATTTCTGCTGCCAAGAAGCTAAGGTAAAAGGATCTCCGACCTAGACAGTATTTTAAATACCCCAACGACAGTAGCTGTTTATGTGCAGCCTTGTGTGTCATTCACTTAGCCAATTCCACAAAGACAAAGATTCAGTTATCGGTAGTGTCTAAAGCACAATCTGAATTGATGACAAATACACAAAGAAACACTAAAAACAAGTGCTTATCCATTATGAACGTAAATGCTTTCTGCCGTTTTGGGTTAACTTAGTGTGAGCAAATCATGGGTGACGTACAGCACTGCACAGCAGTTAGAAGAGATTACATTACTTAAGATATGTTAATAAAAGTAAGTAATCAGTAAAGGCACTTTTCAAGTAAAGAAGTTATACCACCTATAAAAAAATGGGATTTACCTCAAGAAATCTAGATATTGTGGTCTTGTCTTCTCTTGACATAAAGACAACATTTTCAAAGAGCCAAAACAAATGGCAGTCTGGATGAAGTTTCTGCAGTAGATTCAATATCCTGTAGAACTCAAAGAACAGCAATCCCGTTCCACCTGAAAACAAGTAAAATATAAACATTAATCAACAGCATTGTAATGTAATAAAAAAGAACTTACTTGATTTTTGTGATTTAAAAAATAATAATAATTTATTCAGCCTAAGGGGAGACTCGGCAAATGGATTAAAAAGAACTATTATTTTATTATTCAAAATGTGTCCACCCTATTTTGAAAGCATTGCATTCATACTGTTCATTTCAGTGGCAATTACATACCTCTAAATCACTTTTATTTGTGGGTAAAGCATGTATCTTCCAAGAAGTAATCCTGTTTTCTCAAAAACGCCTCATATCTCTGGAAGTAATAATGCTAGCAAAGTAAGGTTTTTAGTGTTATATGCAGCTTATTCTTACAACTTGTAGAACACATTATCAATGTTACTAAAAGCTACATAAATATTTGTTGCAAAAATGTTTTTTACCAGAAATTACCCACAAATGTATTCAATAAAATTTTTTTTTAAAATGATTTCTACCAGTTGTGTACCAAATGTATAATGAAAAGTGTTTCAAATAATTATAATAATATTTGTTCAATCTGATACTTTACATAGTAAAAAATGCGCAAGAGGTTCTTAACAATGTCAATGCCAATTAATGGCATATTTAATACAAGACAACAACAGCAACAAGTATATAAACAGTGACACCTCAACACGGTAGAACTGCATAGTGCGCATGCGTCCATGGACATTATTTAAATGACTTCATCGCTGCACCAATAAAATAATTTTTCTGGATCACGTGATAGTAACAAGCCGGGTTTGTTTATACAGCTAGTCAAACAGTGCCTACCCCTCACGCCCTCCTATTCGACACATCCATAATATATGTTAATTTGATGACCATACAGTCGAGCCTCGTTATAACGCAGTAGTCGGGGTCCACGACTCCGGACTGCGCTGTAAGCGAGGCGCGTTAGGTGTTCTCATATCTGCCACCAGGGAGCTACTAAACAACAGCGATCGCTGGCCACTGCACCAAGTCCATGAACCCTGTCGAAGCCCCATGTGCTTGCAGCATTGTCTTATACGGCAATATGCAGTTTATGGAACTTATTAAACGATTATACTAGCATCAACGTGTATTATTTTTAAATGTCACACCCTCTTGAACTGAATAAAACACTTGTACGTATATTGTTATGGAATAGATCTACGATGATGATGTACTGGACCAATAGGCCTACAAATCGAAAATAATAACCTGGACCTGAGCAGCCGAAAATGTATATGAATTGACAAACGTAGTATGTAAGCTGATAAAACACAGAAAACGACAATAGTAGAATTAATAATTTTTTCACTTCGTCTTTCAACCAATCTTGACCGAAGCATAAATTATTACGCATCACTTAACATCGATTCATCGTTTCATATGCGGATGACGAATTCGTATTTTCGCGCACTGGCAGAGCCTTGGGTTAGGAATTTGGCATGTTGGCACGATTAAATTTACGATGTAATGGAAGCATGTATTTTCACCCAAGTGTTGTGTTGGTACTAAAAACATAACACATAACGGTTGATCTGATTCTTACGCGAGGCGTATTTGTGAATCTCGATTGCAATTTACAAACCGTCGAACCGACTGATCTGTCATCTGATGTCGGCGGCAATGCAAAACAAACAACACGTTGATACTCGTTCATTGACATTATTCACCTAATGTTTCTTGAGAATTGTCAAAGCAACTCTAAGTAGGTTTAAGCAGGCCCATTTGACATTGTCCCCTGGTGGCAGAAATTCGGGTTCCACGACCGACCGCGTTATATCCGAATCCGCGTAATAACGGGGGACGTAATAACGAGGCGCGACTGTATATGGAAAGATGAGATGCAAAGCTTTGCAATGATGCCACATTTGTGAGGGACCATCAAAAAATTACAGATGAAAAAAGCGATTAATTATCGGCATTTTCGTGTTTGCATTTTCATGTTTGTCAAGCGGAACACATCAAACAGCTCTTCAAAGATAACACTAAAATACATTACACATAACTAAATATACAGTAGAAATTGTGGTAATCGTTAAAATGAATACTAAGGAACCATTTTTAGGGAAAATCTCAAAATCATTGGATTAGCCAGTTTTTTTTATAAAAACGGCATTTGCGAAGTTTCACGTTTGCCAACATCCGACTCATTTTGTTATGGTGGGTCACATAATACTTAAAAAACACAACTGATGTGTAAAACAAGGTTACAGAATAATGCAACTTGCCTTCCAAGCCTTTCCTGGCAGGGTTCACCATGGACAGGTCATTGCAGGGCGAACCACCAATCAACAGGTCAATGGCACCCAGCGCAGAAATCTGTACACATTTATATACACGTAATCATAAATAGTATTTTGTAGATCATTAATCTGAACACTGAAAGCATCATAAATGCTAATAAATAAAAATAGTACATTATGGCAAGTAAACTACAAATACTTCAAGTACCTTCAAGGTCAACAAAATACATATTGAACTATTGTGCATCTGTTATCATACAAACACTTTCATCAACATAATAATTAAATATTTCATGTACCTCTTATGCAAAAAAATTAAAAATATAGCAAAGTTAATTAACTGCAGAACGGTAGAAACAACTAGTCCAGGAGACACTAAGACATTACTAATAGAACTTCTATTGTGTCTAAAACCTTGGAAACCAGAGGTCAGAGGTGCGTAAAAAAAAGCTAGGCAATCTCAAAATCAGTAGGTATGCTGAAGTTGTCAACAGATGGACAAAAACACTAGGGAGCTACAGTTGAAAAATGACAGTGAAATGTTAATAAGGGCTGTGTGTCCCACCTCGGTCACCCCTAGCTTGGTGATGTCTCCCAGTTGCTTGATCTGTGAGCCATGTTGGACTCCAGTCACTAGCATGGCATCGTCGTCTATCTCACTCGCATAGTAGGTACTGATGTCAAAGCGTAGGTCATCCAGGGCTACTTTGCCTGCAACGTGTCAGGTTTGTTACCTACATTCCAACACATGACAGTTTGGATAAACTTGAGCAGAAACTATGGTATTAGATGGTCAAGCAGGGGCATGGTGGCTCAGCAGTTAGAGCACCGAACTGTCGATCAAGAGGACCGTGTTTCAAGTCCACTGCCACCATTTCAAAACTTGGGCAAGTTCGTTGGCCCAACTTTGCCTGTATCGTTCGGAAGAGACCCTAAAAGCTATTGATCCCTCTGAGAATGGAATAAGCGCCATGAACACGTAGTCTAGGTGGATACTGACGCTAAATAAGACAACATTATTATATCAATATGTATAGTCTGTTAGACACTCACTGACCTGAAGCAATGCCATCAAACAATGACAGCACTCTGATGGGATGTCCATCAAAGTCAGATGCCTGTGGAATCTGCAACAACATAATTGAAATGGCAATCTCAGTAATGTAAGAAAAAAGCCTTATAAGAATGGATTTATCAACAATACTTTGGCATTGGGGCAGGGGGATGATTTTCACATTTCAACTTTACCAGTGTTAAGTTTTGTTTTAAATTATTTTAATTAGGAATATTTATCTTGCATCTTCTATAACGAAAATGTGGTTGTTGAAAGAATCGCTATAGGTGAACCAATTGTTTTCATAGCAGTCATCCGGTACAACGTTAATGAAATAAACTGCTTTCTAACAATGTTAAGTTTAATGAATAAATGTTTTTGTCATTTGAAATATTTTTTACAATTTACTACACCAATTATAAAGTTTCCAGCGTATTTTCATCATATACAGAAGTGGTCTTTTAAACTGTTTCTTTCACTGTTTGATGGAAGACTAGAAAGATTTCACATTAGTAATTAAAGAGTGCAAACTGTTTGACCAGAGGAATCTATTCCTATTTGGGAAGATGTGATATGAACATTCCTAATCAGACGGCCCTAGCTACCACATCCAAACTAATGAGGTTTCCTCCATCACACGTCTGTCTCACAGTAGAGAGGACAGGTGTTCAAATGTACGTGCTGTTGTTCTGAAGTTCACCCCACTTTGCCCATGTCTGGCGGAGGGCTGCTTACCAGTCAAGCGCATGTTAGAGGCACTGAGCAGGCCATGTGTATGACAGCAATACCATAGGTGATTCCCTAAAAAGGAGTCTATAGCAGTCGTCATCAGTACCAGTTGTCCTTTGATGGAATGGAAGCATCAACATATCCCTGCCACACTTCCTTGAGGAGACATTATCTGACTCAAAGCCTGCATCTCTGGAACTTCCGGCTACTTGGACTTGGTGCAGCGACTTGAATTTGGTGTAGTTCATTTACAGATAAACGTGGTATATCAAATAGAATAAGTATTACTATTGCATATATATTATACACAAATGTATTGTAGACATATACTAGGAAACAGGTTTTGTTAATTATTAGTCAGAGGGAGTATTTTAGAGTAAGTTAGTTTCGGATTCTGTCAGGGAATTCAGCGAGCGTTAATAGGGTTGTTTACAATTCGAAAATTGAGATAGCATAGTGAATAGTCAGTAACATTGGAATATTGGTTAGAATAACTATTAGTATTATACATATATTGTTCACCAACTTCTTGTAGACATATATTAAGAAACCGTTTTTGTTAACAGAGGTAGTATTTATTCCCAGATTCAAACTCAACGAGTGATAAAAAGGAGTTTGTTTACAGGTCGTGAATTCAACCCGTGCATCGAGCTATCGTTTACATTGGCTAATATATATATAAGATAAAGTGATTTATTTACTTAAATTACATACATAAGGTAATATCTGACATAGTGGTAATAAACGTTTTCGGTAAAAAGGAATTAACAGCAGGATTTTAACGTAAATTAGTACACACTGACTTCGTTGTTTTGTTACACAGTGTTCTCTGTATTCGCTAGGTGGCAGGTTTTTTTTTCTCATGCGAGGTTAATAGAAGACACAGTTAGCAAGTATATTAGCCTAAAGTGTTCTTTTGATCACAAAAACAGCCTTATTCAAGGCTAACGTAGCAAACTAATTAAAACTAAATTGTATGATGGCGCCGTGCAAACGGCAGTTAAAGGCCACAAGGCACTTAATTTGTGGCAGTTGCAGTAACTGGGTGGACTTCGTCAAGTCTGGGTGCGAGAAGTCCTGGGCTGAGGTCCAGGCAGATAATTTTAGTTTTGAGTGTAGGGGATGTACGAAGATGAAGGAACTAGAGGTGGAGTTGGAAGAGCCGAGGCTGCTCGTTGTGGCAATGGTGGGAAGGGAACAGGGGGATTGTGCCAGTAGTTCCCGTGGGGGAGCAGTAGATGATAAAGTGGGGAAAGACACAAGAGATGCTAGGGAGAGCTCACCGCAGCCTGGGAGGAAGCTGAGAGGAGGGAAGGTGACAGGTTGTAGGGAGACAGGACGTAAGGAGACGGGAAGGAAAGGAACGGCAGGGAAGACAACCGGAGTGAAGGAGAGGGGAGTAGGGGAGACAGGAGGGAAGGGGAAGGGAGTGGGGGAGACGGGAGGGAAAACAACCGGAGTGAAGGAGAGGGGAGTGGGAGAGACGGGAGGGAAAACAACCGGAGTGAAGGAGAGGGGAGTGGGAGAGACAAAAGCAAAGGAGTGGGAAGTGGGGGAGACAGGAGAGAAGGGGTCAGGACAGAATGTGAAGGAGGGGATCGAACGGAAGAGTTATTCTGCAGCAGTGATAGAGGGGGTGAGGAAGAGAGCAAGGGTGTTTGTGGGGGATTCGATAGTTAGGAAGACCGACAAGGGAGATGATGTGGTGGTCTGCTTGCCTGGAGCCAAAATAGAGGCGATAACTGAGAGGGTAAAAAACATTGTAGGCTCGGGTAAGGGTGGATCTGTTTTAGTACACGTAGGGACAAATAACGTAGAGAGAGAGGGTACAACTGCCATAGTTAGGAAATATAGGCAGTTGGTCAGAACACTAAAACAGACGCGGGTTGAGCAGGTAATACTGTCAGGGATTTTACCTGTAATGGGCAGGAGGGGTCACAAATATCGAAATTGTCGGGGGATTGCAATTAACATGTTAGTCCAGAAGCTATGTAGGGAAGAGGAAGTTGGATTTGTGGATTTATGGGGAAGTTTTGTTGGGAGGGCTGATTTGTACATGAAGGATGGGCTTCATTTAAGTGGAAAGGGGGCGGCAGTATTCGCGGACAAACTTTCAGCAGCAGTAGATAGTGACTTGGGTACAATATCAAATATTTTTGGAAGTAAACATTCTTTAAACTAGAAGTGCAGGTGGGTTACCTAGAGGTGTCTCAAGCAGAACAAGAGGCCACTAGCACAGATAAACCAATATCAAAACATCCGAAAAACATCTATGAAAAAGGTTATAAATGCGTATGTTTAAATGCAAGGAGCATAGTAAATAAGAAAAACGAATTAAACATTATGGTAGAAGACACTGACCCTCACATAATTGGTATAACTGAATCATGGGCCAACATAGATATAACAGATGCTGAATTAGGACTAACAGGATATGTAATGTTTAAGAAAGATCGAATAGGAAGAATGGGCGGAGGAGTTATTTTATATGTTAAAGAATCTATTCAGGCTTACGAAATAAAACTAGAAAGGGAAGCAGATTGCGATGAAGCTGTTTGGTGCAAAATTGTTTCAGGAAATTCAAAATTAACTATTGGATTAGTTTACCGAAGTCCAAACATAAACGAAGAGGACAACACAAAAATAAAAAACGCTATAAAGGAAGTTAGTAAAGGGGAATGTATCATAATGGGAGATTTTAACCATGGACACATACAATGGAATTCTCTAGAGAGCACAGGGATTGAGGACCAACGATTTCTATTTTTAATCCAGGATAGCTTTCTTACTCAGCACGTACTAGAACCAACCAGGGGAGAAAATGTATTAGATATAGTTTTGTCATCACAAAAAGAATTAGTGGACAATGTAAAAATATTTGAACCATTGGGTAATAGTGACCATAATCAAATACATTTTGACATCAATGTAAAATCAGAAAGTAAAAATAAGAAAACGTACAAGAGAAACTTCCACAAAGGTAACTACAAAGATATGAGAAAATACTTAGCAAAGCTAGATTGGAATAACATGCTGATGAATAAGACCGCAATTGAATGTTGGAATATTCTAAAATATGAAATTGAGAGTATCATCGATAAATTTGTTCCCTTCCAAAAACAAGGAAAACAGTGTAGAAAGAAACACTTGTCAAAAGAGGCTATTAGAAAAATAATGCTAAAACAAACTATGTGGAGGGTTTATAGGCGTACCAGAAAGGACGAAGACTATTCAAAATACAAAGAGGCACTTAATGCAGCTACAACTGAAATCAGACAATCTAAAAGAAGCTATGAGCAAAAACTAGCATGTAACATAAAAATGACAGCAAGAGTTTTTATGCATATGTCAGGAGTAAACAAAACGTACAAGACAAGGTTGGCCCTCTAGAAGACAGTGCTGGAAATATAATATCACAGGGGTTTTTAATGGCGGAAAACCTAAATGGTTCCTTCAGTGCAGTGTTTACCAAAGAAGATATTAGTTCATTACCAGTTGCTGATGCTAAATTTCAGGGGGCTAAATCTGACTATTTAGGTCCGTTAGTTGTAACTCCAGAATTGGTAGCTAAGAAAATAAAGGCAATGAAGGATAACAAATCACTGGGAGTGGATGGGATTCCTCCAAAATTACTAATGGAAACAGTAGAACAAATCAGTATACCACTTGCAAGAGTATTCAACTTGTCATTAAAAGAGGGAGTTGTTCCGTTTGAATGGAAAGAAGCAAACATCATACCATTATTTAAAAAGGGTTCGAGAAATAAGTCAGAGAATTACAGACCAGTGAGTTTAACGTCAGTGATTTGTAAATTATTAGAAAGGTTAATTAAAGACCATATGGTGGACTTCCTCGTTAAGCATAAATTATTAATTTCATCTCAACATGGATTCCTTAAAGCGAGGTCATGCTTAACAAATATGTTATGTTTTTTTGAAGAAATCGCTAAGTGGATAGACGTGGGATCGCCAGTCGATATTATCTACTTAGATTTTCAGAAAGCTTTTGACAAAGTGCCACATCAAAGATTACTACTTAAATTAAAAGCCCATGGTATCGGGGATAGCATAACTGACTGGATAGAACAATGGCTGACTGACAGAAGACAACGAGTTGTAGTAGACGGAGAAGTTTCAAATTGGAAATCGGTTTTGAGTGGGGTACCTCAAGGATCAGTATTAGGACCTATATTATTCTTAATTTATATCAGTGACTTGGACGACAGTATAACAAGTAACATACTCAAATTTGCGGATGACACAAAACTGTTTAGAAAGGTTAATACTGATGGTGATAAACAACATTTACAAAACGATTTAGACAGATTAGTGAAATGGTCTGAGAAATGGCAGATGTTGTTCAATTTTGGGAAATGTAAATGCCTACATACAGGACATGGGAACTTGAATGTAAACTATAAAATGGGAGATACTGTTCTGGGTACTACTGTAAAAGAAAAGGACTTAGGAGTTAAAATAAGCGCTGATATGAAAGTTTCAGAGCAGTGTGGTATTGCAACTTCAAAGGGTAATCAAATTCTTGGATTGATTAGAAGAAACATAACATACAAGGGAAAAAAGTTAATTATACCTCTTTATAAAGCAATAGTTAGACCTCATTTAGAATACTGTATACAAGCATGGAGACCATATCGTAAGAAGGATATAGATACGCTTGAACGCATACAAAGGAGAGCAACTAAAATGATTCCAGAACTTAGAGACCTTAGTTATGAAGAACGCCTGAAAGAATGTGGTTTAACAACACTAGAGACAAGGAGGTTAAGAGGAGATCAGATTGAAGTTTTTAAGATATTGAATGGGTATGAAAATATTGATAGAAATATGTTTTTCTCACTCAAGAAGGATAGCAGAAATAGAGGACATGAGGTAAAATTAGTAAAGGATCAATGCAGATTGGACGTCAGGAAGCACTCGTTCTCAGAGAGGACAATAAATGAATGGAACAAATTGTCTACAGATTGTGTAACTGCTAGCAGCGTGAATATGTTTAAAAACAAGGTTGACACATATCTCAGGAGGGCGGGTTATAAGTAGATGAACATTGTTGGACTCTCGATAAGCCAATGGCTTTCTTGTCCACTTGCCATCTGGGCCTTTGGCTTGGATGGCAAATCTTGTTAAATCTCTGGTGACGTCGGGAGACATCAGTACTTTCCTGTCCCGCCCAAATTGCAGTTGTCTCTATCTTAGCACAGTTGACAATGGTGGTATCTCAAGTAGTTATACTCCAAACAGCCCAATCTTGAGCTAATGCAGGAGTTTGGACCAACGGCTTTTAGTGTCTCTTCCGAAAGACACGGGCAAAGTGGGGTGAACGAAATTGCCCAAGCTTTGAAACGGCGGAGGTGGAATCGAACCACCGTCCTCTCGATCGACAGGCGGGTGCTCTAATCATTATACCACCGCTCCCCACTCCCCATACAGTTGGGTGTGGGTCATATGGTCCAGCCATCTGATAACAAGCACGTACCGCACAAGTTGGGTGTAGATCCATTGAAATATATACATCTGTATATGCTATTGTTGGTACTCGCAGCATTAACGTACCTGGTGGATAGAAGCAGGTTGGAACAAAGCAATCAAGTTGCACTGCCAGTCAGCTTTCTTCACGAGCAGACTGCTTGGCTGAGACTCATTGACACACATGTAGCAGGTCCAGGGACTGATGCGTTTGATAGCCTCCACACTCTCAAGACCTCCTGTCAACTCAGCAATGCAGCCAGTGCAGTATGCCCTGCAACACAAAATTGAATAAATATATTACAGTGAAACCTGTCCATAACAGACACCGCCGGGACTGAGCAATATGTCTACTATGGACAGTTGTCCATTATGGAGAATTTTATAAATATTATAAATGATCACGTCAATGTTTGCAAGTTGGAACTAATTTTATAAATATTATAAATGATCACGTCATTGTTTGCAAGTTGGTACTGTCACAAACAGTACAAATTACTGGTTAATAAAATAACACAGGAGCTATCATTAATTAATGTGTTTCTTTGTTTTCAGGAACAACGAATGGTGTTAATATCAATAAAGTTTTTGAAAAACTTATCATGTGTGCGAAAGAAGTTTGTCAGATGGCTGTGTAGGTTATACTGCTGGTGTTGTAGGGTTGTAAAAATACTGTGTTGAAAAACTAATTTGTTTAATGCTACTAAATGAACAAACAAACAAAAAGGTGTAATCACAAGTAATGATACATTTTAATCAATCCATCCACCTCAATATGAATATTAAATGAAAATAAAAATAACATTGTGTCATTGAGTATTGATAGAATGTCAATTTGCATAAATTTGTGTAAATCCAGTTTAGCAACAGTTTTAAAGTTTACTACATATTCAACTGTGACATCTTAGGTACCAGTCAATTAATTTTCCAAAGAAAGAAAGCAATGTAGTCTGCTTTTTCTGCAGCTGTCCTTTCAGCACTTTCTGCTCTAAGTGCGCCTTCATATTAGCAACCATTCTAGGCAAGATGGCCATTTTTGTCCAGACTGTAGTTGGTCAGTATGTCGGCCCACTTCAGGGTGTCCTTGTCTGAAGTAATTATACAAGGCTGCTGTACTTGCTCGTCATCGGTTTCACTGTCACCAGCACTTTCGGTCGCATCACTTTATCCTTCCTTGAGTAGCCAAGTGTTTTCCAAGTTAGCGCCCAGTGCTTCAGCCATTGACAAAGCATCATCCAACGCATTGTCATTTGCTTGAAGCAAATCTGCTAAATTAGCCTGTGGCAAGTAAGTCAAATTAAGTTGATGAAATCAATCACTGCCCCAGGAAAAGGTGAGCTGAAATTGCTTTGATGGCCAAAAGAAGCCAAGGCGGGAATATGAAGACTGCTGGCAGTGACCCTGATTGACTCAGGGGGATTATCAAGTCAACTTTGTGTCACAAAGTCAGCGCATTCGTCTTCGTAGACTTAATAATTCTGGAACTACGCATTTCGGGAACCTCCAGGACCAGGTTGTCGAAAACATCATTCTTTTAGGATATTTGAAATCTTATTAAAATGCAATAAACACATATTTCATGTTTATCATAATTCTGATGTATACATTACTAAAGTTACTTGACAATAACCATGCATAAGTATGAAATGATTACCTATTTCTTATAAAAAGAGCAACATCATATGACGTCTGTCGCACAATATGGCGGTTGGTTTTCAACAACAATCGCTGTAACCTGACGATAAACTTAAACAATAAATGATTTGGACTATATTTCTTTTATTTATTGATGACATTATGCAGATGGTATTACACAGAATACATATGTAGTGAAGTTAGTGCGTATCAGTGGTACCTCACCTCGTGTGATTGTCAATGCACTTTGAGCTGTCTGCAAGTCCCAAGGTGCCTATGAATGGTTGGGTCCAAATTGCGTCCTTTGCCCACAATGGCCAGGTGGCCGCTATGGACAGTTAGCGGACAGTGCCAACTAATAGGAAGTAATTTGGGACTCACAAAAGTGTCCATTATGGGCAGGTGTCCGCTAAAGCAGGTTTTACTGTATTAGATTACAATACCCAGTCTGGATGGATCTCTTTAGAAGTATTGCTGTAAGTGGCATGATGATAGAAATATGGTATTCAGCCAAACAATTGTTTTAAGACCTGATAAAAATTCATCCAATTAGCAATTAATATACTTGTACTATTGTCGGAAATACATAGTTAGAACATAGTTAAAACTAGATGATGCTTCACAAGCTACCTTAAATATAAAGGTATAGTCATCAGCAAAACTGTTTAGAAAGGTTAATACTGATGGTGATAAACAAAATTTACAAAACGATCTAGACAGATTAGTGAAATGGTCTGAGAAATGGCAGATGCTATTCAATTTTGGGAAATGTAAATGCCTACATACAGGACATGGGAACTTGAATGTAAACTATAAAATGGGAGATACTGTTCTGGGTACTACTGTAAAAGAAAAGGACTTAGGAGTTACAATAAGCGCTGATATGAAAGTTTCAGAGCAGTGTGGTATTGCAGCTTCAAAGGGTAATCAAATTCTTGGATTGATTAGAAGCATAACATACAAGGGAAAAAAGTTAATTATACCTCTTTATAAAGCAATAGTTAGACCTCATTTAGAATACTGTATACAAGCATGGAGACCATATCGTAAGGATATAGATACGCTTGAACGCATACAAAGGAAAGCAACTAAAATGATTCCAGAACTTAGAGACCTTAGTTATGAAGAACGCCTGAAAGAATGTGGTTTAACAACTCTACAGACAAGGAGGTTAAGAGGAGATCAGATTGAAGTTTTTAAGATATTGAATGGGTATGAAAATATTGATAGAAATGTGTTTTTCTAACTCAAGAAAGATAGCAGAACTAGAGGTCATCAGGTTAAATTAGTAAAGGATCAGTGTAGATTGGATATCAGGAAGTACTTGTTTTTACAGAGGACAATAAATGAATGGAACAAATTGTCTACAGATTGTGTAACTGCTAGCAGCGTGAATATGTTTAAAAACAAGGTTGACACATATATCAGGAGGGCAGGTTATAAGTAGGTGAACATTGTTGGACTCTCGATAAGCCAATGGCTTCCTTGTCCACTTGCCATCTGGTCCTTTGGCTTGGATGGCAAATCTTGTTAAATTAAATAATCTGCTATAAATTTAGGTTATACATTTTGTAATGTTGGTAACTGGGTATATATCTCACCTGCCCAACCTAACGGTTCAGTAAGGGTGCTAACTGCAAGGGTGAATGTCATCCTCAGTCATTTCTTTACATCCCTCCCCAATGAAGGAGAACTCCCTGTTTCACGTAATGTTTTTACTTTTCTTTTTTTACTTTTACTTTTCTTCCATTAGCTGGAAATAGAATCTCCTAGTCATTGGATTGGCAGGCGTCTGTGTTAACCATTACTTTATGGCAGCCACAACCCCCACTTTCCAGGATATTTTGTATATTCAAATGATATATGAAACAAGTGTTCATATATTGTATATACATAATGTATCAATGCCTACCGAGTCTGGCTTTTCATAAAGCTCTTATACAAATTTATCTGTCTCCAACAAATGAGCAACAATTCCTACGAGTAGTCTTAATTCGTGAGTAGGACGTTTAGTCCCACATCAACATAGTTAAAGATAATAATCGATAAAAGTGCTGGTGGGAACACCCGACTTACCTGTTGCAAGCAGTGTTCTCGCAGACAAACAGTTCTCCGCCGTTGCCACAGATCACACAAAACACCTGGAGTACATGCCCCAATTCATACAGCAATACACCCACTTCATCAAGACTAGTTTAATAGAGATACCATATTCGTCCTAAAGTTAAATATGCTAATAAATGTACAGTACGTTTGAAAAAATTAGGCCATGAGAAATGTAAAGGAATCTGTTCTTGTAAGCGTACACCAAAATGTGTTTCTCTAAACAATAAGGAACTGCTTAGCACTAGTAGTGATGTTTGGTGACTAGTGTGGAACAACTGAAAAGCGGTGCCAAATGGCAACACAAAGCGGGTGTCGCTAATTATGGCATGTATGCTTAATAGGTCGAATACGTTATATATAATATGTTCCATCAAATTTTTTATTAACCCAACCCAAAACCAGTGGCAGTTATTTCAATATAATTTTTTTAAGATACAGTGTCTTCCCTGAATACTCAACATGTGGCTCCTTGATAACAATTAATTACAATCTGGCATATTGATATAAGTAAAAAAGTATTAATATATCAGTAAGGTTTTAATTTAAATCATGGTATGTTAGCATCAGTTTACATGCATAATTCTGAAAGTGTGGTCCCAATGTAGGAGAGGTTTTGATGTTTATTATTTTTACTATGTATGTAAATAAACTTACGTTTGTGCCATCATCACCAAATATAAACATGGTCTCTACTAAACTATCCTGCAAAGTACAATAAACATTTGTAAGTTTCTCCAGTAAAAGTACATTAGGGTATCTTAAATTTGGCTTATATTTCCATCAGCTATAACTTTCTATAACACAGTTTAAGGTGGCCGATTACCCTGAAATAAAAGTAATGAACCTGAAAAACTTAGAGGTTGTCTGAAATTCATTTGACCCAAAAAAAGTTAGGGTTCCCATGCAAATTTTTTAAATATCTGACATAGTAACAGCATCAACAAAATACTGTACTCTGATCATTATAAGTCATAACACAAGATTTATTTGCTATTCAAATATAAAACTTGCAATAAAAATATTGCAATTTGATAAGTTCATAGTATATAAAATATACGTCAAACTCGCCTAACAAAAATTGTAAAATTAATTATTTTATGTAATTTATTAAGTCATTAAAAATTTTTTTAGCTCATTTTCAACAATATTTAATGGTTGACTCACAAGGAATAATGAAACTTGGCTATAATATTCATTTATTATTTATCTCTATAAAAAGGCAAAACATTGTGGGTTCCTGAAATATCGTCAGCAGCAAAATTATTAAAACTATTATAAAATTTTACCAGTCATTTCAGTAAAAGTTGGCCAAAACGTTAATTTATTATACATCTCTATACATATGAAAAACAAATGAAGTGCCGGGATAAAAAATATTGGGTTTGCTATCTTGAAATCACTCAAGTTCCAAAGTAAATTTTCTGCAATGAATTTACAACACACGGTATTCCCAGAAGGCGATACTTGTATCTTACATTTAAATTATATTTTCTTGGTTCTTATTAATGTTCTTTCCCTAAACCATGTATCAGTTGTGCTTATTATTGGCATAAAAGGCAGTTTCAATTGGCAGTATAACCTTTGTGTTGATTTACTGTTACGACTACAATGCGCAGACCGATGCGCATATAGCTTGATTTCAAGGTAGTCGGCCACCTAAAAGAAAACATAAATCTGTAAAATATCCTCCTTCATACAAATACAAACTACTCACAGATGGAATGAAATTAATCTGCAACTTTTCACACAGCTCCAATAATCCTGCAAAAGAATTATTATCACATATGCATTACTGTTCAAGTATATCTGATCAAAATGCCAATTACTAGCAACAATTAAGTCGTTTCCATAAACTATTCAGAACCCTCCCCACAAACCTTGCAGAACTGACAGAGGCCGCCCTCAAAAAGGGGGTGCTGCTCCACCACAGGTCTTTCCTCTCCACATGCAATGCACACTTCTGTAACAAAACACAGACAAACTGGTAATTACTGAATGTCTTGCTAACGCCACATTATGGAATTATCGACATCAAATTAATTCTCAAGGCCGTGGCCAGTTATATCTAGCAATCGTTTTAGGTAGAATTTTTTTTCAATATTGTAATATCTATGCATCATATCTGGCTTTTTGTCTGACCATGCTACAAGATGGAACAATTAACACGGTGCACGGTCATCAATTCTTTAGTCAAACATGCTACTTTTGTAACTAATAGCTGTTTTGTCATGGGGTGGTCTCAAAATAAAATATATCTTTAGAAGTGACAAAAATTACTTAGTCCACATCCTCAAAGGGCAGTACACATTTTAACAGCATGCATCAGTACATCTAATACTGCTATTATGTAGACATGACAAATATGAAAAATAATCTACAAATTCGTACAGTAAGAATGATACCAGTAAGACAACTCACCCTGGATACTGATCTCCCCTAGTCTAACAAAGTCTAACTTTCCAACTGAAAAATCCAAACATCATGTGAACATATTTTTCATTCAAGAATTTTTTTAATATTATAGCATACATACAATTATGTGTATGTCTTGTGTAAATATACTGTTGAAACAAAAATCTTCAGTACATCAATCTATACACAACTAAATATGTATATTAAAACGATCTAAGTATCAATAATAGTACTTTTTTATTATAACATTTGTTCAATTAACGATGATATCTAACTTACCAAAATACCTAGTTAAATACTAACTTAGCTAAGTTCATTTACTAAAAATTACATTGTAGTACTCATTTGTATAACATATCAATATCTTATTTAATACCAATCAGCTGCGCCATTGTCTTTCCAATTGGTGACGCTCCATACATTTTGTGACACTGTAATGAAAATGACCAGAGTTGTCAATCATGAAGTGACAAAAGGCTGAAGTACCTCTAGGGTGATGTTTCTCAATCCTAAAAGGTGCCTCCTCTCTGGCAATGTCATCATTGTCAATATCATCATCATCATCAGTATCGTTCAGTTCCTTTATTTTCCGCAAACATGCCATTGCAAGCTCTGGTATGGGACGGTCTGAGAAGACAATACGTACAGCAAAAAGATCTAAAAAGGTATTTCTCCATAAAAATTATGCTTTTGTCAGTAGAGTTCCTCCATGTATAATATTTATTTTGCACATTTCTTTGCAAATGATAAATGCTAGGTGGCATTAACTGAGACGTGGTGACACAGTAGTAGACCATAGAATGCTTAACTGAAAGAACCGGGGTTCGAATCCTCTTGCTGTCTTTTCAAATTTTGGGCAATTTTTTTCAGTTCAGTTGCCTCAGTTCACTCAGCTGAATAAACGAAAACCTGGCAATAGACAGTGATGGCTTTCTAGAGATGAAATTATAAGAACAGCTATTGCGCAGAAATTTCAGCATGGCTGAATGCTTCCTTCAATAGAAATTTATATGGTGTATGCATGAACAGGTCTACTAGGGTGAAGTGTAATCCGCTGGAAAGGAAGTTAATCAAGTGGAAACTTGGGAGCACGTATGGTGAAAGAATGAAAACAGAAACTGAGAAACTTGCATTACTTTCAAAACCTGAGTTGTACACTTACCTGGGTTGGGCTTCATGTGACTTTCATTCGACTGGCCATTGACGAGAAATCCAGACTTTGCCCAATCGAGAGACGTGTCTTCGTCTAGATTACCATCACAGCCCATATTCAACCGCACTCGGTCAACACATTCCTGTAGAGTTGCGCTTACTACGTATCAGGGTTTATACAGGAAACTATAATAAAAATCCCTAACTTATCACTGTCTAAAATGTCATTTTTCCTGACCTAAGTGCAATTTTCTTTGACAAAAATTACAACAATACTTTTACAAAAGCTACTCAGCTAGCTACAACCTTCCAATAACCCTACAACCTTCCAATAACCCTACAACCTTACAATAACCCTACAACCGTCCACTCCACTCTTTCTATATCAAATTCAGGTTTTAAAATAGTAAATGGCATTTTGTACAATATCTTCAGCGCATTGGCACAAAATAATGTACAGAAGAAAACCATAGCAATGAGAATGCACTATCATTGCTGATTGGCCCATTTGCTTAAGGGCCTACTGTACCAAGTCAGCCTGTGTCTGGGTGAACAGATATGTTGCATACCTACAACCACGAAGATGCACCTATCGGCAAAGCATACGATGCGTTAATTTAAATTTCATCTTACACACTAAAAACATGTAAAATTGATTTATGAAGCCTTCTTAAAGTTATTAACATAATGCTCATCTCTAGATAATGTACAGTTTGATCTGTTAATTACTGACACGTGAAAAATATGTGAATGTTGAGCAATCCAACCTGTAATATTTCAACGACACTTCTCTGGAACAACTTGCTTTGGGAACCACGCATGTGATCTTTAAATGATGAACAAAATGGAACGATCTTCTCCGTTGGAATCTGCAAAGATTCTTTCAAGGCTAATATCTGCAACATGACGTAGAAATCATGTTCTACTAATAGCACACGTGGTTGTAACATAAACTCTTTAAAATCTCAAAACTTACATTTGCTAACAAAATGTATTGTCTATTTGTAATACTGATATTTTGAAAGTTTTCTTTCTCAACTTCCTACAAGCATAGTGTGAATGTGGTGTCCCTGTTGTGTATTAAATATTTGTATTCAAGTAATTGTCTTAATTAACACAATGTCTGTCTCTACTGGTGTGTCAACTGGTGTGTCAGCTGGTGTGTCTGCTGGTGTGTCTGGCACTGTCTGCTGGTGTGTCTACTGGTGTGTCTGCTGGGGCCGTATGCATGAAGGCCGGATAGCTCCCTTATCCGCGGTTATCTTCTATCCGGCAGTTAAATATACAAAGTCGGTATGCATGTCGCGCAGACAGGACTATCCGCAGGGCTTAAACGCGGATAAAGTTATTCACTCGTTTTCCCGTTTAAGTGGCCTATCCACCGGATAACTCAGAAATCAAAATGGCTGCCATAATTCTACACCTATATCGACGCAGGCGAATGTTGAGAATGAATAGAATATTTAGAGATCGAACCCACCCGTTTGAAGCATTCGATGACGAGAAACTGTTTAGAAAGTTTAGATTCAGACGGCATGACATAATAGGAATCAGAGACGACATTGAGAGGGACATCAACATCGCAAATAGGTCGGGTTCGTTGACACCTCTATTGCAAGTGCTTGTAACGCTCCGACACTACGCCAGCGGCAGTTTTCAGGATGTATGTGGTGAGCTGATAGGTATTGATCAGTCGACAGTCAGCCGCACTGTGACTCGAGTTAGTCGCTTTCCTCCGTCAAGTTCCCAACTACGTTAGACTGCCCAATCAGCGCCAAGCAGACAGGACGAAGGCAAAGTTTTACGACACCAATGGGTTCCCCAATGTAGTTGGGTGCATTGACGGAATGCAGATCCGTATACAAGCTCCTTCAGAAAATGAGCATGAATTCATCAACAGGAAGGGTTATCATTCCATCAATGTCCAGGTGAGGGGAGGTTGTTTCTGTATTTTCATATCTGTGTATTTAACTACTAATAATTAATAACAGCACACCTGTCTTTGCATGGCGAATGTAGCATGTATGTAAACATGTAACATGTATTTTATGCCTATTTGTGTATATAAATTTATGCATGTGTGCAAGTGTATATGTGGTATATGCAGGCTTGTGTGTGTTCGAACCATTATCAAGTTGTGCTGTAAATGTTGAACAATAAAAGGTATGCCTACATTTATAGGTGTTTGTCTGTGTATGTGCAGCTGAGTGTGTACCATTTTTCTTTTACTTTTTATTAATTTGAGAGGTTATTCTGTTCATAGGTCATTTGCGATGCAGACCTTCTTTTCATCAACTGCATAGCCAAATGGCCTGGAAGCATTCACAATGCTCGTGTCCTACGTGAGTCATCCCTCTTTGATGCGAGAGAGAGCGAGATACAAAAGCCTCTGAGAGGAATCAGAGAAGTCTATGTTAATCATTTTCAGTCAGTATAGCTGTTTGACTGTTAACACGTCAAGCAGAAGTACAACAAATAATTTTTTTTAGTTCTTGTAAATGTCCACTGTGCGAGTCAAGTGTGGTGAAAACGTAATGGATTTTTTATTAGTTTCAATTGTGGTGTACAATTTTTTTATTGGAACAAAACATCGTATATATGTAGTTAGCGAAACAGAACAAGAACAAGTTTTGGAAAATATAATTGATTCAATGGAATTGAGTCCATGTCTAGCTTAAGCCAGTTCACATATTTCACGTGTCCAAGTCTTGTTCAAGTTTTTCAATTTCGAGCAAGACCTTCCTGTTTTTATTTCCCAACAAAATTGTCACTGCTTCATTCTTTGAAATTTCACTGAGCAGATATTCATCGAATAGTTCAGTCTCGGTGTTATCTCGTCTACTTTTCACTGTCGCCTTTCCACTTGATTTTCGTTTTCCTTTCGTTGGAACTTTGACAGTTACTGCTCCACCTGTTGTTCCACTTACAGCCCCACCTGTTGTTCCACTTACGGCCCCACCTGCCGCTTCTTGTCCTGCTTCAGGTGTTGCATTCGCTTCTACTATGATGGTGAATACATCTCCATGTTCGTATGTTGCATCCACAACTGACAGTACTGGAAAGCTGTCAGGTGTGGGAGCGGGACAAGTAGGATGGACAGGTGTGGAGTGTCCAGTGTAATAGTGATGCGAACAGCCCTGAATGGGGTCACACAGTGTTGACGCAGAAGCTGAAACATAGATCATTATTATCAGTATTGAATTTTCAAATTGTAGGAGGATCTTTTCTGAAGAACTTTTTAATTGAAACTGCAGACTGTCTATGTTAAAAAGGTGACCCCTATTTTATATGTTTATACAGCTGTATTACTAGAATTGTACTTTATTTTGAATCAGACAAGAACTTACAAGTATTCTGGCTGTTCGTGGTCTGCTCTGTGACTGTCTGTAAATTGATGTAGGTGTCTGTTCCTTGCACTGAAAAACAAGCAAACCAAACATGTTTAGCTGACAGTGATTCACTTTTTTATTGCACATAAATGTAATAATGATAATACCAACGGAGTGTCTATTTGACCGGAAAATACAATACTAAATGCGACGTTCATTGGAGCATCTACAAATTACATACGCACAAAATAGTGGAAAATGACCCCCACCTTCCCCATGCATGCATAATTTTCAAACCCCCAACACCAAACATGCAGACTTGTATTTGTTTCATTTGTAAAATGTTTTACTCCATTTATCAGGACCAAGAGTCACGGCCTAATCTCAATCACAATTGTTTATGTAGGCTAAAACTTTATAATTAAGTTCATATACCGTATATTTGTATACGTGTGACATACAGAAAGAGTGATTGAAGTAGTCTAAACTAGTCGATGTAAGCTTACCGTCAATTCCAGTGTACAAGTTGGAATTTTCTCCAATGATGTTCAAGATGAGATCCTCGTATGGTAGGGGTTTTTCTTCAGGTCCTCCTCCTGTTTTCCCCTGCTGCCTTTGCTTATTCAACACCGCCCCTTTCAGAGCCATCCACTTATCTTTCACTTCTTGTGGAGAACGCATGGCCACACCACACGCACTGGTTTTATCTGTGATTTTTCTCCAAGCGTCAGCTTTCACTTTGTTAGTAACAGCTTGAGTGTTGTCCATAAACAGTACGTGATGCTCAAGATTGATCTCCTCCAACAACACTCTTACTTCAGTGTCAGTGAAGTTCGCCTTTCTGGATCTTTTTGGCTGTTTTTCCATTTTCATAGGCTTAGTGAATAAGCGACTGCCACAAGTGTTTTGATGCAGTAACCTTGCTGCATCTGCCCTTGGGGTTAGCGGGAACTGAACGAGGTTAAATTGTTTACATTCTTTCCCATGTTTCTGCTATTATGTTAATAAACGATTTCGTGGATTTGTCGTTCGGCAATGTGTTTTAAATGACAGTGGATTGCAGATATTCATTACTGACAGCAACTCGGGGCGAACGTTAACGTGATTAACACTCACGTTAGATTGTTTATATTTACTGTCTCCCGGGAGACACGACATTAGTGACGTATGATTGTCCGTCCTAGTTGTCGGATTACAGATGAAGTAAGGCAGACAGTTCCACAATCCCAAGCGCGGCATGGAATTTCCCAGTGTAAAAATAGAAACAGGCGGATAGCTATACGCCACCATATTTACGACTCGTGCATACGAAATTGGAGCCGCAGTTAAACGCGGATAGCAATCCGCGGATAGGGCCTATCCGGGTTTAACTTTTATCCGGCCTTCATGCATACGGCCCCTGGTGTGTCTGCTGGTGTGTTTCGGTGTGTCTGCTGGTGTGTTTCGGTGTGTCTGCTGGTGTGTTTCGGTGTGTCTGCTGGTGTGTCTGCACAAAGCACAGCATTAATTGAGGAACAGTGTAGACTGGACATGAGAAAGTACCCATTCTCACAGAGGGTGATAAATGAATGGAACAAATGGTCAAATGACTGTGTTAATGCTCTTAGAGTGAATATACTTAAAAAATGTTATTGACAAATATTTAATAAGGGCAGGCTATATGTAGTTGAACAAACTGCTGGAGTCTCGATAAGCCAATTGCTTCCTTGTCCACTTGCCACCCAGAACTTGTTGTTTGGATGGCAATCTTGTTAAATCTATCATGCAGTTTACAAAACAGCTGTCATCTAAATGTTTTGAAACAAATCCCCAGTTGTTAGACTCAACATTTATAATAAATAAATTAACCGTTCATTATGTGCCTTATAAATAAGTAAATAACCACCCTTAGCAATATATTCTTTAGAATTTTCATAGATATTACAGGATTTTTGCAGATACAACTGTGTAGAATTCAGAAAATATTCTAAAGAATATTTGCTATAGAATTTTTGCAGACACTTTGGTATAGTTATAGTTTATCTATATAAAATTATGTGAATCTCTAGTATTCTATAATTTTATATAAAATAAAAGAATTTTTGCTAAGGGCATGGCAATATATTAAATCTAAGATGTACCTCTGATACTTTGTGGTCACCAAACCAGAATATCCACAGGTGTCCCGGACGAGCAGGCTTCAGTCCGCAGTACGTCCCCTTGATGACCATGCCTGGCCACCATACCTGACGACTCAGCTTGGCCCAAACCAGTTTACCCAGCTGTGTCTCCTGCAACATTTTATAGGCACTCGAGTTCAATGCATATTACTGCAACTCATTAAAAAACTGCCTAGATAAATTCTGATCAACCCAGGTGATTTTATGATTATGAAGTACCGCTATTACCAACAACTAGAATCAGATATTCTACTATTAATAATCTGAAGATCTTATCAGATCAAACTAGATCATACGATCAGAACCATCCTAAGTTAAGGTAAGCCACTTAGTTAAATTTATTCATTATCACTACCACAGATAGGCATCATAACTAATTAAACATTCATTGAATGTGTAAGCAAGTAGCAAACAAAACGAGTAAAATGATAATGTTGAATCTGTACAATCAATGTAGTGAAAGTCCAATATAGTTTCAAATTTGTAATAGTATAAAAAATCATTTTACATTATCCACTGCTTTAACTCTGTTACAATCTGAAATGACCTGACTTTGATGAACATAAGTCTTAAAAATCATAGCACAATTCTGGTGACATGATTTAAGCTTACCTCTCTTGTAGCATTTTCTGTACTCTTCGTTAACTTGTCAACACAACAGGTCACCACTGACCGGCTGATATTACTGTCCTGACACTGAACCCCCGAAACCACACTGGACACAACACCCCCCGTACTCGACCTCCTGGGTGAGGCGCTGCCCTCTTGTGTTGGCATACATTTGCTGTTATCTACCCCTTTTGTGATTATAGGTAAATCTGTGTCAGCAACTGCAGGCTTGTTTCTTAATTCTTCTGCTCTTTTCATTCTCATCTCTGCTGCTTTCTTCCCTGTCTTTGGAATGTTGCTTTCTGTAAACATGAAACCATCACATACATAGCTTGATTGTTGGAAAGTTCAATAATAATTCACCAGATATAACGGACTCATCAACACAATAATTATGATGTATTTTCTAATGTCTTTGGCACTTTCTATGTTGGGACTGCTGCCATGTTACTGAATACATAAACTCTTAGTCTGTCTGTGTAACTTGCATACCAATTATTTTCGCCACATTTTGAAATACAGGGCATATTGTGTTGCGAGCCATTTTGGTAAATTTGGTCTGTGCAATGCAAGGTTATTAGCCACATCCTTCAACTTGTCAAATTCCCTCGTTTGGGCAGCGCTAACATTAGTATGTGCATAGACGTTACCTTTGGTGTTTGAGGATTGCTGAGGCGTCACTCTCTCACAGAATCATAGCCTTCAATCTCAGTTTTAGTTTGTTTTCTGAATGATTAACTAACAATTAGAAGGCTGCTAACACTGTACACACCCAAACCCTCAACATTTTGGAAAACTAAGAGACCTTTGGGAAATTTGGCTGAAGTGAACTTCAGTTTCTTGCTTGCGTCTGAATCAGCGTCATCAGATGCACATTTTGTCTTTTTCTCCTTGACTGGCGCCAACTGGAAAAGTTGTATCTTTTTGGGACTGCTGCGTAGACTGCTCCTGCGACTGTCTGGCTTCTTCAGGCGCTCACACTTCTGTCAGAAAATAAAAAGGTAAATTCATTTATGATGCTTCATCCCCTGGCAGACTTGTTCATTCTAATGCCATCTCGACTTCTCTGGGAAGCATTCAACCATGCTACAATTACTGCACAAAGACTATTCGATCATATGTCTACCTGTCCGTAGCCAGGTACTCATTTATACAGCTAATTGAATTAATAAGTTATTAAAAATGTCAATTGCATGCATGTACTTTGACCCGTTTTCCAGACGAACCACACTATTTTCAGTGTTGGAGTGTAAATGAAATACAATGAGAAAAACATCAATAGCGCCAAGATCTTCAAGAACCTCTCAAATCAGTTTACAGCATCAAGTCATTTGAACAGGTATGCGGAGGAGCTATGGAAGATAAGCGGGAACAAAAAGGTGGGTTTTTAGGTGGCGCCAAAATGCTATTATTTCCTGAAACATGCATAGTATTCCAAATTTTAGTACAAAGGTTAAATGCCAACTTTCCTGGTTACATGTAGTTACAAGTGTAAGGATATGAGAACTGTCCTACCTTTCTCACAGTGTCTGCCATCACCTTTACAAGTTCTTCATCACACAAGATGTGTCCAAGCAGATTCTGTAGTTCCTTGCTGCCAGAGGCAAGTGGTCTAAGGAAAAGACTTATACACACATGAACGGTATTATACAAGAGCACTATGATTATTTATAACTCATAGTGCGGCCTAACAAAAGAACAGCTTGGGTACTAGTTTATTATTTTGTAATATTTTGTGACCACGACCATGTTTTTAATGAGAAAATTAAGATGAAGTTTAGATATGAAAGCATTACGATTGTAGCCTACAATGTATCACAACTGTCATATTGCAACACTTGAAAATACAGGCTGTTTAGAAATCACCAAAAACAAATGTAACTGAGCATGCATGCGCTCTTAACATCAACTAACCTCTTATTAAGCCCAGAAACGGCAGGTGGCAGTCGAACTGGCCCTTTGTCAACTTTCTTCACTCCTTTTCCACATGTCTTCTTAGTTGAATGTCCCTGCTGTGACTCCTCTGTCAACATGTCACACACTTGTCATCATCAGCAGCTGCCATACTGCACTCTTGTTTCCAGGAGGTTAATGCAATGTTCCAGTGCACTCGTATTTACCATGATCATGAGTTCACAACATATAAATAGAGTTCACGACCCCCAGTCAAGTTGTATTTACGAGTCAAGAACTCAGAAGTTAAAAATTTAACAAGATTGCCATCCAAGGCAAAGGCCCAGATGGCAAGTAGACAAGGAAGCCATTGACTTATTGAGAGTCCAATTTTTTTTATTTATGTGTAACCCGCCCTCCTGAGATATGTGTCAACCTTGTTTTTAAACATATTCACTCTTAGTAATTACACAATCTGTAGATAATGTGTTCTATTCATTTACTGTCCTCTGTGAGAACGAGTACTTCCTGATATCCAATATACACTGATCCTTTTACTAATTAATGTTACCTCATGGGAGCCCGTTGGCAATTGCATATATTTCAAGGGCTCATAGGGTCACTGTCCCCCTTGGCTTGTTTTGTACATAACCTGGAAAGCTAATGGGTGACTAAGCTTTACCCCTTTGTGATATCCTAGTCTTTTTCAAGATGCCACTGCAACTTGGCAACTCGTAAATATGACTTGACACGGTCATAAACTCTATTGATGTCGGGGGGGGGGTCCCTTCAGTCCATGGGGTCAAACCTTTTGGTATTGTTTACATAAATAAAAGCTCTGGGTGCCCAGTCTATATGTATAGCCTGCCCTTTTCAGATATCTGTCAATTTAAATATATTCACAAGTTGTTCACATTAACACAATCATCAGATCATTTATTCCTATTAGTTAATGTCCTGTATAAGAACTAACAGCTAAAACTATCTCAATCTAAAGCAGCAAGAAACATAAGACGAACCTTTACCATGCTGTGTCCTGGCTCTAGTCTTCATTGCAGAATACACTTGTCTACCACTATAACAAGTCACAGGCAAAAATGCACACATACGAACATGTTTTATCAGCTGGCAGATTGGAGAATTTGCACACGGACTCAATTTAAAAGATTTTGTATAAGAATACTGGGCGATATATTTTATTGTTATATTAAAGCCATTTTCTATTTTAAAATGCTGATTATTTTGTTATTACAGATCCTGCTTATCTAACATTTTCTTGTTCTGTAAGGGATGATCTCAAAACTTGCATGAAACCGGTGTCATTTAATCACCCTCCCTTGTTACATGAAACTTTGATTTATGTACGTTTCGGGAAAAACTCATCAGTGCATGATGCTAAACAAAATAACCCCTGCCATGAAACAAATTTCACGTAGCGTCACACTTCACTGTTTTGAGATAATCCCTAATTAGTAACATCCACCTATATATGCAGCGGTGAACCAGGCAACTGACTTCACAGTGCCCCACAGATTGATTGAAATACCCTCATAGGAACTTTAGACAGGGTACTGGCTATTGGTTGTATTGCCAATATCCCCCTTTCGAAGCTAAAAGGCAAAGGCCCTAAGCTAAACGGCCCAGCGCCACTTTAAATAAATTGCTGTGCATCCGAGATAAATGTCGGTGTGAACGTAAATGTATGTATGCTTTTTTTGACAACTCTTGACTCAAAGTCTGTCTCTGAGGCCAGTATGTCTAATCATTACAGACTAATTCCTACTACTAATGCCAATGCCAATGCCATGGTCATTTTCTGTCGTGTGAATGACTGGCTATGATAACAGCATTTTCATTGGTAATAAGACAAATTTTATCTCACTATATGTATGATCAAAACTCAAACAATTCACATTTGCACAGTTAACGATATGATATAATCGCAAATTAGTGGATATTTAAGTTGTTCAACCGTCTTGCAGATGGCGGCAAAACATACGAACGCCGACTGCCTGAAGTTCTACCGAGGATTACTTGGTTTGGTCTTGGGTCAGTTGGCAGACTCCAATAATTTCTCGGTACCCCGCAGTTGCGTGGTTTTCGTTCTTGGATACTTACACTAACCGGGACACGAACGTCAGGTGGTAGTCGAAACTTCGGAGAAGACAGACTTCAGCTTTGCAATGTTGCTCCCCGCCTGACGTCATGAATGTACTCGAGCCGGGATCGGTCCAGCGCGAAAATGAACAGGGAAAGTGGGAACTCACACATCATTATATCATGTGCACTGTTTGTATTAATGAATCTTTGAGAAATATTTCCAGAGGCTGAGTTTATAATAACAATATAATATAGTGGGTGGTGTTCTAGTAGGTTTCTTTCACCTTTATTTGGCAGTTTATCTAGGTAAGTCAATTAATTGATTGAACAAACCCAGTTACAGTTAATTACTATGCACATCATAGCAACTCACTCACTACTCATTATATTATATACGTTGTGGTTACTGATGGTTAAGAATCCTCATTCAACTTCTCAGCCTTTTTCCTGAACCGGCACGCTAAGGGAACTGTTCGTTATCAGTGCCTCAAATTTCAATGGCTAGTAATGATACTGGGCCTACATTAACGTGGGTATGCTTGCGACAAGGGAGAACAGTTCCCAGTGATTAGTCAGTTTTTTAACAGCAAACATCGTGGATGACCTAAAAAGGATGTTTTTACAACTACACTACCTCGCCTGCTACACGTGACCTGTGTGCGTGCGTGCGTGCGTGCGTGCGTGCGTGCCCACTACAGCTAAACGTTCACTAATATTCCTTCAATATAAATATTCAACAGTACAGTTTCTACATGGTCCGTGTCTCCAAATCGACACCAATAACATAACTGAAAAAATTATCACACACATTTAGAATTATTTAGCTATATGTGACTGGATTAGAGGGGTAAGTTCTAAGCCTGGTTACTACTTGTGCTGCCTGCAAGATTTATGCAATTCTCATTGTCAAAAATAGCATGCTATGAATCCCTTCAAACAATACAACAGGTTTGTACTTGACATTACACATGTAACAATTCTCCTTAAGTATTCCTCATATAGGGAGCTCGTTAAATTGTTCTACGCAGATCACGGTTCTGAAAAGGCAGTTAGAAAGCAAATACAAAAAGAACTTTATTTCATCAATAACAGAACCTTACAAAGCAAACCTGACAAATGTTGTCAAATAAAATGCACTGGATCTATTAATAAAATACTGTCTTCATCCAATATTGCAGTAATAAATATGTTAACTAAGCTGTAGTACTCTAACTATCAACACAAGGTTCTATATATACACTATTACTATAATTTGATAATAAGCAGTAAAACTGTCCAGCGACAAAGGCAATATTAATGTTTGAAGACATCACAGACTGTATGAGGATTTAGATTAGTTTGCATTCCATATTTGCACGTATGTTAAATACTTCCATTCACATGTAAATACATTTTCAACCAAACAGACATATTTATGACAAGACTTAACTTGACAATTCAGTAGGGGAGACAAACTGAGGCCGAGAGCTGCTTCTCTGCAAGTTACAGCCTGATATATTTTGACTTAGTTTGAACTACCAAAGTTGAAGGTTGCTCTAGTACTGTCATGGCTAGACCTAGTGAAGGTCATTAACATGCTCAGAACACTGCAATGTTTCGGTATCACATCAACAAGACATTTACTACCAGCAGCACAAAAATAGAAACACTGTCAATTTGCCACTTTCCAAAAGGCATGCAAACAGCAAGGATATTTTCCACACACACCTCTTAGCCAAGTAATAACAGAATCCTTCTACTAAGTAACTCTGTTTTGCATACTCTATAAATTGTGACATCAGTTTTCACACAATTTGATTCTAATAACAGAGTAAATTGTTCAACAGGTAACATTTCATATCCAACAAAAAATTTCTATTTTTCAGTTATGAAAACCACAAAGTATATATAGCCATTTCAGAACAACATGGGATAAAACAGTGTGCTGTGATTCGTGGCAGATAGTGACAGTTATGGCACACGTTCTGTTCTACTTCCACTTCTCTGGTTATGGAAAACAACTAGAATTGCTACCAACTTATTTATAAACATGAGGCAACTTGTAAAGCAACATTTACACTAAAAGGCACAGCAGTTAAAAAGAATAACCATGCAAACCAGTTTCCCAATAAACTAACATTTATTTCAACCGTTGGCAGTGTTCTCTTTCATCTTTACAAATATGGCAAAGAAAATAATTTATCTCCCTAGCAGTCACTTCATCAAACCATTCAAGGAAATAACTTATAAACCTGTATAAAATAGTTATTGTTCATGTTGTCAATGTTTGTCCACAACAAGCACCACTTCAGCAGCAACTGCACCCAAGAGAATCTGTGAACATCTTGTGTGGCTGCCACTTTCTGTGGCTTCACCAACAACAAACTAGTATCCAAAGCAATGTGACTAGTTACTTTTGAGTCGCTTAGCAGTGGGTTGTGCATCGCCACTGCCGATAGCTGCAGCAGACACAGGCACAACTACGATCGTCTTGGTAGGAGTAGCAGAAGATCCGGGTTTATTAACAACCATAACCGCTTGGGGGTTGCTGTTAGTGATGGTGTTAACACGAGCAATACTTGAATCAGTAGACAGAGTCTGCAGTGTCGTCGTGTGGTTTGCAATGCCAGGTGTGATGTTGACAATTCGTGGTGCCACTGTCGATGTCAGCGGTGTGCTGACAGTGGTCTTTATGGGAATGTTTGCGACGGTCTTGGCGACCGTCTCAATCTTTGTCTGTACAGTCGGTTTGACAGCAGTCTCATTCGATAACTTTTCATTCGTGCTATTGTTGTTTGGGCCACCAAGGTGAATGAACTGAAACAAATTGAAGACAATCATCAGACATAGAGTCTACAAACATAGCGTTGAACTGCAGTTGTTCAAAACACAACAGAACTGAATTTAATTAACATTTCCAGAGTGGAGCATTGGAGGTTTCCTGAAGTTAAAATGGAAAAAAATCACAGCCGACCACAACTGTGTGCATGCATTGATATCATGAAATATGCCAGTTGTATGCATGCACAGTGCACACATACAATTAGAATTTTGACCCGTTATATAATTATAAAGAGAGGATTATTACATAAAGCTATAACTGGTAAGAATATTTAAAGTATGTGCCTGTACACACCTGCCTCACCTCACCCATAACTGCAACAGGAGTTTCTCCGGTCGCTCCGGCCACCTTGTGCTCGACCAGGTAGAACATGTACTCGTCGTACAGCAGGCGTATCAGGTGGAACGAGCCAAAGCTGGCCGCACTGCGCAGAGTCAGGTCCCGAATCACCATCGAACTACAAACAGACCACAGATGTCAGGCACGGCGCAGCATAATCACACTTAGTGAATAGCGAAGTAGGTATTTACTATTGTTGTTATTACACTGAAAAGCATAAAACAGCTGGGACCAGTCTGTTGATGTTAGATCAAACGCAATAAAGACAGAAAGGAAGACGTACATGCATAATTCAAATTATTTTATATTAAAATAAAAAAACATTAGAAATGTAATGTTAGCAGTCAGTCCGAATGCTACCAGTCACAATGCAAGTGCCACGTCGTTACCCCATTATCCCTTCAAAGCAACCCGCAAGAATATTATTCCAATAAATACTCAGTGAAAGAGTATACAATAAAAAAAGAAAGATTTTTATTCGACATATTATTAGCAAGGCTGCACACTGAATGACACATTTTACGTAGGTATTTATTTGTTTAATTTTGTTTATGTATTGTTTTGACGTGTATATTTTATCTTCGTTATATAACTGTGTATGTAAGAGTGGATGTGATTGATGGCCCATTGAAAATCACACGATAAACGTGGCATGGTCACCATCATGAAATAAAGCTTTTACTACTACTGAATATTGAGAAACAGTTGGGAGCAACCTGTTTTTCTAGACAAGACACTGAATGTGCCGACAGGACCCACCTATAGAAGGACCACTTGAGCAGGAATTGCCGGGCTGCCTTGGGGAAGTCTGCGCTTCCCTCGTGTGCCTTCAGCACCTGATTGACGACTCCCTCGAGCCAGTCGGCCCACTGCTCGAGCGAGTTCTGCTGCTGCAGGGTCTTCTTGAAGTCCTGCTCCAGCTGATGCACCACCGCATCATTGCACTGACACACCCATGATGCTTGCTCCTGCAAACAGCAACATGACACGTCACTAAACTGGCACACCCATGATGCCTGTTCCTGCAACATGACATGTCACTAGACTGACACACCCACGATGCCTGTTCCTGCCAACAACATGACATGTCACTAGACTGACACATCCACAATGCCTGTTCCTGCAAACAGCAACAAGACATGTCACTAGACTGCCACACCCACAATGCATAATTTGGCAAACAAGTCAATGCACTGACATACCCGCATCATCCTCTTTCAGAATAACTCTCTAATGGCTCCTTTGATAGTCAGATGATGCTAAATTGTTTTTCTCAGGCATTTGCACTGTTTTTATACCTACAAGGAAACAGGAACATTATCTCGCATCTAAGCCATAAATGAGTCCTCGATATTATAGTTTACATAGAAAACATTATTATGCTACTTGGTCCTGGCATGTGAAGTGGACTCTATCACTGATGTATACAAGCATATAAGATAATGCATCCCTTCTGCACATTTATGTGATTTACCTAACTTCTGCAACAATTACCCCACCACCGCAAACAGTTGCAGTGCACCAGTATGTAAATTACCTGAACATTGGCAAAATCGACTCTGTTGAGGTCGGCCAACATCTGGCTTATCTGGGTAGTATTCTGCAGCACGGCCCGCGCCGCCTGGGCTAAGTGGTTTAGCGATGTGTAACGTCTCAATGTCTGAGCAAACGCACTCACAGAGCCAACCTGCACACATACATTCATAGTAAGGGAAGGTGGGGCATGTCCGCATGCTGAAGCATGTCTGCACACCTCGTCATTGACCAAACCATGTAGTATTTGGTTTCAAAACTATGTTCTATGGTAGCATCTAACTCATACATCGTGCATTTGAACCCACAAATTGAACTCGTTTGCATTGGTAAGTAATAATGAAGTAAAATATTTTTTATGCAGAATCTCATATAATTTTATACATATTTTACACACATTGATAGGTAACCCATTCTCAATAATATATGCATATTGGAGTGTACTTTTTGGAATGTGTCATTAGGATTGTTGTTGCATAATCAACTTTACTGCCATAGACTACAGGTACGGGAAATTTATCATCCTCCTCAGCCAGTTGTTTGGGGCATATCCGCAAAGGCATGTGCGTAAATACACCAGTGCAGTAAGCTAATTTACATTTTGTGGCGGCATGATGTAGATGTTATTAGAATATATCTTGTATTATATAAACTACAGCTGGTTATGTTCATATTATTTATATGGACGCACTTTACCCCCAATTTATACGTATGGATATATCTAACAAGCTACATGATGTTCTGCAGCATGAAATTTACCATTGTAGTTTGTATTCTGCTCTGTAGCAACAGCCTGAAATACATGATGTATGTTCGCTCATACCTATGTGGATATGCTCCAGTACCTTGGGGCATATCTGCACACCAGTGATCAATACACATTGATAACATATACGTTTTTCTTAGAAGAGTTGACACTTGATAACTGGTAGTAGTAAACTACTAAATATACAGATTAACAAGGCAAAATTTTACCCTTCTGGCATAAAGAGTTATGACACATTGTACCTTAGGTGTGCAGACATCATATACATGGATTGTCTTACAGTGTGCTGAATAGTTAAATTTGTATGTGTTTCCTTGCATTTACCAGAGCTACAGCACAGATTATCTATCTCTCTATTCCACAACAGATAAAAGGTTTTTAGAGCACGTGACTAGTGCTGTGTACCATATGACTCTACATGGTATGTACCTCACGGCGTGTAATGCCATGGCCAAAGAGAGCTGTTGAATGTAAAAATATTTGTTCAAATTGTTTGACTATTACATGGTTTGGAAGTTTCAAACCTTGTCAAATGGAGTAGTAGCACACTGTATCGAATACTGATTAGACAGAGAATATTGGTTCTGGACCACATAATACCAGTACAATGGTATACCACCATAACACTACATGCATTTGTGAGGATTAGCTGTCATTACCTTAGTTCTGATCATGCTCTCTGTCACTCCACTCATTGCGTTCTTCAGCCAACCTTCCAAACTTTTAGCAAAGTTGCGGATTGCTTGTGTTAACGAACCTAGCAAACAAACAATATAACCTCCGTGTATCCAATATTGGAACAACTAGTAACAGACAGATGTTGACGCAGTAGATATCAGGGGCAACTAGCTAAAACCATGCAGCATGCAAAATTTAATTCTGGAACTGAATATTAAAATTAAGAAGCAGCAACAGGTATGCTTATAAAATCACCCAGAAAGATGTAGCAATGCAAGCTTGTAATTTAAAACAGCCACAATAATAGAATGACAGGCTTGTCTTGACAAGGACTAGATTGGTAAAACTCTTACTTGGAATAGGCCGCAGCACGTCTGGGATGAGCACCTCAACAAGGGCCTGATAGAAGGCGTAGTCGGAACTGCGCACATACTTCTGCACGCATGCCAGACTGCACATTTGTAAGAGGTCCTCCTTTGACAACCTCTGCTCCAGATCACTGTCACTGAACAAAAGACAATAGAATGTAGACAAAAGATAACAAAATGGCCTGCAAGACAATATCAGGGACACAAACGAACCACCACATAATGGTAAAAGTATCTAAATGTCAGTGTATAACTTGTTTGTTGTGAAGACCACTCTCAGGTGGTGGGGTGGTTTATAATAACGGTTGCTGTTCCTGGCATAGCTAGAACAAAAATTACATTTGTCGAAGGGTTATTTGTCAAGTATGCAGCTTTGTTGCACAAAACGAAGTCTTTTCAGCGCCACTGAATGAAAGTTTGGCACAATACTGTTGACGCACATCACTGCCTACATTAGACAATCTCAGTGGATAAATGTCGTACACATGAATTGTATAGGGAACAGTGACAGTACATGCAAGCTGAGCCAAAGTGACAATGATGACCGACACAGTTCAATTTAGAATAATTAACTCCTTAGCAATGATGGACACAAAGAAACTGGTGTGAGAACCACGCCAATACTCACCACTGAGGCATATCAGTGGGTGCATTCCTCCAGAACGTTTGCCACAACGCTTCAATCAGGGAAAACTGTAGATTCACAACGATATCGAGAATAGCCTGGAAACAATGCATGCAGTCAAACTACAAGTATCACAATCAAGCCAGAAAGTACACAACAGATTAGGCCACAAACTGTATTACAAGCACACACAAGATTGCTTCTAAACTCTGATAAAATGCGAATATATTCTAGGTGATAGTTCACAACTGCGACAACACACCAACCACTTCTGTTCAATGAACAGGTGTCTACAAGCATGTCACTCACCTCGCAGTGTTCCTTGTAGAGAGTTTCAAACACCTTCAGATGGTTCACTGTAATTCCCTCTGGAAGAGGCTCGTCTCCCAGTTCTATCTGACTGAATGCGGGGATTGCTCCTGATGCGTCTCCAAGAAACTGCTGGTGCTGTTGCTGGTTCGAATCTCCAAATGAGCTGTTTTGTACACTCTCCAGGCCTTCTCCTGCAGAAGTGTTCATTGTCTTGAACCTACAAGTCAGCAAGTTCTCAATGCATTACATAGTGCTAGCACACATCAATTCCATCCTGTATCAGCCTGACCAAAATCTACTTTATGAATGATGACAAAGATACAATGGAGCAACAATTGCTTGACATATCTGGTTGTCTAAATACAAGTCTTTGTACAATGTATTGACAACACAAACATATATACAGTTTGAAGTGCTGAATACCAGGTTTATCTTTACAGTAAACTTCTGTTTACAATTATCATAGCTTGCTATGCAGTTGCTGTGGTACTGACCTCTTTCCCTGGTTGACGGGTGTCTGTCTTAGAGCCATTGTCTGGTCGTCAGTGAACTGGTTCAAGGGTGATGTAGCTTTGATACGGATTCCGTAATAGTGATATTTTGAATTGCCCCTGAAACAGAAACCCAATAATCTGAACGGATTCTCGTTGGGTTATCGGCACATCATTTAATTATTAATTTCATATGAATTTCAAACTTGTAATAAAATGCTCGAAACCATACCCTAAACCTTACCTCATGAGGCCATTCCTGAAAGAATCTCTGAAAGAATCTCTTGCTACTATTACTGAGGAAAGGATACAGTTACACACTGAGTATGATACCACAGTTGCTTGGCATGAGACGAACACATGATGATGAGGAATATTTATCACAGTTGCTACACAAAGCAGATGCATACCTGGTACCAAGCCTCCTGGTCCGCAATCCAAGGAAGACAGAACGTATCAACTTTCCAAAGGACGCTGGATTCATCGGGTCCATCTTCTGTTCCTGACAGTGCCGAAGGTAATGGTTGTAGAGGGTGCTTCGGGGTAGACTCACACCCTCCGCCGTCTCATAGTTGTCTATCAACCACTGCACCTGAAAGCGCCGGTTCATGTACATCAGACAACTTGCACCTCAACAAATGCTTGCCCAAGCACAAAAGCACAACATAAAACAACAACTACACAAGATGCAGCAAGACATGCAAACAACTGAGCAAGAAACTGTGGCATGGCTAGGTATGACTGTTAATGGTGTTAGTTGGTTATTCCCATAGTAACTACGTAACAACTGTGCATGCAGACACAATGACCTCTGGTGTCCTGTCTTTAAACACCTGCTGTAGATGCGGCAATTAACAATCTAAGACTGTATTTAACACGGTGATTACATTTCAAGAAACTGGTATTCGTTATAGTTGAAATCAGTCGAAGGCCAGGTGAGTCGGCCTAAATATTCAGACTGAATACCAGTTTATTAAGAGGTAAACACCATGTTAAATTTCACAATCCAAGAAACCGGAACATCAAGAATTAAAGGTGTGTCTTTTTTATCACTCTACATGCAATTGAAACAGCTAAAAAGACAACGTTATTATGAACTACACCAGCATTCTTGTAGCAGGAATAAAAAACTGCTTCACATACAACTATATCTGGTACTTCTACTGCAGAAAAACATGCATGGACCTACACCTCAGAAATGTGTCTCACCAAATTTTGCATTGCTCAACCCTGACTCAACCACAATGCCAAGTGAACATGAACACCACTAACAATGTAATTACAACTACAAAGTAGAACCAGAACAACAGATTCATGCAAATCTAATGGCATTGTGTGCGTGTGTTATTGGCTCTCGTCATGCAGGGAGCTACAGAAGCATGCCTAGTACACCCAACAGACAACATTGATGATTGCCACAACTTACTTCCCGTTGCCATGATTTCACATCAAAATGAGGCATCCTGTCGGACGAGTTGAGCTCCTAGCAACAGAAAGAAATTGAGCCAACTATTCGCATGCTCCGCGACCCTGTCTCTCATTGGGGAAAGAAACCAGAAAGGCAATAAAAACGGCTGCCCCCAAGCCCATCATCGGGGACACTGATGTGAAGGGATTTGTTGCCTACACAGAAACTGTAATGGTGCTACAGGATGTGTGGATGTAAGCTGCAACAACTAGAGAACCACCAGCAACAGTTTCTTGCTCAAGTTGCTCTCTACTAAATATGCCCGCCATACCAAGCACAAGACCCACAACACTGTACAGAGGGCCAATACCAGACTTAATTCACATGGTCCAATGCTCTTGGTGAACGCCCACTCTATGTGGGTGCATTTTCTGCAGAAAGTTCAACTCCTATAAACACAATATTTACTTCAATATCATGAAAGGTTATGCATTTTCCTGCCCATAAACCATTAAATCTACTGTTAAGCATTGTAAGGCTTCATCCTAGTCATTCAATCACTCATGTTCATGTAGTCTCATCAACATAATGCAACTGTGATACAGCCAACAAGTATTATTTGCATGTCCTTGACAAGCTGTAATATTGTTGTTGCCAAAAAAGCAAAAGCCTATCTGAAGCATAACTAATTGAGAAACGAGATGACGTGAACTTATGTGAATATTAACAATGAGTCTCTATTTTCATACAATCAAACAAGTTACACCACTGTATGCGAAAGCTTCAGCCGAGTATACACTTAACTTACCAGAAACTTACGGAAAACCTAAATACATATTGCCAATGAAGTCAAAATAGCCATTTAACTGAGAGAAAAGGGAAGTTATCCGTTCCATCACCTGGCAGCATGCTTTACATTTTCATCATCATCAGAAAGAAAGCTCCTAGATACACACAGAAAGTGCCACCCAACAGTGTGGTTCCATAAACAGAATGCTGGAAACAACTTCAACCAATGGCCGACTGCTGCACACAGTGGTGAAGATTAGTAAGTGCATAGCAACACCGCAGTAACACAGGAAGAAAGAAGGGAGTGGAGGAGACCATCTACACATACAGTGGCTGGCGACGCCCTGGTCGTGTGCGTCAGGGGATGCCCCTCGCCGTCCATCATGCCTCCCTGCACCAGGTAGGTTCCTCCTTGGTGCGAGACGAGCTGGCCCTGAAGGCCGCCCAGTTGTTGACTGGTGCTCATCTGAAATAGTCACAAGTCAGAGTTGTCAGTCTAATATATGACTATACCAGATGTCACTACAAGTAGACAAATCTGGCTGGACCCAACAAAAATTAGCCGCTTGAAGGCAAAGTGAAAACAGAGCTACTGGTCCAAAAAATCATTACTGGAAATTAGTCATCACCAGAAATGAATCCTAGAATCTCTTCTATCATATACAAATGCAAAAATACTTCATTCTGACCAAACTCCTTCCTTATTAGTTTAGTGTAACTAATTCAGCTAACATGTACCGCAAAACTGTTGTTTGATACCCAAAAGCACTTGTTTTCTATCCAACTGTTCACCAATCATGTCTTCCTCGACTCCAATACAGTTAAGGTAGCTGGGATGGCTATTATATGCTTGTCTTGAATTGAGTATTTTCAGTAGAAATTTTTAAGATAAATTAACCATTTCTTTAAAGATTAAATACTATGTAATATTCCAGATTAATTTTTTTTTTAGTTTTGAATTTATTTTGTTATGTTATGTTAAGATTTCTGAAATTTTTTGTAAATGTGAAAAAATTGCCACAAAATACGAAATTATATCGTTTTGAGAAAATCCCCAAAGAAATAAATGACATACATAAGTATGACAGTGTCATTGATAACTTTAAGGTATATTTTGGTTAACATAAATGAATTATATTACCACCGTGATTTAATTAAACAACAGTTGAACGACAGCCTAAAGTGGCAGTGTATTTTTGACACAAACCCTCTACCACTCGTAATTCCAAACCATGTAAAGTTGCCTACACATAAGGCGCGTTTATATGCCAAATTGTAGTTTTCGAGGTTGCCGAAAAGCAAAAATGGTCGGATCGAGTGGTGCTGGTGATGCGTCTTTTGACGTGTCGCTTGAGATGGACAGTGATGAAAAATTTGGCAGGTTGCTTTCCATGCCAATTGTCATGCACCTTTCTGTGTTTTCATGAATAAATAGTTGGTTGGATAGTTCATTCATTCAGCTTTCAGAAAATGTATACTTTAATGGGTCTGTCTCTTACTATTATGCTGTTGTTAGGCAATCCCCTATGCATGGTAACGAAAAATTTAATCATTGAAAAAACTATGGTTCCTAGGGCAAATTTTGCTGACGACCATGTGGGTTTGAAAGGGTTAAAAATTTTTTGAGTTTTTCATTTATTTGATTATGTTAAGATTTTTTAAACATTTCTGTAAATGTGAAAAAATAGCCACAAAATGCGAAATTATATCGTTTTGAGAAAATCCCCCAAAAAATAAATGACACAAGTATGACAGTGTCACTGATAAGTTTAAGGTAGATTTTGGTTAACATAAACAAATTACGTTACCACCGTGAATGAATTAAGCAAAAGTTGAATGACAGCCTAACGTGTACTTTTGGCACAAACCCTTCACCAATTGTAATTCCAAACAATGTAAAGTTGCCTACATGTAAGACGCGTTCATATGCCAAATTGCAGCTTAGTAAGTGTTGTGGTTTTTCTAAAAAAGTAAATTAAGTATAATTTCGTGGTTGTTAATGATACAAAAAATGTCAATAGATAAGCGTATCATGCTTGAAATGTGACAATTTTCACTGGCATTTTACGTATTGTTGACAAAACATAACGGCCATTTCTAATATTGACATGTCCCCTTAACTTGCAGGCAGAATGGCCCTTGAATCTGTATTTGTAACATGTCTTCTACGATATCAGGCTATGTCAGCCATCTGACAAACAGGCGTGTTTACGATCACTTTTGGTTTGGCGTGGTTACCAGCTCACATTTACATGCCATTTCCGTTTTAGTTTAAAAGGCACAAAAAACTACGTTAGCGCTGATATTTGCTGGATTAAGGACAAGATTTAGTTAGGTAGATATATTATTGATGTGTACTGGGATCGCAGCAACCAAATATGTTCCATGTTCACAGTGAATGAATAAAGCTGGTTTGAAGGTCGCTACTATGGAAACATTGTCAGCGTTTCTAAGTCGGAGATTTCCAAAAGGACTGGTTTTTTAAAGGATGGATTGGCAAAATAAAATGTTAGTGTTATGTGCAGTTCAATGTTTCTTACTGTGTTGAGAAAAAAAACTGACACGCTAGCCACCAACAGCTACCTTAACATCGTTGGAAAGCTGGACGTTAATAGCAATTTTTTAATGCCACTGTCAACCCAGTCAGAAATGGTTTCCCAAAACAAAAAAACACAGTATTCTGACCATACTAATGTCAAGACTGGAAACTTATAATACAAAATTAAGATAAAGCTGCTTTTACTTATTACAAATAGCCATCAACACTGACTTTTTCCAAGTATTTAGTAACATTAAACATACCACTTGATTGCCATCTGCTGACTGTGTTTGGAAGTAGGTGCCTGGCACTGGCGTGTACATTGTTGCTTGGCTATAATCTGTGTAGGACTGCCTGAAAACCATTGCACATCACACATAACTTCCCATTCGTCTGTACAATGACTGTAGTATAAACAGCATGTAAGACTGTAAATGCTTCATAAAAGCTTTAAAATTAATGAATATTTTCTCTGTGAAATCAACTGAAAATACATGACCACACCATGGTTAGGCCTATTTACCTTTCAATTGCATTTCATCTTTACACAAATCATGCATGCTGATTTTATTTTGTTACATGCAAACAATATCGATTTAGTCATTGTCAGAAGTAAAGGAAACATGGGCGAGATAGCAATGACATGTTGAGAATCAGGCTTACATTTGGCCATTGGGAGTGGCGTATATCGCTGGGTCTGAGGATCCTTCGTGGACATACTGGTGCGTCTGGTAGACAACCTGCTGGGACGAGCTCTGTTGAAGCTGTACAGATTCCTGCACTTGCTGGTCGGGCGGATCACTGGAAACTAATACGACACACAATGGTTAGTGATGTCTGCAGCACAAGGACAACATGAGCATTTTATTGTTACAAAAACCAATGCAGCAGTTAGATTTATTTACCATTGTTTTGTTAAGATTTAACTCTGCCATACTACACTCGTTAAAAATAATCTAAATTCAGGAAGTAGTTTGACAATGTACATAATAGCACTTACTTGTAACAATAAATTGTTGTCCGCTTTGTGCTGGTTGGATGACAGTTGGTTGCGAGTTGGACTGTGTTGATGTCTTTGGGTGATTTGTCACTTGTATGGTCTGAGCTGTGTTGGCATGCTGCTGCTGCTGCTGCTGCTGCTGCTGCTGCTGTTGTTGCTGGCTCTGCTGGGTCTGCAGTTGGCCTTGTGAGTGTCGTACAACCTGCAGCAGACAACCACCAGTGCCCAATGTCACGTGTCTAGTTTTACATCTCTGCACCACACATTAAGCCCAACATACATGTCACGATGTGACAATTTGTCTCAGACTCGTGGAAGACACCTTTGATGGGGAGGGGGTCATACACGCCACAGCACGACTCGCATGCACTCCTGGTGGTCATGACAGGAACTTCTGCCACTGCACAGTGGAATCTAGTGTAACTACACAAAAATGACGGGACTGCTGGCAATCATTTTGCCACATTCAACCAAATTTTTGTGAAAATCAAAGTGTGTCACATGTACGCCGGACAACCGCAGAACTCTAGATTTATATATTAAAGATTGTCACTTACCTGGGCATTCCAACCCTATAGCAACTTCCTCTCAGGCCTTTGCTTTTGAACTCAAGTTGTACTAGCAGGACCTCTCCTGCTACCAATCAATTAGCTTTTCCTTGCGTTCAACATTCCAATCAAACTGCACCATTTTAAGTTTTTTACAGATAGTCCCATGACTATGGTGAGGCTCCTGATTGGCTAAGGGCCTCAAAACCTGTTGTCGACGACACCGTCATACAAGTCACGACGGCGACGATTTGTCCCCAACAACTTGTCTTTAATATTGAACATGTTTGATATTCTACAACGAGACATAAACTGGATAAAAACTGTCTTCGACAAGTGTCGGGTCGTGAAAGTGCATACACGTCACAACAAACTCGTTGACGACTCAAAAAGTTGTCGTAGGCTAGTGACGTGTTTGCCGGGCTTCATAAGCAACTTGTAACAAGGATCGACTTTGATCATCCCTGGTGACCAATGGTCGGGTTTTAGTGGTGGTCGTTGACAAGGGTCATTTATACATTTTCTGTAGTTCATCAATGGAAAAACAGTTAGAAAAGAAGGGTGATCATTGATCAGGGAGGCCATTCATATGGGGTTTTAAGTAATTAAAGTATGTCCTGAAGGAAACACTTTTCAACAAGAACTAGACAACTGGTCTAAATCTACCCCAGGGCCAGGTAATGTAGTAAGGTAAATATACATTCACTTTACACTCCAGCCAGTATTTCTAGCACAAACAGTTTCTTTTTATCCTGACAGCAATAAACAGTACAGTATATGTTACTGTTGCATGCCAAGTCAACAAGGACTTGAGGTTGTATTAGACTACACAACTTACCTGCTGCACCTGTTGTACACTGGCGGGATTAATTGTCTGCATCTCTGCGACATACGCCTGTGTCGTCATGGCCATCTATTCTCTGAAACAAGTAATAATAAACATATCACTGTCCCTAACTTCCATAAGAGTGAAGTGTTTCACAATGGTACTGTTTCAGCGATGCAGTCAGTTTTTGTTATCATACAGTGGCGCCTAGTTATAACGCGCCCCGCTATTATGCGTATTCGGATATAACGTGGTCGGTCGTGGACCCCGATTTTCTGCCGCCAGGGGTGAAATGGTTGGGCTGCCTGCCATCAATCATGTTTTGTCAGCGTTGGCTTCGGCCGGAAGACTTGTTAATTGCAATGGCGATTCACACAAGTGCGTTGCATGTGAATAAAACGTTCACACATTCAGTGGTAATTTAGACATCAGAGACACACCAGCCAATTCGCTCCTGCGCCTTTCAACTGATTAAAAACATTGAAGTTTAACCCGTTTATTCTACATAACAAGCCGCAAGAGCGAGTCGATTTCAGGCGGCAAGATTAAACAATACTTACTGAATGCCGATACATGAAAATAACTCAGTGCATTGAAATAAAAGTTGAGTAAAATCATGTTAAACGTAATTGAGCAGGCAACAGCAATATAAATCTCCGGTGAAACAGCAACGAAGTATCATTAGCCTTCCGTTAGTCTGTTACACACATCACAAATATCGTTCTCGAATCTTCGCTATGCCAAAATGCAAAGTGTACACGGTACGCGAAAAGTTAGTTTTGGTCATCCGAATACGAAAGCGTGAATCGCAATGCAAAGTGTCTCAGGAGATGCACGTTCCCGAATCGATGCTTTGGGGATGGCTAAAGGATGAAGTGAAGCGACGGTAATTATTGTTTTTGATGGTTATTGTTTTCGATGAGCATTACTCATAGTGACGCGTCATACAGTCAGCCCAATTCCACACACGTGTAATTTATTCAATTAAACATTTTGACATTTTAAATCAATACAGCACACATTCTACTGTAAATAAGCTTTATATACCGTGCGGCATAACAGGGCTTCCTCGCAGTGGCGGCGATCAGTCAGTCCATCGACATCGTAACAGATTACTTGTATTCCATATTCCACACACACATATTTTATTCAGTTGAACATTCGATAAAGTATGACATTTTAAAATCGATACAACACACATCAACGTTAATATTCTACTCTAAATAAGCTTTATCAGTGGCGGCGTGGCGTGCTAATTGCTGTTCGTGGTACCCCTGGTGGCAGATATGGGAACACCTAATGCACCTCGCTTACAACGCGGTCCAATATTGTGGTCCCCGACCAGCGCGTTATAACGAGGCGCGACTGTATCATGTTCAAATAAAATTATTACATCAATAGGGAGTTCAGCGATACCGCCGTGACTCAAAGCAATGGCGGTGAAAGTACTACTTGGCCTCTGCATACCACAAACTTCAAAACCACAGTTTTCACATGAAACGTCCCTCATAATGTTTTCAAGTGATCCATAATACTGTTATAATATAACTTATTGTTCCTCAATAATAAAACTATTATATCTCATCGCGTTCGTTGCTAATTAATCCATGAACGTGGCACTGTATCCAGCGGACGCAAGTCGACGGCGCCATTTTTCTGGGGGATACCCACATTTCAAAAGAAGATAAACAGTTGTTCCTCTTTGGATACGCTATTTTAAATAGCCTCATTTTGACCCTGGAATTCCCTAGAATGACATCAGCGATGCCGAATTGACATAAACATTGCGGCTTCTGAATGAGGTAAGAACTGTCGAAAAATTTGTTAAAAAACTCATCTTGCCTCGATTTCTAATCGGCAAGTACGATTTGATAGTCATTTATTTAGATAAAAATCACTTACGTGGTTTGTGATATTAATTTGAAGAACAAGTGTAAAATCGTACTTTTCCCCGACAGATCTGACCCATTTCAACCATGGCCTATGCCGCCGAGACACTGGAGACACTCTTTGACATAAGCGGGTGGACCGAATCAAAAATTGACCATTTTCTCCAAGGTAAGGATGATACTTATCACTCTTGATGTTTAGTGAACATATCATTCTTTCAAAATCCTCCTACATTCATCGATATATTAGCGTTAGAATAACTTTGTCGTAGTTTGTTTACGACTTTCATTACAAGTAGGTATCGGCGGGGGGTATCGACAATAAATGTAACAGCAGAATAAATTTGCATGCGCTGTTGTTCGCATGGATTTTCCACAGCTGCGCATGCGTATTGGCTATCCTGTGCTATTCCATTTATTAAGTGCACTCCCTAAATTCAAGTCGGCCGATCTTGCATGGGGTTTTAATTTCGGTTTAATTATTCTGTAACCTGCAATGCATCTTCAAGCTACATTTAGTTCAATCACATGATATATTTATGTCCATAGTTGCATGCAGAACTTAATGCAAACAAGATTTATGTAGTCGTTTTGTTTTTACAACTGTATTGTAAAACACAATTTACAAATCTTTTTCACGTGAGAATATTTCTTAAATAATATGAACACCTTTAGTATTGCTGTATCTACATTCTCATTATATATTTAACGTTTTGTAAAAAAAGTATGTAGTTTCATACTTGTTAATGCATTTTTTATTGTTTCAGATAACACTTTACCAGAGGAAAAGGCACCAAATGTGGCGTTCTTTTACATTACAAGTTGGGACTGCGCCTGCCTGACCATGTGTCATCTTTTCTTCGGTTCGTTCGAGGAATCATTGGTATTCATCATATAATTTTGAAATGGTCCCCAAATATTTGGTAATCAATGCTTACCATGTGTCTTTAGCTACTTGGTGACCAGTTATCTTAAAGTATTTACCCTTTATTTTGGCATCATACACGACATACCCTTTGAAATCCAAGATGGCCGCCATCTTGGAAGATGAGCAGCCATCTTGTGTTCTGCACACATAAATTAAGAGTGTTTATAAATGTCAGTTTACTATTTTGTTCCTATTCAGTTCAGTATTTTATGCCTTAGAAGTATTAGAACTGATATAATGTGAATATTTAGGCAATTAGGGCATTTGCATATGCAAATTAAGTCATTAATATTCGCAATGTTCAAAATCCGCAACCAGATTTGGATTCAGCAGTTAAAATTATGTAAATATAGCAAGTTTTATAGTGATTCGTTTAGAAATAACCATGCTAGCACATAATAAATGGTGGAAATAGCTAATTATGCAGCCAAAATGGTGTCATTGCAAAAGGTTGTTCATAATCCCTGACTATTTCATAGAAATGCTTATTTATCGGATATTAAAATATTCATAGAAAATCAATGGATTGACCAATCTGAACGATTTTTGTGTCATTTTGTTCCTTAGAGCAGGCTCTTTCCAATGAGTGGAGATTAAGGTTTGTGTGTCCAAGTTCATTTTCCTGCCTGAACTCCCTAACATCAATGTAATATATATTTATAAACCAACCTATGAAACCTAATATTTCACTTGTGTCACTGGAAAACCCTATCACATTCTTGGAAACATGTGGGCATTTCTCATTTATCAAACATATGGTTCTTATTACTGCAGATGCAAGTGCCGTGGTCATGGAACGCATTCTGAAATTTTGGCAATGACTTTTGACAAGATGTTTCAGAGGTCTAAGCCAATTCATCATTAGATTTTATGATTGTATAGCTAACGATATGCAGGTGTGATATATGACAGGTATAACTTTTTGGTGAAAAAGACGCTAATTTCGATGTGCACATACACCACAACTAGCGACAGGCACAGCCAAAACTGCTAAATGTTTCCTTTGAATGATTTGTGTAACCTACGCAAACTTGCAACTTTGGAGGTAATACAACGTTCAAAATATATTCGCCAGCTGGCGCCCACTATTAAAAAACACTCACCAGGACGATATTTGGGCGCCATTGGCGAGCCACAGCATGCAAATTTAAGCATGTCTAAACAAGTTCAATATTACGCCAATTTTCTTCATATTGATGATGCTAAGGAGGCAGACAAACTAATCGACAATATCATGTGCAAAGACATTCTGATTAATGTGATATTTGACTGAAAGTGAACTTTGTATGTTTGATCTGGAGTGAAGTGAGAACGGCGGTGATGTTTTCCCAGGCCAGTACATGCAAACCGTCGGCATCAAACAATGTTTCTTTCACGATTGTCACTGTTTAAAAAGTAATAAAATTGGTCTTTTAGTTATAAGAACTGAACAATAAAATATTTGTTATGGTTTATATTTATTAAATTGTTATTACTTTATTCTAACTGAATTTTTAAAGCAGTGTATTGTTTGGTTTTACGCAAGAAAACTTCTAAATGGAACTGGGCCAGTTGCTAATTTTGGAAACTGTACAGTCCTTTGTCGCTGCAGTGTCATTGTTGTAAAAGTTTAATCAATGTCATGCATTTTGGTGGATGCCCTTATAAAGTGTACTTGTGTTTAAACTGGTATGTTCCTTCACCATGGCGTACAGATTTATGGTGGGCTAATTTTGGTGGCATCGATATTGGGTGTCAATTTTTACCTTCTGTCACTGTTCCCCATTTCACCGCCGTCTCCACCACCTGTCACTACTTCCACTATCCCATGCTGTTGTTCTCCACTCTCCTCCCAAATATGTCTTCACAGTCTTCCCACCTCCGTTGCGGTCTACCTTGTCTCCTTCTGCCATTCACTCTGAGCATATCGGCTCTTTTTGTTAACCTTAACCATTCCCCTTCTATTCCATCCATATGTTCAGCCCACTTTAACCAACTCCTCACCAGCTTCCTCCTTAAACTCTCTTTCACACTAACCTCCTCCCTCAGCTTCTGCATTCTTCCCTCGTTTACTTTTTTCACCCCCGCAATTTTTTTATCACCCAGTTAATTCCGCAAACTTGGGACTTTGTCTTGTTAGTTTTCCCTCATCGCCAGTCTCTATTTTATTATAGGCCATATGGATAGGCTGGTGTTATGCACAAACTGCACCTTAGCATTTGGTAATTAATAGATGAAACCTGCTATCCTAGCCAACTGCACCCTAAAATTTCAGGCGAATTTTAAGCCCTGTTAGGATACTGGCAACTTAGTCTGTTATCTTTGCAATGGTGTTTCCCTGGTATTCCCCAAGACAGTGGTGTCATTAAATATAAATCATCCAATATAGATATCCATCCATTGTCTTGGCAAAGATCAGTATAGTATTTTGTCACAACTGGATTTTATATTGAATTAGCATAGATTAGTAAGTATTGTAATGTACATCACTAATACAGTCCAGGATTAATCGGTGGGGTGGGGCCGATAACATTTTAGATATCTGAATCGACCTAAAGCATTTTGAATCGGCAGCTGCCACCGATAAAAAGGCCTTAATTTCGAACACTGAAACAAACAACCACAATTCCTAGTTTAACTCTTTCTATCCTGACCATAACTTTTTATGTAGTTACCCATGCATACTAAGGCGCATAGACCTGTCGAATTACCTCAAGTACATGTACACAAATTCCTGACATCACAAAACGTGTGTATGTGTACTGGTCCAGGACACTTCCGGTTCTTATACGTTGGTCTGTTTAAATCTTCGGCTGTGAATAATTACATAATTACTAAATAAAGTGTTGATTTTCATTGTTATCACAAAATGGCTGATGCCATTCACGTTGTGCGCAATGGCTATGATGTTGATGGGTTCTCAGATGATTCATATGTTATTTTAGACAATAATCAGACAGTTATTGAACCAATCCATCAGTACAAGTTGATGACAACTGGATGCAAATTTGGCAGTAGAGGAATCAGAAATTAGCTGTGATTTTGAGGGTTTCCATGGAGGATGGGTTTTCAATAATTTTGCGCAGAGACGCTCTCGAATGTGGTATGGATGACAGTCCAAGAATAACCGTTTTCTAGTTGTGTTTTGTTACCTGAAAAATAAAAAGTTGAAATAAATGTTATGTACATCTTGTGTTTATGGTCACTAGGATAACACGTCTTGCAGTTGAAAAATGCAATCATTTGCCGTTGGTTGTATGCAGCAATGTTGAATACTTTTCAAGTCATTAGAGTTTGTCTGTATCCCATAGAGATGTTTATGGACAAGAAAGTGTATATACATAGCATAGCAAACACTAGCTACATTATAGTAAGTTACTATAATTTTTACTAATAATGTATCTAGCCTGAGAAGCTTCATGAAAGACTTGCTACATTATAGAAACAATGTAGCTAACCATCCACTGATCTATATAATAACATAGATCAGTGGAAAATACATTTGGCTGGTTTTTCTCCATGTGCAAAGCTGGGTAACTCAACTAGGACTAAATAAACCCATTTTTCTGTACTAGTACTTAATCTTTGCTGATTTAATCCTAGAGGTGACCACTGGGCTGAATTTGGTCTGCGTTATCATTGCAAAGTGGGTTCCAGTCGATTTTGGTATTAATCAGCAGTAAAAAAAAATTTTTCCGTCGAGTACCTCACACAGGAACAAATTGGAAATATGAATCACTCTTCATTCTCTCATATTTATTCATGAGCATAGTCAATGATAGCTAATGATGGTTGGTGCCCAATGCCCATATTCGGCTGGTTTTACAACACTCTTTAGAATCAATTTTCCATTCATAGTATCTAAATATGTAACACATTATATCTTTGGCAAGCCCTACGATTGGCTTATTCGAACACATGAGTGCTACTCGGCCATTTTGTTGTCTCACTTTGTTCTGTGTCAGTTCGCTTTAGGCCAGATTATTTCAAGTTTCCAAGTCAATATTTTAGCAAACTGCATGACAGCATTAGTGAATCATATTATTATACTAGTTCAGACACTTAGAATGATGTTGCAGGTGTTTTTGAGGTATTATTATAAGTCTTTTTAGCCACAAAATGGAATGATGTTGCAGGTGTTTTGAGGTATTATTATAAGTCTTTTTAGCCACAAAATGATATTTCAATCACATTTGTGCGATAATTATTAGCAATGTTATGATTTTTTAAAAGCACCCTTGTGAAAAACTCCGATTTGTGTGCACCTTGGAAGTTTATCATTGGTCACTCCTAGGGTTAAACAGAGTTTAGACAATGCATCAAACCTAATAATGTTGCTGCTCGAATCATGCAGCTGTTCAAGCCATAGCAGGCTGCATTTGAGAATGATGAAGAAAATACAGTAAAAAACAGGTAACACCGCACATCCACATAGTTGACAAGCAGGGCATCACGTTTGAGGCGAGCGATCACTTTCGCTCCTTATCGCTCACGTAAATCAATAATCTAGGGAGTGATTTATCGCTTCCGTCAATTGCTAAAATCGCTCACTGCCTCCAAGTGTTGTCTTGACAAGGAGTTTCTTGAGAATTAGATTCACTAGGAAAGTATACCCTCTTTATAACGCAGCCATTCGGGCTCCAAATATATTCGGAGTTCACATATCATCCATCACCGGAGGTGACGACCGCAGTATGCTGCACCAAGAATGAAAGAACACCATCGAAGCTACGATGTGCTGGCTGCGCGGTTTATAAAAAGTTATCGAATGAGTGGACTAGTGTTGATGTATTATGTCTAAATGTCACATACTGTTGTATGTTGAACTGTATAAAATACATGTACAGTTATGGAATAGATAAGGAATCTACAATATTTCGTTACAATATGATCGACCGATTACGCTGTAATGGAAATCGAAAATAATAACCTGGATCTGAGCTACCGAACTCGCATATGAATTGACACGGTGTGTAAAAGTTGATTAAACATTGAAAACGACAATAGTAATAATTGTTCCACTTCGCTCTTTAACCGCTTTGAACACATAAATTCACGACGCACATCTCCAGTACCACTTATTTTTTTTTTTACATTTTGCGCACCAAGTTTGAGTTGTGCATTTGGCATTATGATGCAATGGAAGCATGCCATTTCACCCCAGTTTATGTTGATGTTGCCTACTAAGCTGCATTTATGATTATCCATCTGATTCTTGTACATGGCATATTTGTGAATTTCAGTTGCAGTTTTCAAACCGCCTAAGCGTGATCGATGATACTGCAATTCAAAACTGTTTCACCAATTGCAATGTATGGGGTTAACTTTAAACAAGTAATGTAAACATTTATTTGAATGTATAAAAGTTATAGCGCCAACAACAAGTACCAATTAAAATTTCATGGCGATGACGACAAAATCCGAATGGGCAATGGTGGCACCACCACACAGTAAAACACAAGCATATCAGCGTTACACATTTTTTTTTTAACCTTGCGACAGGCCAATGGCAAACTTCTTTAGCATACACAATTCAGCCACTTAAAGTAATTATCTGACAAGTATCCACATAAGATATCCTAAAACAAAACTTCTTTGACACATTTGTTTCAACTTATTTCTAGTGCTGAAGCAACTGTAAGTCTGTAATTCATTCATGTTAATCAAAATCTGTCTAGAAATATTTGCTTATTCCCACTCAAGATTGTTATTCATTTGGAACATTACTTACTAGTTCAATTTTAATACGAGAAAAAATATGGTTATTTTAAAAACTTCTATTGAAACTACTAAATTCTAAACAAGCATAGAATAGCCACCTCAGCCAGACAATCAGCTTTTTTAAACAGCCTTTAAAATATTCATTGTATATAACGCCACTAGCACAAAACACATTGCCTCTAAATTAACAATGGTGACCTGGACAGGCATAGGCCCATCATTTATAAATCCTATTTATCACTGTCATCTGTTGTTAAGCTGTAACCAGTGCCGGCTTGCCAATTTCCATAGCATTAAGCATGGCTGCATGGTTGCTATGGTGAGCAACACTGGTGTGAGTTGCAGTGAGGCCCTGGTATGCAGCTTACCTGCTCCATTGATGCAATGAGCAAGCTAATTAATGAAGCATGAAGTTTATTGTTTGCACCCACTCAGGCCTGCACAAACCGCTGCAGTTCCAACCAAAAAGGAAACATTATAACACCAGTTTCCTTTCTGCAATACACTGTCACATACATGCAAAGGTGAAAACTAAAAACAGTAAGTACAAAATCTGTACTTTTATTCTGAATTTGCCACTGCACTTGATTATGCAGTAATAATTAAATGCAGGATTGCTACAGTGCATCATCACTTTTTGCTCGAGAATCTGAATCGCGAATTGCATACTGTTGAGTAGTTATCTGAATTTCAACATATTTAACTTGGTTTCTGCATAGGCAGTGCTTGAAATTAAGGCTTTTTATCTGCAGCCGCTGATTCAGTTTATCAAAATGCGTAAGTTATCGACCCCACCCCGCCGATTAATTCCGACAGCCACAACTTGTTCAGACTGTATTAGTCATGTATATTACAGCTTCAGACTGCATTCGCCATTATGTAATATAGAATTACATGATTTTTTATTACAATTTTGTTATCTAGATTATCTATCAAAATGCATGTTTGACATTGTTTTTTATTATTAATTTATTCTAGTCTGCGTCTTATGCATGAAAACTTCTCACAAAGGCCACTTCAAAATGGAACTGGGCCAGTAAAAAAAATCTTGCTAATGTTAATTTTGTGTGTGTTAATTTCAGACACTGATAGGGATCAAAATCATACTGACAGTGTAACTCGGCTTAGTGAAATTACTTGCCGGCCATCACATTGTAAATTGACAAACTTGGCAGGAGTAATCACAAAGAAAAGACGTAGATGGGAACATTCGAGGGACAATGTCAGAAGTTGCATAGATAAAACTAACTTAGCTGTAACATATTAATGTGTATCTCCATTAATATTATGTTTTGTAAATACAAAATCTGAATATGTATTATTTTACCAAAGTACAGACACAACATGTATACTTTTCTCAGTTATATTAAAACATCACTGGTGACGGGTCATATTTCAAACACGACTGATTTGCTACAAACATGTAGTGATTAGAATTAACTATTTCCATAGACCTGTATGAAATGCTCAGATTTGATGAGAAACAATTTAAAACAGTGGTTCCAAAATCTTGCGAATGTAATGGCGATTAGTATCAGGAGCTTGGGTTCTAAATAGTATAATTGTTGCGTCATGTTGATGACAACCAAACGAAAAATTGTATCTTGTTAAAATGTTTGATTGATTTTATCAACTGATTTAATTTGACAAACTTGTGTGATATTTTATTTTTAGACCTCACAATTAGAGAAAAACTTAAGGATTGTGCGCTGCACTGAATGAAAATTATATCAAATGCAGAGATACATTATTGTTATATTTATGTCAACATTTAACAATGTCCATTATGTAAGTTGATTTTTTTACTGAATAATCATGAGTAGAAAGTGCAAAATCACCACAATATAAATATTTTATACGAATTGTTTAACTAATATAAGGCATCTTTATCAGTTTGATAATGTTGTTATCAATCATTTACCACCCAGCAGCATGTTTAATGTTTTCATATGGCATGTTTTTAAATTCGTTATTTGTAATCCGACCATTTCGTTTCAGAATCTATGTCTTGGTAATCATTTATTTCGATCTGACGAATGACGGAACATGTGACTCGGTCAGTCTACATGTCCATGGCGACGAGTTCACAACTGCCATTACTTCAAAGATTCACATTTCCTCACAAACTTATTTAAACTGCACAAATTATCCGTTATTTCACATTCATGAAGCTTCGTTATATGTGAAAGATCGATGAAATACCGCGCTGCTTTTTAAAACGGTAGGCAACGGCAACCGATCTCTGATAAACAACACCAAAACTCGTCAAACTCGTGAAAAACAGCTGCGAAATTCGGTTTTACTGTTCAATTCTCACAACGCCATGTTCAGTTACTAACACTGATCACGCAGTACAATATGGGATCATCCCGTGATCAGTTTTCCCTAAAAACAACGACATCAACTGACCAAGGTAGGACCGAAAAACACTGTGGTACATTAGCTAAGTGTACAAGGTAAAATGTAAAGGAAAAATCACCTAGTCTTGTTGGCGGGTAACAGTCGTCACAGCTACCGTGGCTATGGCGTTTATTCCTACGGCAACTGTTGCCAGAAGCTTTACATAATAAATGCGCAGATTCCTACGCGTCGAAGTCAAGTGATCATCATAAGCATCCCCTATCGGAATTGAATAATATGATTTTTTATTTATTATTATTTGCATATCATAACATTGTAAAATAATCATATTTTTTTTCATTTATCGGACAAATGAGTGTTACTCGTACGAGGTATAGACAAAGTAGTCCTAGCCGGTCACGTTGAATGTAAGGGGTAAATTGGTTGGCAGCCATTTTGCTTCGAAGGACAACTTAATCAAAATGGCTGGCGTGAAATGTTGATGGCGTACTTGACGACAAAAGATTGTTTTTCAATAAACACATGAAAACAAATGTTTTAATCCAGCATTGTGAAATATCTTAAAAATAGCCCACGAATTAGAGTTGTACACCAATTATTCGTAACCGAACATGACACAGAGCACATTGCGTTGTATGATTTCTCCCCGACCCACGATTCACGAATGACGAGACAACCCGTAACCAACGCTTTCGCTGTGGCTGTGGCTGTGCCTAAAACAACCTCCCAAACTCGTAGGAAAGAATATATGGGTGAAGAAACGTAATGAAGTACAATTAATTATCAACCGTTGAAAAACACAACGATAACATTTATCGTTGTCAAATAAGGTTTTGCAGAAGTTATTGTAAACTTTGTGAAGTATTCTACTCCGAAAAGTCTTCACTGTTGTTGTCTGTGACACTGTCACTGAAGTTGTTTTGTCGGAGACGCAAATCTAATTAATGGCCGGATCCAAAATCGAAGACAAAGAACATGAAAAACGACTTTTCTAGTAATTATGTAGTGTACTGCCGCGTAACACGTAGGGAAGGCAGTGTTAGTTGAGTCACCCACGTTTCCCAGCAGTGCCACAGTTGCATGGTACGTCTACCACCCAGTGACTGAACATGTTATTAGAAGACGATTGACGTACAGTAGGTGCCATTTGTCACAACGGTCAGAAAATATGTGTTAAAGGTATGATTTTTGATGTTTTTCATAACTTTCTGTGATTGTGATTAACATCTCCTGGTGTTGTAAACTAATAATGCACGTGACTAGACTTTATTGTCTGTCCCTTGGAAATAGTTTAACTATGCACAGGGAAGAAGTAGATTATTAATTTTTACATCACTTTGTGCATTAATGGGAAGTTACGATAAAAGCTTAATTGTCGAAACGGGTTAGCAGACCTATATGCCGCTGCAGCCCATTTACCCTGGGATGATCTGAAAACATTTACAACAGATACCTTTTAACCTATGACCCCTCCACAACATGACACTGAATTAAATTGACCTGCACATGTGTACAACATTAGCTACTCTGTATTTGTCAGTTGGCACTTCAGACATCATAATGCAGAACTGCCTGCATGCACTATAGAGGTCAGCACCCTTACAATTTGTAATCAGAAAATAAGCACGTTTTTTAGAAAACGCATCAATGTTTTGAGAAAATAAAAAATTTAAGTCAATTTTTATAATAAACATAACAGTAATCAGTGATTCAAATTCAGGTCAATTACCAATCATATCTTCACCATGTCTGCAGTAAACCAAGAGAAAGTAGTAAAAAGAACTTTTGGTTTCATAATTAAGACGCTCATGAAACTGATTGAGGTGTTGATTTTGTTTTTCCAATTCAATGTGTGCAATCTCAGGCAGTTTTTGCTGGTGATCATTAATCAGTAATCAATTTGTAATCTGCACCATTGTGTGCTTTGATCTGAATGATTATAGTTGATAAGTGGCACACCCGATGCAAGATTTTGTTTTATAAACAAATAACATAACAAACGTCATGCATATTTTTTTATAATTAAACAGATTATAATTTTCTAAACTGATTTAAATAAATGGATTTAAATAAAGACATTAAAAAAATATGCATTATTGTTTGGTTGCTGGTGGTTGGTCTAGCTTGTTAACTAGCTATATCAACCATACATCTTAAAGTGTAATAGGGATTACTCATGATGAGATCAGCCATGAACAGTGTGCATGTGTGCGTGCATGCATGCATGCAAATTTTAAGTGTACCATGACATTTTTTATGCCTATTCGCACCATTTGCACCACTGTCTACCATAGTACCCACACTTACACATCAGATAGCAGAACTAGAGGACATGAGGTAAAATTAGTAAAGGATCAATGTAGATTGGACATCAGGAAGCACTCGTTCTCACAGAGGACAATAAATGAATGGAACAAATTGTCTACAGATTGTGTAACTGCTAGCAGCGTGAATATGTTTTAAAACAAGGTTTACACATATCTCAGGAGGGCGGGTTATAAGTAGATGAACATTGTTGGACTCTCGATAAGCCAATGGCTTCCTTGTCCGCTTGTCATCTGGGCCTTTGGATTGGATGGCAAATCTTGTTAAATCAAAGGTATCAACCTTGTATAACTACAACTTGTTGAGTCAGTAGCTGGTGTTTCTAATAAATGTCCAATAACTGCCATTAAAACCACTGATAACATTTCCTCTTTTTCCACTTGATAACTTAAAAACAAAAAGTTTTATAGACTTTCATAGGAGCAACATATTCCACGTACAACTTTAGTACAGTAGCTATGTTACATAATTTTATTAAATTAAACAGATTATGTCAACTGAGTAACTTCTACCACACACAACATGCCATCTTGTACAGCTCTGAAATATATTTATATAAACAAAGCACAACAGTGTCAAGTATGAAATTAAGAAGAACCTAGAAAAAATACTTTTAAAAAATTCCAACATTGACCATATTTATTTATATATATATATATATATATATATATATATATATATATATATATATATATATATATATATTCCATCTTGATGCAGTAGTAATCAGATATCCACCTTAAATTCACAAAATTATAGCAGCTGCATAACACGTCACTTGGATAATGTCAGTGATATTTAAGGAACAAGCTCTTCAGCCTGAATTCATGTTCACGGTCAATTAATTTCACTTGGCAGTGACATTTTTTAAGTCCACATAACTGATCAGTCTCATTACTACTGTTGGTGCGTAGATGAGATAAACTGCTCGTCCGTTTAGCATCATGAGTTCTTTCATTCTTTGAATTCTATGAAGTTGCGCAGCCGCCGCTCGTGATCTCCACTCAGTGGCACAGCACTACAAGCAAAACACACCAGGTAAAATATCTTCTTGATAAGGCCATATAAAAATTCTGGGTTCTCATCATAATAACGAAAGGTGAGTTTTCTTAGTATGCTGATGGAGGTGTTAGCCACTATCAAAGGGGCTACTCTCAATCAACAACAGCTTCAGAGGTGTACCAAGTGTATTTCTTACACTCCTAATTTTTTACAATAAGTACCCCTTGGAACTTCGGATCTTGCTTATTGTGCAGAAAAAAAAACATATTTAGAAGACAATAAAAAAGGTTAGTCAAATGCACGTGTTGATAAGAAACTGGGGATTTTTTATGATGCCTAAACCAACTGATGGTAAAATATGGCAGCCCCAGCAACATGCCCCAGATAGCATATGGACAAGGAAGACAATGGCTTATCTAGAATTCTACATTCCATTTTTATGAGATACTCTAAAATTCACACATCCTAACTACTCCTTTATGCCAGGCAGATAACTGTGTGTTCTGAAATTACTCAAAGAATGGTAATTCATTTTCTAAATCATTTCACCATTATATATACTGTTGTCCTAAAGTGGTTACTCATTAAAGGCTGCTTTACACACACAAGATTAATTGCCTCATTGGTTGGCTGACAGTGTCATGAGGCCCAAGCATTAGTTGTGTAAACACCCTCCCTAGACCAATTAGCTAGGCCAATTTGTGGCTATGATTGTGTCAGTGGAATTGGGGTGAGTCAAGATCTACATTGCACTGTCTAAACACGTCACTTGTCTAAAGACACACACCATATTCAACCTATTAAGTGTACATGCCCTAATTAGCATGCACCCCCTTTTTTAATCAGTAGGACCCTTAATTATTGTAATTTGATTAGTGTAGAACAACTGAAAAGTGTCGCCATCTGGTGTTAAAGGGAATAACGATTGCTCGAAATCATATTATATTACATCTTGTAGTATATTTCCATTTCCACAACACCAAACAATTCGTTAGAATTCCATTCATTAATAATTCCAAATAATACTCTATTTTACCAGCCTGCCTCAATTATGCATATTTTCCCCGAGCTTATCGGCAAGGTTCGACGTGACATCACTGGTGATAAGGAAGTGCTACGAGACTGAGACTTTCCATTCATTCACTGTACTCTGTTGACAGTGATAGCGGTTGTTTAGAAGTGAGTGCCGTAATGGTTTACTGTGCGGCATTTGATTGTAATGCAAACAGTAGTAAGAATAAAGTAACATGTAATTGGTTTAAGTTCCCTACGGAGCCAGCTTTGTCTAAAAAAAGCAAACGTCAAGCCGACGAAGCACAGCCGGCTTTGCTCGCTTTGATAAAACGTGTTTCAACTGTGATCCGGACCAGAGAAGGTGCAGCCCTGGGTTATCCTGGTGCTAAAATCTCTTTGAAAGAGGAAGATGTGCCCACATTATTCCCAGTAGTGGAAGCTATGTTGATGCAACCAATCCTAGCTAGCTATATCTTCTGGCATTGCTAAACTGCTCCAAAAGAGCCGAATTCGAAGATGATTCTGCAGTATCACTTGCTGCTAGCGGTTCGTAATTGTTACATTATACTTTTTATTCTGGAAAATTGACATTGCCATCACTCACTATAGTAACGCGAGTAAAACTACATTGAAGCATTGCATAGAAATCACTGACTGAATATAAACCCATATCATCATTGACGTCACAAAACCATGTGATCACTTATCTCATTAACTTTGAATTTTACGCATGCTTTGCGAGTTAGATGCATTAAACATCTAATTTTACCTATAAATAAATTTTTCCTAATTTTTTATTTTAGCATTAAAGTGAAACCAAAGGCATAGTTTTGGACCTTTGCACCTACAAGAGTGCCTAAAAACTAACCATTTGCAACTATAATCAAGAATATACCTGCAAGCAGTTTACTGGGAATCTGTTCTAAATTCTGGTCTAATGTCATTTTTCATGGAGGCTGACATATTCATCACTGTTTTGACCAATCAGCAGCGAGCAGCCCCTTAACCCCCAACATGGCTGTGACATAGGCTGTGCATATAGCATGTATTTTTAACGTGGTTGAGATGTGTTGTTACATTTTTATTTGCTTTTATATTGGATTTGCAAAAACTCTTACAATGTTGTACTGTGAAGCATTCGGATGTAAATATGATTCAGAGAGGTATAGAGATTTTTCGATTTCCTCTGAAAAAACAGATAGTAGTGAAGCAATGAATTCACAATTGCGAGCGGGCTGGTTGGAAGCCCATGCGATATGCTAGACCCACCGTTTGGCCCACTTTGGAGAGTAGTGTTTTGAAGTTAATATATTTTCATCAAACAATGGGATAAGATCCTTCAAGACGTCGGCGACAGAGAACGTTAAAGCCTGAAGCAGAACCAACAATCTTCCAGCATGTACCTCAGCTGAAGGCTTCGACACAATGCAAACACTCAATCGAAAGAACTGTCAAATCAGAATGCGAGGTGGTTAGTAAACAATGAATGAATGAACTATCTTGCCAAATAAGTTGAATTTAGACGCAAACAGCATGCCCAAACTTATTGGCAAGTATGTGACTAAAACTGCCTACTTCTATGATCAGGCATTTAAAGTTGGAGTTGTGGAAAACCTAGTCAGCACTCCTGACATAGGATTCTGAACAAATATGGTGCTGCCCAATCAAAAAAGATTTTCGGTGTTCAACAAGGTACGTTTAGTTAACCACTTGCATGATATCCTTGATTATAGTTGCAAATGGTTTGTATTCAAGTATTCTTATAGATGCAAAGGCCCCAAAAATGCCTTTTGTTTCACTTTAAACGTGTACATACAGAAAAAGCATTTTAGCTAGTCCTTGTTGTTATTCCCTTTAAACAGTTGGCACAACTTTTTAGTTGTTCTACACTAGTCACCAAATGACAGCACTGATGTTAAACACCTTATTGTCTAGTGAAACAAATTTTGTTGTACGCTTATTTAAACAGATTCGTTAGCATTTTACCATGGGCCAACTTTTTTTAAGCGTACTATAATTATGCTTATTAGGTCGAATACATTATTATTCATGACATGGTGTCACCTGACTGATTGGGGCACAAATCACTCATGTACACCAGCCCTTTATTTAACAAATCGATACCATAAAGATATTTATATTACGTTCTGACATGTCACATTTCCGGTAAAATTAAACAGTTGCTGTGTGGTTGCACGACTGTATTTTTTCATCAACCATGTTCAGTGCACCGAGCTTCGAAGCCATTTGGGATTTTTGCCTTGTTTACAAGTGAAACTGGCAACTATGTGAAGTCACCTGAGGTGCTTGCCGAATGTCGTCACGATCCTATAGATGGCTGTTCTCAAGGTCGCTCGAAGGGCGTGTCGCAGTGTGACGTCACTGTGTGGTCCGAGGGCCCGCGGGTTCTTGTGACTGGTGGTCACGGCCACCTTGAAGTGTTTCTCAACAGCCTGGAGTAATTGACATTGTAACTGTGAGTACAGGTATGTTCTTACATATTAATGATATATTTTATTTGGTATAGCACCAGATCCAAAAGTTTTCGTGGCACTTCACAACATATTAAAATACATAAACTTGTGTAAAATCACAAAATAACAAATAAATCCATTTAAAATACTACTAGTAATAAGAATTATTTTAAATAAATACAGCAATAAAATAGTGCAGAATTGCTAAATAAGGAAATAGTAAAATAAATATATTAGCTGCTAGTAATAAGAATAAAAAAATTATTATAGCACAATAATTAAAAATTATAGCAATAATACTAATAAATAAATAAATGTATATATATATATATATATATATATATATATATATATATATGATTAAATAACAATAAATAATTTAGTAAAATATTTTTATAGTATTAGTTTAAGTGATAAAAATGTAGTGGTAAAATAATGTTAAATATCATGAATAAGATTACTGGAAGTCATAATTTAAATTGCTATGAGTAGAGGACAATGTTCATCTGCAATGTACACTAATACGCAATACGAAAGAAATGTGTCTTTAGACAACATTTGAAGTTGATGAGAATGTCACAGGTTTTAATAAAGTTAGGTAAAGTGTTCCACAGAGACGCCGCAGCCACTACGAACGAGCCGCCCCCAGCCTTGGTACGAGTGCGCTTCACTTCCAGACTGTTACTGCTGGCAGAGCGCAGTGCTCTTGCCGGTTGATATGAGTGCACCGAGTTCACACAGATACACTGGCGCTTCGTCGTGCATGGCTTTGTATGTAAGTACAAGTATCTTGAAATCGACTCTGCATGCCACGGGCAGTCAGTGAAGTTCTTGTAACAGGGGCTTGGTACTGTCGTTACGTGGACAACGCAGAATCAATCTGGCAGCCGAATTGTGTATTCGTTGCAGACGCGCAACATTAACTACAGAGAGTGCATGGCAGTAGTCAAGTGATGATGGCATTGACTACACGTTCCTTTATTGGTTTGGGTAAAAAACGGCTGATTTGATTGATGTGGCAGAGGTAGAATGAGCATGCACTGACGGTTTGACACTTGCTTTTTCATATTTAGGTGCCTGAAGACTGAGATTTCGAACACATTGCAAAGCTGTGATTGTAGAAACACCAACACGAATCATATTGCCGTCAACGAGTTCAGCCGCAGACTTGGGTGCAATTGGAAGATACTGTTGCCGTTATTCATATACATAGAATTCCATGCCATCCATTGTTTTAGGTCATCCAAACAATCCTCCATTTGCTGCAGAACAGCCGCTAAAACGGATGGATTCAGGTCGAAGTGTGAGTAGATCTGCAAGTGATCAGCATAGTGGCAAAAGCATAGTCCATGGGCTCAAATAATGTCGCCAATAGGCTGGACGTACAGTGAAAAGAGCAGTGTTCCAAGGACAGAGCCTTGTGGGACACCCGCCGTCAGAGTAGTACTCGATGATTGGCTCTTGCAGATATGATATAATCCAGTCTAGTGCTTTGCCAACGAAGCTGTAACGCAAACGTAGTGTGGTATTCAGTCCTTGGCACTGTTCAAAACACCTTACACTTCACGCCTTGGCAGAATTGGGCATTCCAACACCAACCTGACTTCTCTGGGAAGTGGTTCACAGCCATGCTGCAATTACTGCATTAAAACTATTCATTCACATATCCACTACTCTCAGTTGCCAGGAACTCATTTTATATAGCTGACTGAACGGAGGCCCCTCACAGGTACCTCGTGTCTACATATATCAAGTCATCCTCTATCTGATTAGAAGTGCAAAATATGTTAAAGTATTGCTGGATTATAGTAACTTATTGATACAAAGTATTGGATATTATTTGCTTTAAAAGTCTCTCCTCAATTAATTTTTTGGCTCATCTCAATTCAGACTCATTCCATGACAAATCAAACCTTCCTAGCATCCAATACAACATGCTCGGTCATTCATGACAAATGAAACCTTCCTAGCATCCAATACAACATACTCGGTCATTCACGACAAATGAAACCTTCCTAGCATTCACTACAACATACTCGGTCATTCACGACAAATGAAACCTTCCTAGCATCCACTACAACATGCTAGCTCATTCATGACAAATCAAACCTTCCTAGCATCCACTACAACATGCTAGCTCATTCATGACAAATCAAACCTTCCTAGCATCCACTACAACATGCTAGCTCATTCATGCAAATTTGTTATTTAGTTCGGGTGAAATTGTCAGACAAACTAACAAATTATTTTTGACTAGCTCCAGTAAAAAATCAGTGGTAAAATGGCAAAAGTAGCTGCACCTCTATAATCTATAACATAAGGCTTTTTACACTTTCGCAAGTCAACCGATCTTTTGATCAAAGTGAATTCTTTCGATGATTTAACAAAAGTGTGCACTCTCTTATAAAACCTGCGCATAATACTTTTCACACACTACAAATCTGAATATAAACGAACCTGATTTGCGAAAGTAATTAAGGAGAGAGTTTTAACAATGTTTATACCTGCCACATTTACTTTGTTTTTAAATCACTGAGCTGATAGTAAAATGATCCAGGTTACCCTACACATACATACACTCACTTAATGTTTGAAAAACACAGTGGATTCAAGAATAAAGTTAATAAACTGACCTCATACAAACTTAGCAGAGTGGTTAAGATTTCCACCAGTGATCGCTGTACAACTCCAAAGGCATCTTCAGCATAGGAGGCAGAAACAAGATACGATAAAGCTGAAATAGTAACACCAGAGGAACAATAAATAATTACAAACACGCATGCAAGCACTCATGACATTTAAAACATTTTTTATGGGTAATATAAATACGTGTATTGCACTGCTTTCTTGACAATTTTCAAATCAAAATGTTTGTCTAACAAGATGTTCAAAAGAACCTCATGAAGACATCCAACAGGATGTTACACTCAAGTTCATGTACACTTGTTGAATAGAACACCAATACACAAAATAATTGATCACACAATGTTATAAACTTATTATGAACCAGAGTCCCATAATAAATAAAATAACTAAATAAAGCAGGAAACAGCTATGCCACAGATCAGATACTCCACAAGTCATAACCTGTGAAAGGGGAGTCATTCAGTGTAGCGTACCATCACACACCACAAGATGATAAACTGAAACCACAACGTTACCTTCTACAGTCCAGATGTGTATCTGGGCATCAATGAAGAGCGTGCGACTGGCAGCCTCAGGGAGCTCAGCCAAGAGGAAGGAGAGAGGCCAGCAGCTGGACAGCAGCTTCTTGTAAAGCTACAGGAACAAACAGAGCACAGGTTGACGAACAACATAACATGATGTATAACCCTGTGGGGCTAGTGCAGTGTGCTGACCAGGGATCAATTCTGAATTGAAGAAACAGTTGTGTCAATTTGAATTGATAAAAATCAAAACAGATTGAATTGGAATTGATGCCTGCAAAGTGAGGTGAAACGAGTTCCCTGCGGCCTGCTAGTACCTCGATGTTGTGGCTTCATCCTTCACTCATAATATATGAGGTGTTCCTACTAAAAAAGTGCATCTTTCTAGGAGAAACATGACAAAACAACTAAGGGTAATCAGCCATCTGGTGTCCATGGCAATCAATTTCGTAAATTCGCATGCTTATAATATTCCTTGATGATCCTAGTTTAATAATAGAAAATGCATTCTTCTCTGTAATAGGTGAGGTTGACATGTTTTACTCAATGTCACTGAAAGCTCAAAAGAAACTCAGTATTCAGTGGTAATTGACTAGGTAGAAACTTAGCACTGGAATGGATAAAACTTGTGTGTTAGAATAGCTTTTCGTTGGACCAGTTTCACTTACCTTTTTCACGGGTCTAACGAAAGGATTGTCAGCAGATTGAGCTGAAAGTAAGTTCACAGATAGTTCAACGGCAATGATGATGTGACAGTCAGTTTCTAGTTCATATTTATCTCACTGTTTTCATAATTAAGAATTGCAGTAACAACATTGCATCAGATATATTAAAAGCATTGTATGATGACATATGAACTCTTACTATGTCTCAGTCACCATCGACTTATTCAGGATGGGGAACATCATATCTGTACTTCTTTTTATCATGCTATGAACAATTAAACTCAGTTTTGTGAACATTTGTTGAACATTAAGATTTAGTTTATTGCAGACTTATTCCTTATTACAAGGAGCGTTCCATAGATATATCAAAATATCAGGTGATACAACATCAAAAGACAACTCTACTTAATACAATCCACTGCATGTCATGGCAGGCCACATCAAGTGTAACAAATTAAGGAATATAACTGTATCAAACATCTTTTTCGTGGCAAAGACGAATACATTATATCACTTCATACAATGCTGTGTACAATATACTTGCTCATTTTCTCAATGCACTTCATAAAATTATATATATTCCTTCTGAGAACACATTGGCAATCTGGCACATTAGTATAGGCAAGCATTTCTACTACAATATTTTGGAATACCTATAAGCATTCTCAGCAAATGTACGCTATGGTCAATCTGTTTAGGGTTGTAACATATACGTACTCCCTAACTGCGGAGTATAGAAGCTTGGACGTTACGTCTTTGAACCACATGGCCAATCTAGCACCAACCTGATGTTACAGGTGCCAGGGTTGATACAGCAGCAGGTGTTACTGCTCCAATGGCTGGTGCTGAAGTGCAGGATGTTACAGCAGCCGATGTTGTGGATGCTTGGAAACTTCTGTGTGTCAGCACGGAATAGTAGGATTGTTCACCAATGTTGCTTGAATAGGAAGATGATCCACTGTCTGTCATAGGAACAAACAAACTGAATCAGTCAGCGGTATTAATTTCATGAGAAACTTCAACATAGTTTGAATTATATATATCTCTTGTTCTCAGGTGTAGTTCTGACTAGGACTGTTCGCTTGGTTTAGATTGCAGGAGTACTCTCTTGGGCAAGTGATTACCACTGCTTGGAGTCTCTACCGTTCTTGTTCATCTTTGAATCTCTGTTTCAATAACTTGTACTCTAATCATATCTCAACACAAATTACACATCAATTGTGGGATTTGTTTCACAGCTTGAACATTGCAAAAGCACATACCTTTGTGAACAGGCGAAACAGGCAGTAGTGTCTGTTTCTTTATCTCTGGCACTACGGTACCCAAGCGAGCTCCCATACCATTCAACAGTATCTTGTTATTGAAGCGTACCACATCCTCCGTGAAAAAGTTCAGTGATGTAAGGCACTCCTGTTTGATAGCATTCCAGTTTCGAGGATGGCCGCCCAGCTGCGATAAACTAAAGATCTCTTTCCTCCTGCGAGGAGAATATCTCGACAGCAGGTACAGGTCCAAGAAACCCAAGTACTGAAAGGAGCAGAAGTAATCTTTGATTTTGATACTACATTAGACAATCATCAAGTGAATCAGTAAGTACATGTTGTTATTGTACCTACCTATTGTACCTACCTATTGTACCTACCTATTGCACCTACCTACTGTACCTACCTACTGTACCTATATATTGTACCTACATATTGTACCTACCTATTGTTCATTGCTAGGTGTATTTTACCTTGTGTTGTATATTTATATTTTGGTCTTTTTTAGAAGATCCAACAAATGCCAAGTTTGTTTTCTTTTTATTGTAGCATCATCAGCAATAATGAATAGTAAGTTAGATTGACACATTGTGACCAAAACACGGTAAATATGCTGATTACTAGAGACTGTTGCATTGAGAGAAGAAAATATAATTTTTTAATAAACAATATTAAGTAAAGTATTATTTTGTTAATTTATATACACAAGAGAATGTTGCAAAGTGAGAAGAAAAAAAAAATTTGCAATACACAGTGGCAAGTAAAGAACACATTTTGTTAATTTTATATACAAAAGATAAATAAGCAGATGCCAAAAATAATAAATGAAATTACTTTGTATTGTATCAAATTAAAACTACTCACCTGTAGAAGGGGATACGCAGAACATGGAAGTATCTGGTGGAGACAGTAAGTTGGTGATTCATCAAATGGAATCTCTACAGGAAATTCATGTCGCTGCAAAATTAAACTTGCCATATTAAAATAACAAACCAACAACAACATTTGGCTGTCTTCTCTTGACAACCAGCTGATAAACATCACGTTCTTTCAGTAGTAGACATCTCCATTGAAAAACACAATAAAAAAATACAATAGAATACCAAGACTTCTATTGTGCCAAAATTTTCAGGAACCCGAGCTCAGAGGAATGTCAAATCCAAAGGATTAGGCAGTGTCAAATCGGTATAAAATTTTTGAGTTATCAAAAAATGGGTGAATACACTCACTGACAAGTCAAGTTAAAAAGATGTCATCAGATGATGGCAAAGTGTTATTATATTTCTTGCTGACCTAACGCTAAAGCGGAATGAGTTCCAACGAGTTGAGGTGCAGCAACTGAGAATACCCTAGTTCCAATGTTTATATCAACTCTGGGAACAAAAAGTAGATGAGAACTACTTCTCCTTATTTCCCCTGCAGGGTGAGGACCAGGCAATAGACTTTCAGTCATTTCAGCTTCTACTCTCCACAATCATGGTTGAAAAAAATCATGATTTAAAAAATAAAAATTGCATTTGTTTTATTTAAATCGTATTTTTTTATTTATTTGTTTTTAAATCTGGTATATAGACATTTATGTATAGATGTTTATATTTATAAACTCTTTCAAACATGTTCTATTCAAATCGGTTTGGGCACTTGTCTTAACAGAAGGTACTTGATTTTTGCTAGGCTATATCCACAAGACCTCATCTCCTATAGTTGCATAATCTGTCTTGGAAAGGAAAGCATGCTGTGTGTCTGTGGCTGTAGCAGTGATAATTATTGTTTGCTGAGAGGATGGATTAGCACCTATCCAGGGTTCTGCATACTCTATAGGTCTCCAACCAGACTGCAGACTGGTACATTATTAAACAATTGTCACCAAAACTGTCTCACTTGAGTCAACATACTGAATTGGTAACAACTAGCACAAGCTCTAAGTGGACTTTAACTCAGGGCTTCTGACTTGAAAAGATACTTCCTCTTGAAGACAAGTTTGTGTGGCTTCACTGCATTCAGAAAGGGAATATCTCAAACATACACAATGTCATAAAATATTTGACTATCAGGCTATCTGGTGACAGTACAACTACACAAGTGTGCACACATTGTGCTTTTGTATTAAAAAACATACAAAACTGTGTTGATCTTGATGCTTCTAAACAATTATTTGTGTTAAATTCATATAAATCAGCGATTAATAAAATCCAAAATAAAAAATCATAAATCAATGATTTTTTTGGAGTGATTTAAATCAAATGATTTAAATCAAACAACCCTGTCCACAATCCTTCCAAAGCAGAATAACAATATCTCTGCCATCCACATGTCCTTAAGGTTACATTCATATGGAAAGTGCGGAATGCTATATGGGCAAAACCATTTTTTGGGGACAACCAGTTTACCTTAAAACTAATATTATTTTATAAGGTGCATCTCACACAGGAAGAACGAGATTTCATATGTACAATTTGCCCATATGAAAAAAGACAAAATACTGTGCCTGTTCTGCTTACATTCAGTCTCCATGTTCTACCCTTGTTCTGTCTCTGTATCCAGCCTGTTCCACATGATCAATTAAATCTCTAAATAAATAAAAACTGCATAAGTTATAACAATACTCCACGCTTAGACGCTACAATAAAGATAAATTTCAATAAAACTGTCAGCCGCTATGTTACACTTGCCCACCTCTCTCTGGAAGGCCTTGTAGAAGTAACAGGACAGGGAGAAGAGGACGTAGGTGTACACTGCACTGATGACGACATTCCAGAAGAGACCTACGTCCAGCATCCCTGCAACCGTGTCTACAGCATCCGCCTCACTGCAGAAGAAGAATGATTCTATTTGAATAAAATTCGAATAAGACAGACGGTCATGGTAAATTGTAATTTCACAAAACTTTAGTGTATCACAAATTGCATCAGGTGCTGTGTCTGCTGAAGGAGAAGGCGACCATGACCCTCCATTTCACATGATCACAAGTGTCTTCAAACAATTCTGTTGTGCTCTTTCTTAGCCAGGCTCCTAGACCATTTATGATTAGTGTATAATGCATATATAAAAACATGGTACATACTATTACATAGTAAGGTACGTAATAAAATAGGTCTGGAGTCTCCTCTAAGACTTTCTCACTCACTGTTGATGAGACAGTAAACAACCTGAAAATAAACTAAAAGTAACCTGGCCAAACAATCGGCATTCTTCCGAGAAAAATAGTAATGCATTGCATTAGTATGATATTCTTGCACATTTTGTATAGTTAGATATGTATTTACATCCACTTTCAGCCTGTAAATTATCGTAATTTTTTAATTAATTACAGGGTGTATGTCAGAATAATTTACTGCATGTAACATGTTAAGATTAGATCATAACAAATATTTCAACATATTTCAATAATTTATCTGTGATTTTAGAAGATGGAAAAAGCACTCACTTTTGATAGATATTCACATTCGTGATAATGAGATCTCTGAACAACTTCCCTGTGTGTATGAACAGAGCAGCAACATTTGTGTGAGACATAATAATGTACTTGTAAGGGCAAAGTAAACGTGAATAACCTGATAATCTGTAATATGGCTTAAATTAAGTAATAAAAATATATATGTGTTCCAATGATGTCATGTTCCAATGATGTCATGTTCCTGTGATGTCATGTTCCAATGATGTCATGTTCCTGTGGTGTCATGATAATTACTTTTTCAATATTATGTTGCTGTACTAAAAATCACATGCTGTGCTGCCAAAGAGTCATGTGACACAGCAACACTTCCATACACTGCAAAACAGCAGACCTGCACTGTAGTGTCATGCCAGTACATTATAACAGTGGAACACTTTTTGTTTGGAGGCCAGTACTCCTAAAACCTTAGTGTCAGTCCCTGGAAGCTTCCCCACATGTAGTAAGTTGAGCAACAAACCAGTTCTTCTATTGGTAAAAACTCAAGCCATGGCAATTTAATTCTAATATGTTGGTTTGAGAGCAAACAATTCTAAAACAACCAAATGTCACCAAACAGATTGGTCATTATACCAGAAATAAGTTATATAAAAGGTAAACATACCAAAGAATAAATAGTACAGTGGGTAGAAATATCGGAGCCATCGTAGGACTGTCATGAGTGAGTCCCATACCTGCCCCATTACCTTGTTCTTTATCATGAAAAATTTGCATTCCTGAAACAAAGTTTCCAATGTCCACGATTTGCTTGAAGTTTCCATCCACGTCCTAGGTAAAACACATTTCAAGTTTATCTTGTCTAAGAAATTCAATAAGATTGTGTGTGCACATAACATGTATTCAGCCATATCCTCTGTCAGAGGAATTTACAGAAAAAAATAGTGTATATTTTATGTCCAGAATGTTTTCTTTTGTAGCAACAAATACTGATGTAACATTTAAATAATTATTATTTTGAAATATTCCTTGACACGTGTGCACATGATATGGTTAAATACAACATACTTCCAGAGATATGCTTCCTCCAGACGTGGAAACATATTTTTGACTCAGTTTTGAGAAGATAAAAATGTTTGGTAACACATTGTTTATGATGATGTGACATTATTAGTGAAATACAATTGTTTACATGGATGTGAACTTCCTGTAAATACAACATAACAATGTGAATGTGGCAACATATAACTTTAATATAATATAACTTTCTTTTCCTAATAAAAATGTCATGGGGTGTTCTACCTTAAAGACAGGATAAATCATACAACTACCATATACAAATATTTCATTACATTTACTGAAAAAACAAGAGTTTGCATATTTAGAATAGTGTATTTATATACCTGCAGCCGAGAGAAAGCCAGGTAGTTGTGTTCAGCGAGGAAGAACTCGGCTGAATAAGTGGCACCCACAAGTGCGCCGTGGACGACAAGAAACAATTGTTGTTCATTCAGACACAGTTCCTCCCTGGAAATGTACACGTGTAAATAAATCAGAATGTGTTCACACAGAAACTTATATATTGGATCGGCAAATCGGTAAACCAACTAATAAAGAAAGGAAAAAAAGGACTTACGTAAGAAATATACATATTCATTTATTTTCATTACAATATCATTTAATGGTGTATTTGTATAAACAAAATAAGGCAATCTTCTGCAAAATTTTAAATAAATACTCCTATGACCACCTTGCTTTTCATGTTGCAACCCAACAAATGCTTTTTGCTAACTGCAAATTTTACCCTTGTGTAATGTGTATAGTGTTGCTAAACACAAGAAGGACTGATACAAACAATGGGCAAAATTAGTTTCATGTAAAATTTGCAAAAATAAAGCGTATAAATGTTTGGCCTGCTCTACAATCTACAGTGTAGTATTTAAATCTGGCACTCGTGAATGAGAATAAATCTATTCAAACTATTAACCCATTAGGCCCCAGGATTTTATTAAAACATGCCACCATGTTCCCAGGATTTCTGGCAAAATTCGAGAGATTTTACCTCCTTGTGTAAAAAAATATGTAGAAAAAAAACTATTCAATATTGACAATTACAAGTTGTGTTTATTTTGAAGAGTAGTAATTTCTCCACATGCATGTATACATAGAAATAGGATATATTAATAAAATGTTGACATTTGATCACTATTTGCAAAGATAAAATAGAACATTTGTAAAACTTTGAAAGTTGCGACTGGCATTTGACAACGATCCCATGGTATAACCCTATGCACCTCAGCAAAGAAAATGTAGCTATATGTGTTAGCTTTGCACCACTGAAAACATTATCAAACTCTGATGGTTATTTTTCAGGTTACCCCATATTTTATCATGACAAATATAGAAATAAAATTTTTTTAGATAGCGTGAACAAAACTGATGAAAACCAAGATTTCCGAAAAGGCCACCCATGCACGTAACGAGCTGTTGTTGTTGCAAAATATATCCACTAGGGTGTGGTAAAATTTGGTAGCATTTAGTTCAGTAGTCATTCGCCAGGATTTTTTTTAATAGAAGGTCCTGGAACGGCCGCATACAGGACTGCACAGAGTGGCCAGCCGTGGCCATTGTGAGGTCTAATTACATTTTTTTCACTTACCTGTTTCTTTAAAAAATTTCTTCAAAATCAAATTGTTTCAATACGTCACTGAACTGCCTTTTCATGTTGGACCAATTTTTAGTGCTATAAAATGAAACGAATGGAGAATTACGTCAACATTCTATGACAAAATGGTCACTGATGGCTCACTTTTCAACATCACAAGGTTTAACGAATGTAGCGTGTCGTCCACCGACAAGGTGGCAGTAGAAGAGCACCACAAGACCGCCAGCCAGCGTGTGTATGGCGATGTGTAGTAGCCGACCAGGGTGCAGCACATACCACAGGATGGTGATCCGCCTGGGCAAGATCACTGGCTTCACTGCAACACAAATGAATGTCAACATTTAGCCCTCTCTGCAGATCAGCTCGCTGTTAATATCAGAGAAACAACTCACACAACATATGCTGTAACAAAACTGCTAATCCTTCCTACTCTTATTTCAAGTCAGTTTAGATATGGCTGGGCAGTTGAGATATCTACGTCTTTTACCCAGGCCCAGTGACACTTTTTGTTGTACATTTATAATGAGTACAAGGCTGCATAATTTAGTGTTGTGTTCTTGCCATAACTGTCAGGGTTATTTACCTAACATCTGTGTTCAATCATAGGTTTCTCAGCAGAAAACAAAAACATCATATTTGCTTGCTTATATTCAGTATCACATTGAAAAGATATGAAGGAAGGACAAGTTGTTCTTTACCTGCAGCCCGGGTGTCACTCACCTGTGTAGTAGTGACAGTTGACCAGACCAAGAGTGGTGACAATGACAGCAGTGCCAATCACATGCAGCCAGTTGTATGGAGACACCATCAGCTGTATACAATCTGCAAGTATTTCCAGAAAAGTCACGTGACCAACATGCAATATAGTACTCCCTGAAAGATAACAACAATATGTGATCTACAGACATTTAGCTCAAACCAAAAGGCCATTAATGACTAGCATTATAACTGGTGTAATTGTGTGCGAACCACAAAGAGCGTCTCAACCAAATACTGTTAGGTATCAAACAAGAAAAATACAACAGAATCATAATCTGTATTTAGAAAACATGACATTTTAGCCATATCATATTAAGCACAAAGAGTAAAAATGTCAGTAACCAAATGCCTGTAATTACAGCAACCAAAAAACCAATAGGGATCACCACTTATCAGAGATGTGCAAATACCTTAAATGGAGGGGATTTGAGGGTCATTGTTTACCATAATTATATTTATTTTTATAAGTTATATTGTTTGTTTTCAGTGAATTAGTTCCAATAGGTCTGAGGATCCAGTAACAGGATAGAGTTGGAGTGTACAGGTGGGTAGGCCAGACGAAGGAGAAAGTTGTTACTCACTGTACATATACTCAAATGGATGCAGAGGGTCAAGGAGAGCTATTGTTAAAAATGAAAATGCCACTCGCAAGACAATCATGCCACACCATAGCATAGCTGCTCCCGTCCGCCATCGCTCTACCTGAAATATCAAGTCAGAACATTAATGACAGAATGTTCTTCATGAAATTTACATCTCGATGGAAATCTCGCTAGATCTCATGTTAGATACACTGGATATACGATGCATCATTATTCAGATCTAAATGTCCAACAATGTAACTTTTTCAAAAAAAATTAAACAAATTGATTGGACAAAAATGCATACAACTATTCATAATAATCAAAACAAACAGCCTTGTGATGTTTGTGCATTTATTGCGTTATGTCTTACTTTACAGTTAGACTTTCGAACAAGCTGTAGCAATTTCTACGTATTTTCACGAAATGTGTTTTCATTGTTCGATAATCATAAGTATTTCACTAAAACAACTGAAATACCCATTACCCTGTTAGTTGTTTAGAATATTGATCTCTTGCGCAAGTTTTCTTAAGATTTTTGTGAAAATGGCATTTTCTATCAAGCATAGCGGAAGCTCCTCCAACCAGTATATTTCCATCATTTTTTAAATGCAACATATTTTACTGAAAAACAAGTTTTGTGACAATTTGCTTACACTCAATGAATGAAATAATTTTTATTGATTTAGAATATTGATTTCATGTGCAAAGGCTTGATCTTTTTTTTCAAAATGGCATAAACCTAAGTATAGATGAACATGGTAACATAGTTATGAATGATAACCTCAAGATGGCGACAACATTTAACAATCATTTCGCGACACAGTTCACTCAGGAGAATCGAGATAGAATTCCAGACCCGGTTAAGATGTTTTAAGGAAGAGGAGACGAATTAAATAGTATTACTTTTGAGGAGCCAAGCATATGCAATAAACTAAAGAAGCTAAACGCATCCAAATCCGGGAACAGATCAGATTTTCCAAGTTGTGCTGAACAGAGGTACTGAAGAACCTGCAGGGCCATTGAATGCATTATTTACAAAGAGCTTTCAAATTGGGCAGATATCACAAGACTGGCTTGATGCAAATGCAGGGGTGAGATTTAGTTGTCGCCCGGTCGCCAATGGCGCCCAAAAATGGCTTCGGGCGACTTCAATTTTTTACTACAGTGGCCCGCATGGCAACTTGAAATATTTACGGAGCTGCAATATTTTAGACACAGAAAAAATAAATGGAATGTTAATAAACATCTCAGAAGTGTTGTCCTGGCATTTATGTGTTTGTGACACAATTGACATTGCAAGAAATGTTGCTAAGCCGTAACCGAAGCAATATCAATAGTAAGCATTTGTTGTATTTTTCATCAACCACATCGACGCTCAACATGTAACTGAACGGTCATTCTACACTGAAATAATAACCGGTCATGTTAATAGTCTTGGTGCCGTGTCGCGCCACTTTTATATACGCTTCCGGTGAATTAATCGAGAACCTGGTTAAAGTTTCTCTAGGCTGGCGCCGCGTAGCGCCACCTGATGTCCTGTAGACTCTTGGTGTACCATGTTATGAAAACAAAACAATCTGTCACATGTGTACATTTGCATACTGTATTTTATTCAGTATTATGTATTACATTATATTGATCCTGCCTTGAAAATAAATGTTTCAAAAATGTGTGCTTTCGATGTTTTTGTTTGTTGTTTACTTTCTATCATCAAATTATTGATTAGCAAGTGGGCTACCTAAGAAGCTGTCAGGATACTTCACTTTGCAAGGTTGGTAGCCCAACTGGCTACCTTCCATGACTTGCTAAATCTGACCCCTGCAAATGTCATTCCAATTTACAAGAAAGGACACCATTTCAAGCCAGGAAACTACAGGCCAATTAGTTTAACCTCACAAGTAAGCAAGGTGATGGAGTTCTTTATTCTAGAATACAACAACCTGAACTACGACTATTTTATGGGAGATGAGCGCATATAATCGATAGATATGGAGAAAGACAATTCGTAGGGCCTACACAGACAAAAGCATGAAAAGCATCATAAATTTATACATCACCTTGGTACGACCCATCAATGAAAACTGCCAACAGGCATATGTGGTGGCCACATCTTCAGAAAGATATAGACAAATTAGAAAGTGTGCAGAGGAGGGCCACTAAGATGATCACTGCAATCTCTAAGCTCCCATATTATCTAAGATTGCGAAAGCGTGGCCTCCTGTCTCTACAAGATAGGGGAAAAAGGGCTGATATGCTCGAAGTTTTCAATAGTATTAATGGATTTACTGACATAGGCACCAAGAGAATATTCAAGCTAAATCTAACCCCCCATCCAGGAAGACAGTATAATGGTGTATATCATTTATTCGTACGCAATAGTTTAGGTACAACTGAATAAAACAAAAATCATTGGCAGCCTGATTAACAAGTGCAGAGTGCGTTAATCAAGTAGTTAACATCGTTTTTTGTAAAACCGGGTAAGTCAATCTCGTTATTGGATACACGCAATAATTCAAGTATGCACCAAGCGATTCCTGTCAGCTCTGGCTGACTGAAAAGACATTGTCTACGTACGTGGTTCACGTTAATATCTAGTACATATATTGCATACCTATGCCGAATAACTGCTATATTTCGGCCAATTGGTGATTGAGCTGAGTTTATAGCCCGCCTAACGAAGTGCCTAACAATGGCATTGTGGCTAGTCAACATTAAATCCACAAACTTGCAAAATCGCTTCACCCATTGAATGGATATGTGACAGGTGTTAATTAATTGTCCTAAAAGTGCTGTATGCGTCATATAACTGACGTTTAAGATGCGCCTGATGCCTTTGTTCCAAGTCACGCAAAAATCGTTGAACCCTTTATCATGTAATGCCCATAGAGTTGAGCCATAATAGGTGCTACAATAAGACTGAAATAGACGAATATAACAATCAATAGGCACTTTGCCTCTGAAGTGGCCCACAAACCAGTTAACACTCGCGATAAAATAACCTTTTTTTGCATTTATATCATTCAAGTCTGAAAGCTTGTGATCGACTGCGTTACCAAGGTGTTTTGCGTTCGTCGCCCAAGTAACATTGTTCCCGTTTACCTGGATGGCTTTACAATCAACATTGCTTGTGCCGAACACCATTCCTATAGTTTTCTTATCATTAAAAGTGACATGGAATTCTTTCCCGTACTCCTCACATATATTTACCATGATATATCGTCTGCATACGATAGTGCACCAACAAAGTGCTGAGCGATACGGCACCCATATCCGCTGCTGGCTAATTTAGCTATTAATTCATCGTAGTATACAGCGAACAGTATCGGTGATATAACCGAGTATGACACCACAGCCGACTAGATGCACGCCACTTCTTTTCACCGCGAGTAATCAGGCCATGAAATGCCCTACCAGGGCCAAGCGTGTCAATGCACTAACAGTAAACAATTTCATAACAGGCTCCCTGCCCCAAACCCGTACAAGGTATGTTAGCCAAAATTGCTCCAACCAATGCGCACTCTAATATCGCTCGGATAATTATGAAAATGTGGGTGTTGATATGCAAAACAACCTTCAGCTGACAACTCACATCTTGTTTATACCAACGGACTAACTGTTGTTGCTGTACATTCATTGTGCACATTTAAAATTAGGAACTAATAACGTAATATATGCCACATTCCAAGACAACACGCCTCCACAGAGTTTAAGTTTCGCGGAGTTTTTTTTAAACTCTCGCGGACATTAAACACACTTAATAGTACTCTTTTATTTTGGTTCAAAGCATAGGTTTGCCAGTAAAAAAATTAAACATTAATTGCTGGTCAATTAGTTGACGCATAGCATTATTGGAATGAATAAATGTTGCATTATTTACGGTTGACCATGATCCCCCGCTTATGTTTGGACGTCGAAAAGATGGCGGGACATACTGCTGGCGATCCCTTGGAATGTTATGGTGTAAGCTGACTAAACTTACTAAATTGACGTGGTTTGTAAAAAAACATGATGTAGCAGTACGCGATACGTATTAGCTTGATGCTAAATTATAAAACCCCGCACATGCAAAGTTTACAAGCCATTATTCAAGGGGAAATCCCGACCGGTCCAACGAGGTTTTCTAAAAATAGATTACTGAGGTACCAAGACTTCCACCAGGCATAATTGGGCTAAACGTTTAGAGCACTGACTCAGTAACTCCTTCCCACACACCTCTTGTACAAGCTTATGATGGTCAATGACAACTAGTATCGTTGCATAAGTTGAGTTTTGATGCAAACAGCATGATCATATTTACAAAATCTTCAACCAAATGAAGCCTTGCCCTTGAAGGTGCCTTAGTCTTAGACTTAGATGGTCATTAAATAGAAGAATATATTTTCAGACGATTTGGAGAGCGAATACTGTCAGTCAAACTATACACACTCGTCATGTAGGGTTATCAACATGGTTTTCCTAGTAAAGAACTGGTTATGTTTTAGTAAATTTTGTGGGTGCAGGCCCACAGGCATAACCATGATTTTTGTTTCGCTTTAATATACTTTTGAACATTAGCCATAAATAGCCACATCTGAAAGTTTATAGGATTATGTTTATTGGTAAGTACTGCAAAGTAGTAGTACTTATAGCATGTTGAATTAGCAAATGAAACGTCAATGAAAATGCCTGTTTTGTCCCAGATTCCCATTGTCCTACACAAGGAGCCTGAATACACGGAACAAGGCACTGCTGTCTGTGAGCCTGACGGCAAGCAGAAGTATCGGTGTGGCTTCCGGATTGGCGGTGGCATCGACCAGGATCCTTCCAAGAGTCCACAGGGTTATCCTGATAAAGTAAGCTGCAAATGAGATGCAATTAGAGTGAAGTTGCGAATGATAAATGCATCTGTAGAAATTTACCAATAGATGAAATATATGAATGAAATATCGCAGCATTATCGCTAGAAATCATCCACTGGCTGGTAGACTATGTCTGTAGATGGGAGTCAATAACCGATAATCTACCAGGCAAACTGGTAGACATGGCAAGTCATGGTGAGACGGTGCAAAGTACTGAGCGATACAAGCATTAGATTTGCGCCAGCTGTGTGACGTCACTTGTAGAACACAGCCACAGCCCTGGAGCATGTGCTGCCGCCTGACTGATTGACAGCTGTGCAGCGGCTTGTAAACAATGACAGCTGACTAGTAGTTCTGCGACAATATTCAAGTTGAAATAAAATAAAAACCAGCAGCCACAGATCTTGGGGACATTGAAGAACACATATATACAAATATATTTATGTAGTTTTTATGTACATTTATTTGAACAAGATATGGCATTTAAATACCTACCTGTTCTCTTGATGTCATGTTGCACTTAGGACCAGCAATAAAAGCTTTCCACTGCTGATAGAGCCTGGCTAATGTTCATGTCAAAGCTATGAGGTAATTCACACTGTGATCCTACGTGTCTGGTGTCCGTCTTATGACCATTTTGATAATAATTTTTTTTTTGCACCGTTGGTAGCATAATAGTAATACTAATTATGTATGTATGGAACATGATGTGCACACATGCATGCAGCTATTTAGAAAGATAAGAGTAGACTAAGTGTCTTAGGTATTCAATTCAGCTAATATATACATCTATATGTTAAGTACAGTTTAAATCAATAAAAAAATATTGCCAAGATTGCAAAATAGATTTAGTAATGTGGTAATATGGAGAAGGAAGTGTTTATATCATGGCAGGTAGTGACAGCGAAATTAGCATGTTTTCTGTTGTTTTCGAAATGCTGTTAAGGTTACTGCCGAGCAAACACATTTTGGGCTAGTTCCAGATGAGTAAACACAGATGTAAAAAAAGGGTACATTCTTATATAGCGCGGTATCCAGCCCTTTGGACTGCTCAAAGTGCTTTACATTTCACCCCCTGGCAAACCTGTTCATTCCAACGCCATCTCAACTTCTCTGGGAAGCATTCAGCCATGTTGCAATTACTGCACGAAGACTATTCATTCAGATATCCACCTCTGTCATGTGACACTTGTTGCTTGTTTCAGGGTGTGTATGTGACGTATGTATATGAGGGCGGTCCAGCGCACCAGGCTGGTCTACAGGTACACGATAAACTACTACAGGTAAGTGACTTCATCATGTTAAAACTTTTAAATTACAGTATGTTTTCATAGTTCTCCAACAGGGATTGTCCAACTGGATATTGAATTCAAGCTCTACACAGTGACGCTGAGAAATTTTTTAAATAGGATTCTCACTCATGTTTTGCAAAGATAGCACAGGTTAAAGTGAAGTTTCTGTTATGTCAGTGTAAATATGATAACAAGTTTTGTGTAACAGATTTTAAAATTTCATAGGAATATTTTTACTTTTTCCTTCAATGTCAAAAAAACCCACATTTAAAATATATTATTGTAGGCCCACAATTTCAAAATTGGTATTAAAAAATGTAAGCTCAAACCATGCTGAATACTGCATAACATGCAAATTAATTGTCATAATGATATCAACTTTGCAAGCAGGCCATCCCACATGTGGCTTGTCAAGTCAACTGGCGAGCAGAGAAAGAACTAGTCCCAGAATTCCTGATGAAAGCTGCCAATGGCAGCCTAAGAAAATCGTTACTCATATATCTAACTACTTTATGAACTTTCTCATGAATGTGATAATGATGTATGATGTATTAATAGGGCTATATTAAGTGTATGTAATGTATTTGTAGGTATTTAGGGTTGTAAAGACGTATTAACAATGTGTGATGTTATCAAGATTCCTCCTGTTGTGTGTTGACCACGAATAGACAGACAACTGTTGTTGTAACTCAAACCAGTGTTGTTACAACAGTAATCTAATTAGTTTCATGTCTGCCACAGATTAAGTTGCAGTGTTTTTGTTGCAGGTGAACGGCCATGACTTCACAGTGGTGATGCACAAGAAGGCTCTGGAGTACATCAAGCGTAAACCCGTCCTCAACATGCTGGTCTACCGCAAGGGGGTGCCTCAGCTACAGAAGCCACAGTATCAGCAGTATGCCCAGCCAGCCGCCCCCTTTCAGCAGTATTCACCCGCACCCAACTCACCCCAGCCACAGTTCCAGCGAGGGTACTGAGTGGGGGTTCTTCCGCACATTAACCCTGATCTTGTGCTGTCCCTGCAGGGTTCCTAAGCCGCCCGCCATCTTGCCCTAGTCACAGTCAGCTGCAGGGGACTTACCCCATTTCCCACGTTATCCCAAACAGGGTTCGTTGGGAACTGGGGGACGTGTAGATAGGGATACCATGGCATTTGCTGCATGGCAAATATTGACTGTTGGGTGTTTGTGCAATATTTTAATTAACAGGTTGTAATTAAGCGTTAAATAAATATATTGAACTCTAAACCTGGTTCATCTTAGACAGATTTTTCAGCACGGTGTGCATTGTACGTCATATTCCTTCCAAGTGGTTTAAACTGCTTTTTTTTCATTTTATGGTCAAATCTTGTTGATGTTAATGGAGTCATGGTTGTTGTCTTCCAAATGAATTTCTTTGTTAAAAAAATTATTTTCCATCCAAAACACAATTTGGAACTTGATCACCTCAAATTTAAATGTAGTCCTATTTGTCTAGGAAAACATCCTAGGTTGGTGTCCACACTGTTCTTCTAATCGAAGGAAAAGTGCTCCAAGAACCATTTACTTGGGAGCGGTGTATGTGTGTGTCAACTTACCAATGTTGTCAGCTTCAACTGCACAACTGGTGCTGTCCATGCTGCTTGTTTGCTGATGGTGACATCTGCAGCAACATCTCATGTTGATGTGCCAACCAGCAATATAACAGTATATGGGTGTTCATGCTTGGTGGTTGAGGGGTTGCGTGCTGTGTTCTGTGGTTCTGAATTAAAGGGTTATTACTACCCAGCTGACTGTTGCACCAAGTAATTCAATTAACTGCACAAGATAATGTATATTTTTTATCAAGTAACAATTTGCTTCATCCCATTAATTTTCCATCATGAACTAATGGCTTTATTGCCTTGAAGAGAAGGAAAAACTTGTAACCAGAAGAAGAGCTATAATTTTCGAGGTTATTGTTCAGCTGTTCTGCTTCAGCAACAAATGCCAGCTTTATGTTTGCAACAATGATAACCTAGTAGTAGAAGTCTAACTTCAGTTGTCTTCTGTACATAATGTATTCAGAGTTCTAGATGTGCAGTGCTCTTTGTGATTTGCCAGTAATTTATGTGTCCATATCATAGCTTGCCAATGTTTCATGTTTGCCATATATGATGTACTGCTGCATGGTTTTGATTAACATTTTACAGGCACAAGTTGGTGGTGGTGACACGTGCAACTGGACTTTTGACTGTGCAGTAGACTCCGCTTTAGTGCATCCACTAAACGGCTAATTCTATTGGGCACAATTCTGTTAAGCAGAGTCCACTGTATTTGTCCAGTTATTTGTATACAGACTCACAAGTCTCGTTAACAACCTTGTATTAGTGAGACAGTGTGGTATTTCATATGTCCAAGTAGTTCTCTAATTTATTGTCATGGTTGTATGCCTAGGAGTGATTTCTTAATTGAAGCTTGTCAAATATGTTCACTTGTTGTTCAGTATGACTGTACTACCCAACAGTTATTTTGTATAGCTTCCTCAAAAGGCCAGGCAAATAAATTGTAGGGCATAAATAGAATGACATGTATCTGCTTTGTGATAAAGCAATGCACTGGTATGATGTATCCAGAGGAGAATTATATTGGCAGTTGCGTGAAGGCAAACTACTACAGACATGTTACGTCAGTGGAATGAGACAAAACATCTGTGAAAATTAACAATTGTCAAAAAATTCTCAGCTCAGGGCCACTACATAATGTCCAACACATTTCTTTGGGTGTTGCGGTCTTTTACAGTAAAAACCTGCCAGGCTGAAATGTGCCCCATGGAATCTGCCTGAATAGTGGAAGCGGCTTAAAGTGGCGTATTATGTATAAGTACTAATTATGCTGATTGTGCTTCAGTTGCCATGATGGAAAGTGTATTTTTGTAAATTGTATGTTCTGGGTGTTGTGTGGACTGCCTACCAGTGTTGTGGAATACCACTGGATCATATCACCGACGTTGTTGAACAGCTCCTACGAGAATACCATGATGATGCAGAATAAACTAGTTTTTGTAACACTTGGCGTTCGTGTTACCTGCGCAATGGAATCAGTAACAAAGACCTCTGAATAAATAAACAGTTTATTTAACAACAAATGAAACATGGACAGTTACCGAGATAGACAACCTCACAGACACATGGGCAGGCAAGGAACTCGTGTGGAAAATATTATGTAACTTTGTACCAGAGCCTGTTACAAAATGCAGTGGTCTGATTATTCAACTACAGAGAATTTGCACTGAGTATGCTGCACGATTATGTGAAAATGTTCCAATTGGCCATTAGATAAATAAATGCTATGGTGCCATATTTTTCCAAACAAAGTACCGTTTGATCATTGTTTTATAAATATCCATTATCAATGATTTCTCTTGTACTTTACCTCCCTACAAAACAATGACAAAAGTAATAACAAAACTGTAAAATCAGTCGCAAAAATTACAATATGAAAAATTTTAAATTCATCAGATACCAAAGAATCATTGTTAACGAGTGCCTTTATGTTGAAGATTAGTATACAACAGATTTATATGCTCTGTTGACTGCGGAGAAACAAAATGGCATATTTTACATGTCAATGAATTCAGTAAATCTCTTATGTTAGGAATGTGACTTGCCTTATAAACACCTGGTGATACTGGCAAGTATTAAAAATTAGAATTCACCAAGTTACGAAATGACTTGCTAGCAAGCTTGCCCAAAGCAAAAAAATTTCACAACTATTTCAGAATGGTTTGAACAGTTGCCGTTGTTATAACTTATCCTACGCTTGCCTAACTACGCGGTCAGTCATGTCAAAACTTCAACTGGTTAGTACAGTTCGTGTCACCATGGCAATCACAGCAAACCAATCGCAATCCATCCATTCCAACTGGCAATATACCTACACATATGCATACAAACAACAGTATTTGTCCTCGGTCTCATATAATAGCACTTGACAATAAACAAACATCAGACAATAACATGAACCGTATAAACAATCGCTGTAACTACAACGGAAAATAAATCGTATTTTGTATATGTACAATATTTCCATCCAAGGGATAACGCAATGCCTCACAGTCGAAATGCAACATGGGCTATGTAAGATACACTACTAGAGGGCAGCACCTGCCACATCAGTCAACCGTGGCATAATCACAATTATTGTAGAACACGGATAAATATAACATGACATTGTGATCGTAAAGCACCAGAGCAAGCACATGGAATGAACACAGCTGCCTCAAACACCGTCTTCATTAATTACAGACGGTGCATAAGAGAATCATGCCTGTGTGTGGAGTTATTTAGCAGTAACTTGTCAGTACAGAAACACAGCGCATGACTCTCTGTCTCTTGCCATTACTAGTGAAGTGCCTGTCAGTGTTTTTCTAGGAAAGATATCCCCATGATTTCGACAATCTGTAAAAAACCTGTATAATTCCAACCTGCAGAGACATGCCTAATTACCTGGAATCAGAGTAGAAATTCTTAAATATAAAATGTTTAAACCTAGCTGTATCTCACAGTTGAAAATAAGACAATTAAAGTGAGTCTCCAGGGTACAAACACTGAAAGGTGCATAATCTTACAGACACGGTAGCAGACTGACAAAGACACCAGATGTCACTGGTAGCGCCTCAAATCTTATTTCTTTGGTATGTACTTGGGGGGGGTAACAATATAATCTTACACATACAGAAAGCAGAGTTCTAAGAAAATATTTTAAAACCTCGGCAAAATAACTTTCTATATTAACGTAGGAATGCTGAGATATTAATTTGCACCTTACTTGTGAGTTCAAAGACAACCTGTTGATTTATTGTTATTCCAAATTCCATCATTTCATTTGTTTAACTGTCCTTTCTCAGGACCTACCGGGACATAGTCTGCTTCTTGGAGATTGTAAGTGTTAATAAAACCAGAAGCAGACATTATCTATGGAAGCCACTGCTTCTTGGAGATTGTAAGTGTTAATAAAACCAGAAGCAGACATTATCTACGGAAGCCACAACATATAAATGTACAGAAATATGACAGCAAACATACGGTCTTACCACAAGCAACAAAACTTCAGCACTGTTATGCCAGCATCAACAGAATATCATCACAATATATCATACACTAAATTACGTGCGAATAATAAAAGTTTGAGAAATATAAGAGAACGTACACAACGTTCCCGTCTTCTGTACAGCAGATATACAGCATACAAAAATCTCTACATCTAAACAGTAATTCACTGGTAATATTTCGTAAGACAACAAACAAGATCAGATTCAATAGAAAAATACACTCTAAGATTCTGTGACAATAACTAACCAGGCTTGGAAATTACCTGTGAGACTAAAGTGCTGAGATCAACGGGATAGTAAGGCGCCGTTCACAACTATCCACATTTACTTATTCATAGAAAGCATACTAATTATCATACCCCCTCCCCCTCTCTCTCTCCCCCTCCCAGAATTAATACTTTAAAACGTTGATTATTTTCCATAGTGAAAATGTATTGATGTAACAGTGTTACTTATGACACAGGATAACCATCAGACTATGTTTACAAACAATGATCTCCAATAATTATGTTAATTTGTTATTCTGACAGGTAACAAACTTATTTTTCAATTATATTCAAGTTTTGTTTTTTTCTAACAACTCCATGGTGTCATACTGATAATTGGTTTTCACGAACTTGTGAATTTCCAAGATGTCAGACTGTATTACAGTGCGGCGTGGTGAATGGTTATGTGATTTCAAACAATAGCAGTTCAGTAACAGTTCAATGCACAGCCCTCCATGATGCAACCGTAGTCATATTTCGCATGCGACCAACATTTACAAATTTTGTATGCGGGCCTTGACACTCCCCCTTAGTATGCTTGGTACGAATAGTTAAATGTTGACAATTGTTAACGATCCCTAAATGAAAACATGTTCACTCTGCAAGACATTACCAGCCGATGAATAATAATTAACACCCATAACATGTATAAGTACAATGTGGATTACCGGTATTAACAGACAATTTTCAGATTGATATTAGGCTGACCAATATGATAAGCAAGCTGGTCCATCTTACTTTTATGAGATTTAAAGCAAAAAAGTTAGTCACAAATAAGAATTGACAACAATGGTGAAGAAGAACTGTACACCATTTTCGCAGCGAAAGGAAATAATAGTAACTGAACAGCGAAATTGAAAAAAAGAACAAGTAGTTGTAAGAAAACACGAAAATCAAACCATAAATAATTTTAAATTGAAACTAAAGAAGTTACATATCACTGTCAGAAAATTTCAAAATATAACCACAGAGAATTTAGCATTCAAAGTAATTTGGAAATTAAAAATTAACATGCCATTGTCAAAAAAGATCAGACCATAAAGAAATTTGCATTTAAAATAATTTAGAAATTAACACATAATAATATTAAGAAACTAAAAATCAAACCATAAAGAATTTAGTGGTACATTCTTCATAGTTTGATTTTCATTAAATTATACATCATTGTCAGAAAATGTATAAATCAAACTACAGGGTGAATTTAGCATTTAAACAAATTCAGAGAATGACAAAATAAATACTACAATACAATATGATAGGTAACAGAGACATCGACCAGAAAATAAAGAAACAACAAGGGACTGATTCAGAATGGGCAAATAAATGTTCTTGCAGATCTGGCCATTGCTAGCAAGATCTGATGGTTCACTTTCTCACAGAAAATAGCAGCGGTTCGTCAAAAGATTCTTGTTGCGACTAACAAACAGCATCTGTACAATCAAATTTGCTAATTTATCATTATAATACTGTAGAATATTTAAAATTTATTTAGATAACCTGTCCGGAACATTTGATATGCGAACCCATCAACTGTCTGGTGTTTGTATAGCGATGTATTACTGGAAATATTAGACTAGTGTGCATGCAACGTGGTGACAAAGACTGCTTCTGGACAGACACAGAATTATTACTATTAGACAGTATCGTGTTCTGGACGGAATACTGAATGGCAAAAAGTAATCATGGCACATCGGACAGATGAGATTTATAGCACTGGTAACAAGTCGCGAATCAATGAAAGCGTACACGTTTGCCTGCCACTGACAGGAGTGTCCAAACGAACTGGCACCGGGCCATCGAAAGCAACAAAACGCAGGTTGATAAAGGCCATGGTCTCAAGGCTTTCTACTATTAGAAGGCTGCACAATGCTGGCTAAATACAGGTTCAGACAAAGTGTGTCTTTGTTGCATGGCCGTGCCTTTGTTGTAAACTGTACAAAATAAAGAGGCTACTATGCACACTGTCTATATATATATATATATATATATAATGTATGTATATAAAACACCGTTTGATACAACGGTATGATATGGCAACTACATCAAACAAATCACTGGGATATAATAGTATATATAATATCAATCGAACTGCTGTTCACGAGAAAACAATACAACAAACAGGCAGCCGTTCCAAAAGAAATGGCCTGCTCTCAACACAAAGATAAGCAAGTACGACTACAGTAAAAGCAAGTCGTGCACTGGGGTGCAGTCACATTGTCAAACGGAAATAAATGCTTAAGCATACGATGGGTATATTAACATTAACACATCATTTTAGACAGATTTCTTAAAAACCTTTGCTCATAACTGATTCTTAGAGTCAGTCAATAAATAGAAAGTAAACAACTGCCTTGTGTTGCTATTCCAATGTTGAGGACAAATAGCTCTCCAACTATGAACAACATTGGTCCTCTATAGTCGATATATATCTCTGGAACTGGTCGATTCTCTCCTATACATCGTCCATTATAAATATATATACACATGTATGTATATATATATATATATATATATATATATATATATATATATATATATATATATATATATATATATATATTATAAGTTATATATACTATATGGATACTTTGGCAACAGTCCAAAATCTGACCATCCTGTCTGGTGGAGTTTTAAATAACATCTCTCTTCTACCAGTAAGCAGGCATCTGTTCGACTGTTAAGTCTACTGCTATAATACATGGTCATCTGCTCTGACAATCAAAGAGCCTGTTGTGTCCCCCCTAGCTCCAACAATTACTAATACAACATTAAAGGGGTCTTTCCAGTGTCCTCTTGCATATTAATGCAAACAGCACATGAGTGAAATAGGGAATCACATTTCCCTGGTATGATGTGGCATTTGTTTCAATAAAATGTACACGTCTTCTTCAGAAGTTAGTATTCACAAAGCAATGTCACATGTTCAAAAAGCATGCCCTCATCTTACAGGTGTCATGATTCATCTGACAAGTGTCATGTCTCATATGACAGATGCCATGTCTCATCAATAGCCATAATTTACTACAGTAGCCTTGCTGAGTTCAACATGTGCCCAAATAGTAATCTGACATCAACGTCATACGAGGTTCATGCAGACAAAAACGTAAAGATGGACTTGTCATCTAAGCCAGATTTCAATTCACCGGGAGCACCATCATTAATTCCGTCTGTCTGTCAAACCAGTGAAATATATCCTGGTAGATCAGCTGCAGTCAACGGCCACATAACGACCTTTCCCATGAACACCAAAATATCACTCTGATTGATCAATGTAAGCAGACTCAAAGTTTTTCACATCTCTGCAATGATAGAGATCTCAGATCCTTTGCAAGGACATGTCCAGTCGTAATACATCTGCGCATTTCTTGGCACCATCAGCGAGTCGACTTGTGTGTGTAGACACTGACGACAGAATGACAGCTGCTAGATCTCTCTATGCTGGGCAGTTGTAGCAAGTTGTTGTCTTCACTCTGTGAAGGAACTATGGCACTGACAGTCAACAGAGTGTCCAAGTCTCGCGTGCTGCTGGAACCTGCACACACAACAGAAGCACTCATCTGATTATGCCAGTTGAAACAAGATTATGAGATGCTGCAGAAAAGAATCTATGTGAAGAATTACGTGACGATTTTTGCACAAATGTGTGAAAATGTTTCGTTTAATTTTCGATTAAGCATGTGATACAGCAGAGAAACCTCAACAGTAAGTTTTTTAAATAGTAAGTTGCATGGCAACAAAAGAAAGACAGCAATATTTCCAACAAAATGACACTATTGATCTTGCATGAAACTTGAAACTTCAAAGTAGAGAGAGGGGTAGAGAAGAAATGTCAGAAATACAGAGCGAGAGGAGAAAACATAGACAGTGTAAGACAGACAGAGAAACTGACACAAACAGGCTCAGAGAAAACATAGACAGTGTAAGACAGACAAAGAAACTGACACAAACAGGCTCAGAGAAAACATAGACAGTGTAAGACAGACAAAGAAACTGACACAAACAGGCTCAGAGAAAACATAGACAGTGTAAGACAGACAAAGAAACTGACACAAACAGGCTCAGAGAAAACATAGACAGTGTAAGACAGACAAAGAAACTGACACAAACAGGCTCAGAGAAAACATAGACAGTGTAAGACAGAAAAAGAAACTGACACAAACAGGCTCAGAGAAAACACAGACAGTGTAAGACAGACAAGGAAATCGACACAAACAGGCTCAGAGAAAACATAGAAAGTGTAAGACAGACAGAGAAATTGACACAAACAGGCTCAGAGAAAACATAGACAGTAAGACAGACAAGGAAATCGACACAAACAGGCTCAGAGAAAACATAGAAAGTGTAAGACAGACAGAGAAATTGACACAAACAGGCTCAGAGAAAACATAGAAAGTGTAAGACAGACAGGGAAATTGACACAAACAGGCTCAGAGAAACATAGACATAGTGAGACAGAGAGCGAGATAAAGACAGGCAGACAGACAGAAAAACAGGCAGAGAGAGAAATGCAGAGCAGGCATAGAAACAGAAAGAAAAACTGAGGGAGAAAGGTACAAAGATAGAAATGGGCATATAGACTAACAGACAGGCACATAAAGAGAAATATAGATATAAAGATAAGCATGCAGAGACAAACAGAGTTAGACAAACACGCTAACACAGAGGTAAAGACTGGCAGACGCAGACAGACAGACTTCTACCTGAGAGTTCAGGTAGTCCAAAGGTGCTCTTTCTCTTAAAATCATTATCTTTATTCAGGACTCCACAAAACTCACATCACATATTGGTTTTGGCTCTATTAGTTACCTCATAGATTTGCATGTCCTAATAAGATTGCACCATACTGTGTGAGAGATATTTGCAAAAGAAAATGAAAAGGTGAACATGAAAAGAAAGTTCTCAATATCACGAGGCATACATTTATAACAGTTCGTGTGTGGATTATGAACCACTATCTTATGACTCACCTGGTCTTATAGACAAGCAGCGACTTGCTGGTCAGAGACTTCCTAAACACAAACAATGTGCACCGTACAACACACATGCAACAATAGCTGTACAACAACAGCTGTACAACAACAGCTGTACAACAACAGCTGTACAACAACAGCAGTGGCAAAGTGTTACCAATGCAAATCTTATCCCACGAATGAGAGTAGAGATAACAAAATGTTAGGTTTTTGCGGTTTTACTGGAAATGTTTTGTTTATATTTTAAATTATAATTAATGCAGAAAATTATACTCATAGCACAGTTAAATACGACCTTACTTTGACAAATTGTCCTATTCATTTCGTGCAATACTTTGTAGTTTAATTTTTTAGCTAATACGTTCTTTATTTTCAAAATAATTTTTAGTCTCAATGTTTCCTTTTTCAGTTTTCTAAAAATAAACATAATTATTTTGATCACAAAGGTTGAACCAAATCTTATAATCACAATTATTTTTTTCATAGCCACTGTAATGTTTTCAATGGTACATTCTAAATATACATAAATGTGGTTGTCATACACAGTGACAGATTTCAATCTGTCACTGTGTCAGTGCACACAAGTAAACTTTTTCTCAGAAAAGCACTCTTATCTTTGGTACTGTTATCCATCACTAAACTGTGTCATCTTTTTTTTCAAATCCAAACACCACAAAAACGTTGTTTTAATGGGAACAACAAAACTGGTAATTAACACGAAACATTCTAAAATTAGCATTGGCAATTTGACTCGTTCTGTGGTGGATAATGTTTCTACTGTGAGAATGAATACATCTACACTGAAGCCCTCAGGACAACTTTAAAGGTATCTGTTACAGCACTGAGACGTCATGCAACAATAACACGTTTTTGTGGGTAGACCACATCCAATAGTGTGGACTGTCATAACCACAAAATGTCATGCTAAATACATTCACGCCACAAATCTTTTATAATAGCAGCTCATAAATCACCATTAACGGATGGGAAAAAGGTGCTAAAATATTTGTATGCCACACCATTCAAATGAGCATAACAATGTGGTTAATGCATCATATACAAAGGTTATGGTTAAGGCCAATTAACCATGAAATTTGTTCTGTATGCAGTGGTTGAAGACACTTATTAGGGCCTTTGTATACACGAAAGGATGACTTTCTCTTCAACTAACAATTCTTCCTCTGAGGTTGTACGCAGCTTACTGTATTTACACTGAGATTAACGCTAATAGATTAACTCTAATCTGTCATGATTATCTCTACTTAATGCAATACACTAGGAATAGTCAGCCCACAATGTCTACGAGCACACCAATGAATGACAACAAAAGCATGCAACATCATTTTAAATAAGCACACATGTCAACGTTTCCCTTCCGACTGGGAATTTTGTCTGAAATAACAATGGCCAGAATCCATTTTTTCTTCTTTTTTCTTATTTTTGCTAAATATATATTTCTTACTTTATTTAAAAAAAAATTTTTAATCGTTGATTTTATCAACGTTAACTATGTTAAATATTCACCAGGATCTAGTTTTTATAAAATTGCAAACTCTCTTAGTCAGGTCTGAAACAGGCTTGTTAACAAATGCATGTCAATGCATTTGAATGCAAATGTTTCCCTTGATTCAAATGCAAATGCGAAAGCAAATACCATTTTCCAGGAACGCATTCAAATGCAAATGTATTGGGGTCGCATTCAAATGCAAATGTTTTGGTTACACATCTGCAAATGCATTTGAATTAATTTCAAATGTTTTGGCTTTATATGTTTTGTTTTATTTGGAGAAAACATAATGTCATCCAGTGGTGATTCTTGCTGGCCAACAGTTACTACTTAGAAAAAGATACGTTTTGGCAGGTGGAAATGGGAGGGAGAAATAGACAATTGACAGTTTACCATGAACTATAGCAGGAAATGAAAGGCTAATCATTCAGGCAGGCCAGAATGGAAGGGGAACCCAAGACAATAGACTGTCCACTGGTGGGGTCACTGGGAAAATAACCTGGTGGACACCTACAGCTACCACTAATTACTCTCTCTGGCTGTAAATATTTTGGGCTGGTATTGCTAATGTTTACTCCCCCAATGAGCAGCCACCCCAACAGTGCCAACATAACACAAGGGAGTCATTTGTCTACACTGATTGATTTGCTTCAATGAACAGGTAATCTCTGAAGCCATCAACTTATAGACCAGTTGGTATTTTCATGTTGTATGAATAACAGCTCAGGCATTGACCTTTTGATATACAGCGCACTTTTTCAAAGACCATGTTGAGAAAATGGATTCACAGGTCAGACAATGATTTAATAATTTGCTGAGGGTACTGCTTACTACAGAGTACTTTTTCCAATGGCATGTTGTGAACTTATGAAAGTGAATTTAACAATAATATTTATTCACAGAATTACGCATGCATTTGATTGTGCATTTGGTTGTGCATTTGACAAATAAAATGTTTGTGGGTCACATTCAAATGCAAATGCAAATGTTTAAGGTACGCATTCAAATGTAAATGCATTTACAATTTTATGGAGGCATTTGAATGTGCATTCAAATGCTCAACATTCAAATGCATTTGCATTTGTTAACAAGCCTGGTCTGAAAACAAACAATAATGCATCTGCTTTTATTAATAAATCAAAGCCCACATTCTTCAAATCACCCCCTTTCCAGTTCCACTTTCCATGCAGGCTGCACTATTTTTCAAATAAAGTTTTTTCTCAAATAAATCCTCTTTCCATGACCCCTCCACGTGCTGCGCTATTCTATGTCAAACAAATACCTCCCAGTCAACTGTCAACTGAATGAAGACACGTAACAGGAAGAAACCATGAGATTACACATGTGGGCAATACTACACAAGTGAAACTGTTAGCGGTAGGAGGTCAGGTGGTTTACCTGAGTGACTTGAGAGTGCTCGCTGTAGCTGTATGGCGTCATAGGGTAAGTTGGCAAGAGTCTCCTCAAGGGAGAGAGGCATACTGAACGTGTGGGTCTGGCCTATTGTCATCCTCTCCTGCAGGTTGCAAGGCATCCCAGTGTAGTCCGTCGTCAGTGGAACGTTTCCCGCCTGGGCCACATAGCTGACGGGGTGCGGCCGTGGCATGGGGCGCTGGTAGGTGTTTGGGGGTTGATATGGGGGGCGTGGGGACAGGGTGAATGACCTCTGTTGAGTGGTGTCATCCAGGCCAGGCAGGTTGTTCTGTTCATGGAGGCTAGGTGACGGCGTAGCACCTGCAAGAAGATGGTTTGTATGCTGACTCAGCTTGGATCCGTAGAACTAAGCAAAGGATATGCGTGATGACGTTAATAAACCAGGCAAACTATTTGCAAAAGATGTTCATATATAAAATAGTTTACATGTAAGTTATATAAAATATATATAATATATATAAAATATATAATATATATAACATATATAAAATATACAACATATATAACATATCAAATATATATGATATATATATATAAAATGTGTAAATTATAAAAAATATATATATAAAATAATAAAAAGGTATTTTATCAAATGAATACAAACAAAATGGTTTTGAAAGATGTTTTCTAGTAGTGATGTGCAAACAATGAATGCTGGTGTTGAGCATTCACGATGCACCAGTTGATCCTGAATCCGGAGTAAGCTGGCATGCAAGATGCATTGACAATTATCTATGAAACTAAACCTAACTGTTTAACATCACAGTTAACATCTTTATATGTCAGGAGCTGGTTATGATAAATACTTCTGCACATAATCAGTAGTTAGCCAAATGTACAATTTAGTCAATATTAAAATGATAGTCAAATTAATCTAAAAAAATGCACAACAATTCTATAAAAAACAAACAAAAATTCCAGAAACATTGGAAGTACAAACTAAATTTCACTAACCCATCAGATTTAAAATAGCTACAGATATAAACATAACACTGAGTCGCTACTAAAAATACAGGACATAAACAACATATCACCTTTTTACAACATTATGTCATTGACTGAATATTATGTTGTGGTGTAATTTACAACTTATAACATTAAGTAGGATCTCTACCTAGTAGGATATATAACATTAAGATAATGGGTACTAATTCGGTGATCCTTGTATCTTATGTGATAGCTTGTATTTTATGTAATATCTTATATTTTATGTAATGGCTCATTAACCACATTCAGTAAGAGAATGATATCATGAGCTAATTGTGTTGTTAACATCATCAAGTTTCTATATTTCTGAAGTGTCTTATCTAACTTCCTGATAATTGTGTTATTGCGCCATACTGACCAGCATATCTTATTAAGCACTTTTGCAAAGTCCATTTATGTGCAATAACTGAATGATGTTTTATGATCTGGCTATGACATTAGTGAAATAGGCATCTATATGTAATGGTTTTGGTGTCATTTATTAACCCATTAGACCCTACAACGGCTGGCCGCTCTGTGCAGTCCTGGAATGGCTACTGCAGGCCGAATATAGGACCCTATATTAAAAAAAATCCTGGCAAATAACTACTGAACTAAACACTACAAAATTTTGCCACACCCTAGCGGATACATTTCGCAACAACAACAGCTCGTTACATGCATGTGTTGCCCTTTCGGAAATCTTGATTTTCATTGGTTTTGTTCACGCTATCTCGAAAATTTTTATTTCCATATTTGTCATGATAAAATATGGTGTAACCTGAAAAATAACCATCAGAATTTGATAATGTTTTCAATAGTGCAAAGTTAACGCATATAGCTACATTTTCTTCACTGGGTTGCATAGGGTTATAACATGGGATCATTGTCAAATGTCGCAAGGTAGAAAGTTTTAACAAACTTACTATTTTGTCTTTGTAAATAGTGATCAAATGTCAACATTTTATAAATATATCCTATTTCTATGTATACATGCATGTGGAGAAATTACTACTCTTCAAAATAAACACAACTTGTAATTGTCAATATTGAATAGTTTTTTTCTACAGATTTTTGAACACAAAGGAGGTAAAATCGCTCGAAATTTGCCAGAAATCCTGGGAACAGGGTAACATGTTTTAATAAAATCCTGGGGCCTAATGGGTTAATAGGTTACAATTACAACAATTGTACAAGAGATTCTGGGAAAACACATTAAAAGACTTCTCTGTCAATAGACATTTTAATGTGCTACATTAAAGGAGTTACACTTAGTCAGAATTTCATTTCATACTCAAAGTGATAAGCATACTGTATTTTGTGTATATTATTTATGCATGATTTAGCAGACAGTATATATAATGTCATCCAAAGAGCTTGAACGTATTGCATTATATTCCATTATTATGCTAGTCAAATATCAGCTCACCCACCTCACATTTATGAATTGAACAAAACATACAACATGGTAAAACTTAAAAGCTGTGTATCAGCAGACATCATCCAACAGTTAAGCATAATTCAAACAGCTAAAGACCATAAGCCTTAGCCAAGATGATTAACATTGGTTTTTCTAGGCCATTTAACTAAAATGACAACCGAATAACGAGCAAACAATGGAGGGCACTGCATTTGGGATTATTTACTTTGCTGGCACAAAACAAACAAAGCATTAGCTGTCTAAACAATCGGCAACAGTGCGCACCATAACGTCAGTAAATTCCACCTGCTCAGAGTCAATATTTGAACCAAGGGTGTGAGCCAAGTGGAATATCAGAAAAGGAACATATATTCCTTAAGTTGAGTACATTGGTTATATTTTCAATCATCAGGTGATCAGACCTACAGATTTGATTTAACATGTGATACTGCTATAAATAAAGGGACTGAAATGATCAGCTTCAGATAATGGATGCAGAACAAAAACACAATACTATGTTAACTGTCCACATTTCTTTTCATTACAAGGGCTGACTAGTTGAACTACACTTAACTGCATCTTCAAATTACCTCAAATGGATACCATAGTAAATTATTGTTAAAACAAATTTTCTGAGGTTTTTTTTAAATCACCACTTGTGAAACGAAGGCTTGTTCATCTGACTTTTGTGACTTCTGAACATGATTTATTTCCCTTGTGCGTTTACTGGTATGGTGTACCTAATAGACAGATCTGACGGAACTTTAAAGACATTGAACCATCACCTGCATACATGTCACCACTGAAATTGTCACCTACCGGAGTTGGGGGTAGGCTGCCACTGGGGTTCTTGCGGCTGCTGCTCGGGGTAGGGCGGTGGGGGTGGCATCATCTGATTCATTTGCCCCAGTTTTGTTACTTGCAGGGGCAGCAGTGGGGGCATATTTGGCACTGCGGAGATACCTCGCCGACCTGGGGTGATTAAGGCACCATTAGGGCCCGGATTGAAGCCACCGCCAACTCTGCAACATGAGAAAAGAATTAAATTTTTTTAAACGTTGAGTTTGCTTAAAGCAAGATTATGTTTGCCTCATAGCCAAGGAACAGTCATTTGTACAAAGAGGTTAACAACATGACATGAAAGTATTGTGATAAATTAGTGTATCATATTTTGTTGGGTCATCAATAGTTACACAACAGACGTGTCAACATACAGGGTTAGGCAAAGTCAATAATCTATAATTACTGAACATTTCTCAGGACAGTTTTATGATTGAACACTTCTTTCAAGAAATCCAGAAGGTTGTTGTTTCAACAAAAACCTTTTGAATATGTTAAAAGAAGTGTTTCATCATTAATAATCTATAATAAACTCCAAGCTGTCAACAGTTGGTTGGGAAATTGACAAGAAATATATTTCCTGAAAATCATAAACACCACACCAGCAACAGAAATGCATGTTAAGCATAATTTTGTATACAAGTTAGTATTAATAGTGCATTCAGCAATGCCTTAGCAGTCTGCTGGCAATAAGCAAGCTTGTTATCTGTCTAATAAATGTGATAAAAATGGGTGAAATACATACACATGGTTTGCCTCCTCGACAGCGTTCATACTCGATGTGACGCCACCGTGCGATGTCTGGGCTGAATCACTGAGATCGGGCAGCATAGCGTGACCAAACCGCATCCCTGACACAAGAACTCATGTAAACACATTGTAATAAACTCCCATAGTAAACAGGGATGTAAGGCAGCTATAAAGAGAAAGGGTCACATATGTTAATATTTGATAGTGGTAGTGTGCTGTGACAATTGTCATGTCTATATATGAACTTAGTTTTATTTGCCACCCAAGTGGGGACCAAGATTCCCTGAGGATTTACAGAATGGGGTACCACCCAAGGGGTGTGATTTACAAACGGGATGCCAGGAGTGTGGAAATCGGCTCATGTGTCTGTGGAATGGGGGAATTAGACACATATTTTGGATAAATTATTTAAATCCAAGGTGGGTGTCACAGCTTTGAGAGAGGGAGGGAGAAAAAGGGAGTGAGAGGGATGGAGGAGGGGAAGAGGGAGGAAGGGAGATAGAGAGAAGGTAGGGAAGGGAGAAGGAGGAAGAGAGGGAGATAGGGAGACACACAGAGAGGGAGGGTGAGAGAAAGACCAAGGGAGAGAGAGATGGAGATGGAAAGGGAGAGAGGGAGGAAGAGAAGAGAGGAAGAGGGAAATAGAGGGAGGAGACGTACCTGGGTTATAGAGACTGCGGGGAGAGTTCTCAGCAGACTCCAGTGGCGCCACCTGCACTTGTTGGACAGAGAGACAGTTGCCCAGCATGTTTGACTGGTTGTCTGATCCATAATTGGCCTCTCTGCCGACTCGTACCTACAACATAACATACTGGTCACACCAACAGCTAGCTCTCTCATCAAAACATGTACGGGCACAGAAGTCACCCAACAAGTCATAACAAACAACTTCAGACACAGATCTGTTTTTACATTATTGCTTTGGCAGCCTAATAGCAGGACACGACTTTTAACGAGAACACTTATACAGAGCATGTATTATTCGCACTCGAGTAATTGGTGGCGTCGTGTGTGCAACCAATCTTTTGGATATTACCCAGACATTGGGTCCTCCACAACATTACTGAAGAAACAGAATTCAAATATCACTAAAAAAAATGCTATATTTGAAGAAACCAACAGATACAATATACTTGATAACATAAATACTGAAAACAGAGAAGGACATTCTCAGGAGCCCAAACACACATTACACACAGGGATGTTAGGCAACCTGAATAATGTGAGCTCAATTCTAAGTCATCAACAGATGGGTGAGGACATTGAAGATGAAATGAAGATGACGCCAAAAACTCATTCTATTTCCTACTGACATAATACGGGTGACATGCACAGAGGGGATACATCATTGTTTCTTTTTCCATAGGTGACCATGTTAACGTTTGTTAGTCCTGTATGCAAAATAACGATTAAGATTTTATTCCATGCAGTGGCAAACAGTGACGCATGTCATGTTACTGACCAAGCTGCTGTAAAGTTTTCGTTAAATGCCACAACTGTTTTCTCAAGAAAATCAATATAACAGATGCTCCCTGTCAGATGTCACACAAAAAACAAGAAGATTTTGTCCACATACACAGGGATCCTTCCATCACTGACAGGGATCCTTCCATCACTGACAGGTCCATATTTGGCTAAGCAGCAACTGGAAATTTAATCCTGTGCACAACAAAGGTGTCGTAGTCTGGAAATGCGCTGTTTTCCTGTTCAGAAACTATATTTTCAAGGTTTTGATCGGGAGTACCATCCTTGAAAGGAGGTACTATCCTTGAAAGGGGGTACCATCTCAAAATCACTGGCATTTTTTTCATACGCCATGGATCTAGAATTAAAACTGATCTAACCCCAAGATTATCCAGCTACGGAGAAAGGCCATGTGCCAACGCAAACAGAGAAGACAGGAAGGACAAATGTATTTATTACGATGCCATAATCAGTTGTTGACGACAACGTCAGGGGGTTGTAATCTTCTCCAATGACACAGATTAAAGATGTCTCTGACATTTCTTAGGTGTCATATTTGACATTGGCTACTTTGCTTGTCATAAGGAAAGTGCAATATTACATGAAACACAAAGAAACACACAAATACACACACACACACGAATGTACACATGCACAAGCACATACACGCGCACGCACGCACGCACGCACGCACGCACGCACGCACGCACGCACGCACGCACACACACACACACACACACACATGCGTGCACACACACAAATACACATGTAATGGCTACAAATTTGATTTATTTAAGCTATTTAAGTGCAGATTGGCCAACATGACTACAGTTCATGATGATTTTTCCCATCCCATACCATGAATAACTGGCAAATTGTCTGCAAGCTCCAACATAATCACTGAAAACTGCCAGAACCAATTTATGATTGAATGACGAAGCATGAATTATATAGCAGGTGTCACTATCCAACAAGCCATAACGAGAAGTGAAGGCATTGGCTTAGACTTCTACTGAAATGAGCCTAGTATGCATCACTCTGTCTCAAGGTATTCTGTAATTGTTGACCAATAATTGCAGCAAGAACAATATCACTATGCTAACAATGACCTATAAATAGTTTGTTAAAAAACTAAACAGTGACAGCTTATTAGCGATAGTTTAATGACATAAAATAAGACAAAAGTAAGATACATACAATACAGACTAATGCATGGCCAAAACCAGGCCTTGGGTCAATTACATTACAATGTAATCTATTACTATTATACTTTGTTTCCTTTCTATAATCATTACTATTACTATTACATCCTGAAGGTAAAGTAATCTATTACTATTACTACAGTGACAGTAGAACTTTAGCTGAATATAGACAACAACATGCCAGCCAGTATCATTGGGACACAAGGCCTCTTTCAGATTTGCTCAAACCAGATAATAACAGTTACTTGTTTGAAGTGTATCCTTTCATCATGTGCTGCCAAGATATGTCCTTTACTGTTGCTCACACACATTTGTGGCTTTGTTTCGAGTTTATAGTAGGATGCAGTTGTGCTGTGTGAGGCGTAACACCTTTGAACTGTTTCTGCTGACCAACTTATACAGAACCAATACATTTATTTGTGTGAACATGGCTTCGTAGCCTTGGTTGTCTTACCCATTGTCTTTGTAAGCTGTTGGAGCTAATATAAAATAAGCCAGCATTAATCCAAATTGTAATAGAAATGTAATAGCTCAATTACTATTACATTGCTTTATATTACTATTACTGTTACATTGTCTTCTGTTCCATCGATTGCTATTACTATTACTTAAAAAATTAGAATTACTATTACTATTACAATTACATTGTAATTGACCCCAGGCCTGGCCAAAACCCTGGCATGATATAAATAAAATAATGAGTATGCAACAAAATCTTTGTTAGAGAACTAGAAAACTGTGCACCAGTCTGTACAGCCAGCAGCGTTGGTTGCAAACTAACACCTCGGCCCATTTGTGAGCAAGGTTCCTTTTATAATAGCTCCTGGCAGCCTGGCTGGTTCACCTGAGCTCATCTCACCTGTGGGTGACTCGGGCTGACTGCCACTACGGGTCACCACCAGGATTCATAATTTTAATGCCTCAATCATGAGTGAGATGTAGAAGTGTTCACTCTGGATACCATCATTACCTTATGTACACCTAACTTACAGCTGAAACACTGTCAACATATCTGAACCAAGACCTTTTCATGTTCTATGAGAATTCTCAGACTACGCAAAAAAAACTGTCATTTCACATATGCACAATCAGTATAAAAAGCAGCATGCTGTCATGGTGGAACGGTTGTCTTTAGACTTCCGGTAGTTATTATATTATAAACAGCAAAATCTGACAATGTCAAACAGTGCCGGGAGATTATAATCAACATAAATATTATGGTAGAATTCAAATTACAGGTACAGACATAAACAGAGTAGTTGGATCAGTGGAACCACACAGGTGTCTGTCGTAAGCCAGATCACTAACGTAGACAGTGTCTTAACACAAAACATTACACTGCAGGTGCGTGATGTGCTTGAGACACCATAACATGATTCACTGCAATATTTGGACGCCAGCGCTTCCAAGCACTCTGGTCATTATCACGTGCAATGAATAATGAAGAGCAAATCACTGTAGATACTATACTTGTAATTTATTAATTAATATTTTCTGTAATCCTATTCACATCAGTTAGCATTATTTAAAACACTTCATTTGAATATTTACATAAATATATATATATATATATATATATATATATAAATATATATATATATATTTCTTCTTATTGCTACATTGTGTTATATTAATTTTTAAATAAATATTATTAATAACAATATTTGAATCTATTTGTTTTCAAATAAAATATATATTATTATTCAAATTATCATGTGAACAAGCCAACATTGTCATATATGCTTTTTCAACCTGAAAAAACCAAAACCGACACAAGACCCATAAATATTACCACTGCCGTTGAACCTATGCCAATGATATTGCAAATATGCCTTACACTGTAGAATAATAGTCCAGTAATTAGAGACTGATATAAAAATTATATATTCGCTGCTGTGCAAGATCTCTAATCAGAACACAGACATGTAATTTGGCGGTGTCTGTGTGAATCTATAATGGCAGGACACAGGAGCCGCCATGACCCATGTTGGCAGGTCAGACAGACGGATCGGTAACGGTCAACTACAAGTTATTAGACAATATAACAATGTATAAATGGCTATCTGCTAATTTTAAAAGAACACAAGCCGCGCTAGTCATACAAGACGGAGAATCGAATGCGTGCGTCCGTAGATATTAATATCAATGAAAACTAACCCCTTTTACGATCTATGGCAGAACTGCACGGTGTCCAGACATTTTGGCCTGGCAAACTGTGGCCACTAGGTTTTGAAGATGGAAAGACACATTATGGGACCAGACGTTTATTGAACTAGTACTTGACCAATGCTGGCTGCTAGCACTGCACCAATGGGCAAACGTGTGCTTTGAAGATCAAATTTGCCACCATTTTTTAACAAGAACAAGGACAAGAAAATCAGCATCTGAAATGTCATGTAGCCATACCAACATTACCAACATTACCAACATTACCAAAGCTAAAATGTCAAAACATCTTAGCCAGGTTTTTAATGTGATAAAGTGGCTGATTCATAAATACGTGCTGATAATAAAACTTTCCAGCTTTGACAGCGATCCCGGAGCCATTGCCCCGATTAAAACATCCACTTGTGGATGATAATAGGGGCAATTTCTTGGTATGTTAGCCGTATGCTTTGACACCTAGGAATATAGGTAAAACAAGCATGAGAGACTTTCACCAGATGGATTTATTTATTGTCTACTATGGCAGCGTTTCTCAACCGGGGGTCCTCGACCCATTAGGGGGCCACAGAGAGCTGCGAGGGGATGAGATGGCAGGGGAAATTATAGTTTTAAATTACCTGGTAAAATTAAACAAAATTAAAGTTTCTGACCTAACTATGAAAACGACCACTGACTAAAGCCACCAGCTTCTCCTCGTGTATCTATTATACATATATACACACCATGTTAACTAACTATAAATTTACTGCCGTATAACGATTGAAAAATGAAAACTAAATGCAAAGCTCCACGATTACCATAAGCAATAGTTTCGCAATAGTTTCACAGTGAATGCGCAAGGTGCTACTATAAGCAGCGCCTCCTTGTGTACTCATTATGGAGCTTTGTGGCTAACTTTTTGGTGCTGTGCATCGTCAAATGGAGAAGAAAATGGACAAATTTATTATTCATCCATCCTCCTCAAAACAAGTGCCAGTAAATACAAGCTGACATATTGACATACTGTGACATTTATTTCATTTAAATATGTTTGTTTGATTAGTAATAGTTAACAAGCAGTGTAATGGCACTAGCAACAGCAAACACATTTCCTTTTAATGTTTAATAAACACTTAAATTTTAAAAGCAATAACTTTTATCATTTTAGCAAAAAGGCGGGGGGATGCCATATCTTATGTGGGGGGTCCCTGGATATTTTTATTGGACACTGGGGGCCTTTGAGGCCTTGTTGAGAACCGCTGTTATGTGGTACTCTACTTGTCAGTGAAAGAAAAAAGGATTGACTCGATCTGTAAAGGAGCCATATTCTGAACAGGGCCCCAAGGGACAAGGAAAGGTCTTCTACAATGACTCTCTTTCTCAGAAAAATTTACACCATTTCCTGGCAGATCGCATTCCATTCTGATGACGCCAGATGGCTGATCTGCAAGAAAAACCCACGAATAGTCTCATATATGATGCCTTTTAGAGATAGTCATTTATTTGAGATGATTGCGACAGGTAACTGAATTATTATTAAACCTATATTCCCTAGTGTATTTCGTCCAGGTGTGTCGTACCTTTTTTCTTGCCTGCTGTTCCTTGTTGGAATGACTCTTGGTATGTTTACGCAGTGAACTTGGATCTGTGTAGCGTTTGCTGCATCCCCCGACCTGGCAGGCATACGGCTTCTACAACACACCACACATAACATGATGATAAAGCACCAGCAACAAGATTTAACAAGACAAGATTTAACAAGACAAGATTTAGCAAGACAAGATTTATTTATATTTATATATGTATATATATATATATATATATATATATATATATATATATATATATATATATATATATATATATATATATATATATATATATATATATATATATAATATACACACTCACTCAGACACACACACACACACACACACACACACACACACACACTCACACACACACACACACACACACACACACACACACACACACACACACACACACACACACACACACACACACACACACGTGTGTGTGTGTGTGTGTGTGTGTGTGTGTAATGTATAAATATATATTAATGTGTGTATGTGTGTGTATATATATATATATATATATATATATATATATATATATATATATATATATATATATATATATATATATATATATATATATATATATATATATATATATGGTTTACTATTATGTATGTATATGTTGTAATGACATCACAACAATTAGTGTTTCTCCTGACTGTAAATGAGATTTCAAGATAATGCCAGTTGTCTTTGAGATACTAATCTTGAGTCGTCATGTTTCTTATTCTTTCTGTTTGAACCATGACCTTTAATCTAAGCGTCTACCATGCAGTCATAGAGTTTATTAACAACTCTTTCCGGGCGCATTACTTCAAAATTAGTCCTGATTACTATGCCTGTCAATGCTAAACCAGTAGCGTGTGGAGCATAAAGATAACTTGTCACATTATTTAATCTGTTCTTCTTGCCATCGTGGCTTTGCACCTTTGTAACATGCATTCCATGGCTTAGGAATTCCAGTCAGCTGTGCCACTGGATTTTCCATTCTAGTAAATAAATTTAATTTTGTCATGACTGACAACTTTTGTTTCAGCATAATAAAATTTGTCTATCTAGATATAGTAATAATATTGTACAGTCTTATATAGTGCTGGTGTCAGATAAAAAATGGACCCCATAGAAAATGGACCCGAGTCCATATTCTTTCTGTCGGCCAGCATTCTTAGAGCTCCCAGCTCAAGGTGGCAACTGATATGCATTCTACAAAGAATATATGTCCAGGTCCTACAAAACTGGACATCCACAGAGCCCTGTTTGAGGCCTGGAAAGCTTTGGATGTATATCAGAACACCTCAGTTTAGGAGACTGATTGTTGTTCATTTTCAGACACAATCAAGACGCATTTTCAACATTCCATAATAAAACCAGATCCTGGGGCATTGTCTCTGGAGATTAATCCTAAAACTAGGATGGTCTGAGTCATTGCAGGAGACCGGACAGGTATGTTGTCGCTGGATTTAATTAATCTGAGTAATTTACTCGCAGGCCTGAGTTGCATGACTGTGACAGTCACATGCAGACATCTGTCATAGAAGTATGCCTAATCAGTGAGCAGTGACAGGGCAAACACCCACATACACCTAATTATCGGACAATAGATTGCATATGGACATTGTGAGAAGCGTCAGTGATCAGCACTTCAGGGTGTGGCTACTTTCCATCTCACAACACATGCACTCAGTTATACGTTATACATCTGCAGCTGGTGGTTCAGCACATTCACTGCAAGAAAGCTTACACAGCTCTGATCATCTAGTTCTCATCTACCTTTTGTTCCCAAAGTTGAAACAAATATTGGAACTAGGGCTTTCTTGGTTGGTGCACCAACTCATTGGAATTCACTCCCTAATAAATGCTTCCCAAAGAAGTCGAGGTGGAGATGGAATGAACTGCTTGGGGTGAAGCGTGAAGCAGTTTGAGCAGACACAATGACTGGATACCATGCTATATAAGAACATACCTTTACCTTTTTAATAGTGTTACGTCAGTTGGAAACATAATAATACAAGTTCGCCGCCATCTGAAGACATGGTGCTTACCCTCCTTAGCTTACTAGCGTATTCATCTATATGTCGACAAAGTTCGCGTTGAACATATCAATTTTTAGATTGCCAAACTCTTTTGTTTTGATGTGCCTCTGAACTCGGGTCTCCAAAGATTTAGGCACAAAAGAAGTTGTCATATTATTACTATCATGTAAAGACCACTGCCTTGCAATAGTTCAAGCTATACTCACTACAGGTTATGCAGCAATGAGTTGATGGCCAATTAGCACAGTTTGTCCATGTTACTATTGCTAGAGTTCGGGGGCAAGTCAAGGAGTGGGAATCTATACAGAGAACCAACATCCCCTCGGGGGATTTAAACAAAGCACATTGCAAGATGTTGAACAGTAATGGCAATGCAGCTGATTGCCTTTGGTCATTGAAACATTGCACATGGTTACTGCTGATGGAGATGATTTCTGACAAACTGCATCATCCATTTAACACATTCAGACACACTAGGTACAAGAATCTCCTCCAAAAACTCATCTGTTCAATCTTGCCTACTTCCACTGACAAAAATGCCAATTGTGAACGAGAATACAATTTTAAGAACATGTCTTTTATTTATTTATTTAATAATCTTATACTCTATTTATTTTAATAGATAATTTTAACTATATATACATATATATATATATATATATATATATATATATATATATATATATATATATATAGTTATCATTCTTATGTGTATGCTTCTTCTTGCATGTATGCTTTTACAATCACTGCACGCGCATATGAACAGACTGGTCCCAGACATATGGCGCTTTACATATTTTAGTAAATAATCCTCATTAACCACGCAGTGAACTGGTTACTATACTAAGCCTACAAACATGGATTTGAACTTTGCCCCACTTACATATCAACCAATCAGATGTGTCACTATGAGATCACTCGATTAGGCAACAAAAGTTGCTCACTTTGATGCTTCGAATTACAAATGCATGGAATATTATCTTGTTCAATAACAACATATTTAATATTCATGAACATGTATATATTTGATTGGTACTCATGTAGATGGTCGAAATATAATTTAATCTAGTCACCATTCTCAGTTACATTGGCGGCAACGCAGGTTGGCGATTTGAAATATAAATAGTGTCGTGATATCCACCAGGGGTCGATGTGTTCTGAAACCGCTGGCAAAACAAGGACGAATTACATAATTACCAGCAATGTTCTGTTACCAGGCCAACCAACTTCTACCCACAATACAGCTGGTGGCTTTTCCTGGAGTGATGGTGGTTTGGTCTTTCTCTTCTACCACACAGTTCTCTCATGTTAGACTTAGTAGAATTCACTGCCAACAACAGGCCCCTATGCTTACAGGAATGCAACTTGCAACCCAAACACTACAGCTCAAACACAAATACAGGTTTTTAGTTTCGGTTGTCTGCTAATGCTCTCGTGGTTGCTTCCGAATAATCAGAATTCCTCGTTTCCAAGTGATTATCACTAACTAACATTCACTCCAGTGCAACTTTTAATATCCAGATGGAACATTTCTTAAATTTTTGCTAAGCAATTCTTCGTGTCCGTACAGTTTTTAATAAACTTTTCCACTTCCTTCCATGCCAGCCTGTCACAGCATGGCTTACCAACAAAGTTTAGACTCTGCTTAACGGAATCACTTTCGGCCAGAACAAATTGATTCTGCTAAATGGCTAATTTTCTGAAGCGGCACTTTAGTACAGCAGGAACAATGTCAGTGTATGTAATTCTACTATGCAGCTGTTAAGCGGAGCCACCATAGTCCTCCACTGTGTTAAAAACATTCCCAAGTAGCGGCAAGTAGCAGCAAGTAGCAGCAAGTAGCAGGCAAGCAGCAACATGATCACGCTGGCTGGATACTGTCACCAGCAGCTACTAAAAATAGAAGTGGCACGAAGTGGAGACGATTCCTCAAGTCAGCACACGTTGCAATCATGTGATCTTCGTTAGTTGACACCGTTGCGAGACTAATCAGGAATGGGTGGCACGCTAACCACACACTAAGTGGACTTGTAACAATAACATCACGCATGTTATACTCAACACATAACTGAAATATTTTGTGTCACATGATGTGTAATATAATGCACCCACTGTTTTTTTTACAATTAATTATCTAAAAGTAAAGGTACATTCTTTCATAGCACGGTTTCCAGCCCTTCGGACTGTTCAAAGCGCTTTACACTTCACCCCCTGACAGACCTGTTCATTCCAACACTATCTCAACTTCTCTGGGAAGCATTCAGCCACACTGCACTGAGGTGAACGAAATTGTCAATGGTTCAAAATGGAAGCAAGAGGATTCGAACCTGGGTTCTCTCGACTGAGAGTCCTATGTACTAACCACTCCAGTACATTTTTATACACCATTTACCATTATTGGAAACACTGGTATAATTGGGAAGAAATCAGTGGAATGGCCACCGATATGAAACCTGCTTTAATTGCTCACTGGGGAAGATGCAAATGGAACCTATACCTACACATTTGACTGGAGGAGATAAAATAAAGTTTCTTACCAGCTTTATTTTATAAAAAGGACAAACTTCCTCTATGTCACAACCAGTCAGCATAATCTCCTAAAACTCTTGTGATCTTGCCCACAGTGAATCAAGTTTGTCTATGTTCAAATTTGTTGTGCGTGAATAGTTTAATAAAATACACAGTTAGCTCAACAAGAAAGTGTGCACTATTGTTAGAATCATTGAAAGAATTTATCATTAGATCAGGTAACTTGTGAAAGGGTGAATAGCCGTATGTCATAGTATAAAGAGCTTGAAAAATGTTGACCTTTCTATGCTGAATTTTGACCAGATCCAGTCAAAAATAATTAAATAGTTTGTCCGATGATTTCACAAAAACTAAAAGTCTACAAAGAGGCTGGTATGCCGTAGTAGATAATTAAAAAAACATTTTCGCAAAATGAGACAAGCAAAAAAATGTTATTGAAGAGAAACCTTCAACCCAATCAAACCAGATTCACTCAAGTATGTGAGTTGTGTGTACTCACAGTATCGAGGTGAGTGCGCTGGTGTTTGGCCCGGTCGGACGAGTTACTGAAGGCTTTGGTGCAGCCCACATGCTGGCAGTGGTAGGGCCGCTCGCCTGTGTGTGATCTCAAGTGGATCTTCAGATTCTCCAGGCGTGAAAATGCCTTGTTACAGTTCTCAAACTGAAAACAGAAACTGCTGTTGTAGCTACCGGAAAACAAACCATAACGTATGCGTGTGTGTGCTTCATCCTTGTCATCCAGTGGGGATGTCACTACCAGCTGGCTTCATCCTTGTCATCCAGTGGGGATGTCACTACCAACGGTCAAACATACCTGGAATTGAATCTGAATGCAACTTGTGTATATTTCAACAAAAACATAATTTTCTCGATAATTTTTGTTCATTTAATATATTTAAATATTCATTATTATTTTTTTTCTAACTTATTTATATTTTAATGTATTTATATTTTTACTTGTTTAGTTAATTTTTTTTACATAATTATATTTCTAATGCCTATATGTATATGGATTTTTACCTGAATTAAAAGCATTCACATTCCTATTGCTCTCTAGCAAACTCACTTCTTTGTTTCTACGTCAACCTCATCATGTTAAGGGTGTGTTCACACCATTGTTGGGTTGGTGACTAATTTTAATTAATTAAGTTACACATTTACCCCCGTGTGTGCTCTTACTTCCCTTGGCACAAGCACCATGCAGAAGGAACCTATGACTTTGACTGTCTCAGCCAAAAACACATACATTTGTAGTTTCCAACTTCCTTCCCACGTGCCAGCTGCTACGCAAGTTGTACCAAATTTTTAAAAAACAAATGGGTTGGCCACTGGCCATGAGCATGAACCAATACCTCCTGGTGACGACGCAAGCATCTGGCTAGACCAGGGGTTCATGAAGCAGAAAGCACTGGCGATGCATGAGGGACACCTCTATTAATTAATACGTTTTATACATGTTATTTTCAACATATGGCATCCTTAATTAATTAAAATTCGACTTATGGCACTGTCCCAAAATGTATGCAAACCTTGTGAATGTAGACTCTTCTCCACTGAGGTTTCACTATTACTTGACTGGTGCCTTTTGTGTGAACTATGAACTCTACAGTCAATCACTGCATGACTGTATGAAGTTCATTCATTTAGTTTTGATCTGTAGTTAACATCGTTTGAATTCATCATAAATCAGATTAATGTAAAGTTAATGTTGACCACTTTTATCAATTAAATGTGCAATATACACATTAAATCAACAGGTAACTACTGAAAAACGCCTCAGCCTTTATTAGTAATCTTAAATGGATAAACGTATCAGAATTTGTATGTTATTTGACCAGTTATGTTTAGCATATATATATATATATATATATATATATATATATATATATATATATATATATATATATATATATATATATATATATATATATATATATATACAGTGTATGCAGCATTATGAGGCAGAAATATAATGACTCTCGTAACACACAGTGTGTGTGTTATGCATGTGTTGGTGCGTGTGTTCGCGAGTGTGTGCGTGTGTGTGTGTGTGTGTGTGTATGTGTGTGCATGTGTATATGTGTACAAGGATTATATAATAAACAACACAAATCAAACTAGCCAGTTTGTTAGTAAATCTTTGTGTTTAACAAACAAGCAACTATATCAGAATTTCTGTAGTTATTTCACTAGCTTTGTTGAATGCACACGAATGGCAGAAATGTGTGCGGGTGTTCGTGTTAACTGATACAGAAACACCCTCATGTGAATGGTGTTCAGTAACAGATTCCTGCATGTAAAACAGTGGATTCACACAGATGACACCAGTACAATGAGTTGAATCATATGCTACCTCTCATTAGACAAAATAAATTACAACAACAAGGTCCTTAAAACACAAAGGTGTAATTTATTCTACTATACTGAAACAATTGTTATTTCATAAATGTAAAACATCTTATAATACTTGTAATAATATTTACTTAGTTCTTTCCATAATGTGATTATTTTGGTGCATGTATGAAACTGAGATTTTACTATGGATGCCAAATGGTGCACAGAACAGAAAAATGGAAATAATTTTAGAAGGGGGTACTTTCTGTCCCAGCATGCATTTCTATTAGGTACGATATGGTAATTTCTTGTTGCAGTATTGCTTAGGCTGTATCCTCAGTAAAAATATCATTATCAGTATTGATGAACAGCTAAAGATAGACATTGTTTTGCCTTCAGACAGTGTCATAAATTTTTATAGGAAGACAATAAATAAATGACTCGCATGTCAACAATTTGCCAGATTGGGAAACCCTGACTGCCAAAAGTAAAAAATGCCATTGTCATTATATGTTATTATTTTAATACTACTGATCATTATTATTTTAATACTATTGATTATATGGTGCTATTTCTAACAGCTTAGAAGACAGTAATGTACAGTAACTCAGTAAACAACATTATTCACATGACAGACCAAAGCGACAACACAATATAGACCTGTACATGCCTGCAACAATTTGCTAAAGCCTGCACAGATAATGGACCCTTTCAGATGTGCTATGGTATAACTTGTAGCATGCCAGTACAGTAACAAGGAGAAACTAGAGAGATTCAATAGGCCCTGTCAGCGCAGGTTCTATGCTTATTGTTGTCGTCTTTTTCTCAAGTCTCTAAGGGTCCCGGTTCAACAAGTCTTATTTCCAGCCGGCTAGAAAAGGCTTTGATATATGTAATTAAAAGCACCATTACAAAGTAATATATTTTCTGGCACATGTCAAACATGGGGCAGCTTTATTAAATCTGCTCCATGATACAGGTGAAGACAATATTAAATCCAAAATCAGCAAAGTTCTGTGGTGATTAATTTGGCTTGGTCATTCTTATATAACACCTAACACAAATATGACAGGTGCACAAAGAAATGGTTACACCCTGCCAGTTACTACCTTTGCTTAGCAACAAAAAAGCTCTCAGTATTTATCTGCCAGTCATGTAACAGGGAAAAGACTCGGCCACTTGCTAATGAGGCAACTTTTGTAAGTTTATGGGTGTGACTTGTGCGATCGAACAAAAACAAATAAGCAGCTTCACCTCCTTGTAAACAGTCTGTACCTACACTCTATAAATAAGCACACTGTAATAACAATGTTAATGTGTGTGATATGCTTAGCTCAATGATAATTAATACTCCAGATTCAGAGGTCTGATAATTTGTTTTGTCCAGTTTGAAAGTTTATTTTATACTTATATTATTCTCAGGTTGTGTTTTATTCACAAACTTCACGTGTTTGTATTTGAAACATTCAAGGCCTTAAAAATGCAACACCCAATTTAAGACATTTTTAAACTCGACACACACCGTAATCAATCTGTAAACAATAACAATATGAACATACACGAATCAATCTGTAAACAATAACAATATGAACACACACGAATCAATCTGTAAACAATAACAATATGAACACACACAAATCAATCTGTAAACAATAACAATATGAACACACACGAATCAATCTGTAAACAATAACAATATGAACACAAACGAATCAATCTGTAAACAATAACAATATGAACACACACGTATCAAGTGACGAGAGGCTACTTACTGTACATTTGTTGGGTCTCTCCCCCGAGTGCACTCGCATGTGGATGAGTAGCTTGTAGCGTGCGTTGAATGGCTTGTACTTGCGCTGACACGCCTGCCAGTAGCAGGTGAAGTCATCTCCTCGCCTCTGGTCAATGTGCTGCTTCTCAATGTGCCTCACGAGCTCCTCCCTTTCGGTGAACGCCTGGTTGCAGTCGATCCACTTACACACCTGCTGCCTCAGCCCCTTGGGCTTGCAGTCCAGGTGCTCCTGACTCTCCAGACAACAGTCTGTCACCTGCAGGGAGTCGTACGCAGAGGTCTGTGCCTGCACAGCCTGGGAATACGGGGGAGGAGGAGGGATGCTCGCTTCCAGGGATATCACGTTGCTCGGAGGAAGTCCCGACTGCTGCACAGAGGTGGCGGGAACATGTGCGCTGTTGGAGGTGTTGCATGCATCCAGCTCCTGCTTGTGGTATGTGGTGGGATAGAACATCGGATCGGCCCCGTGCTGGACGACCAGCTGGTTTGACATGCTGTTCACCATGTTCATGTCGATGCTCTGTCCATGCTCGAGTTCGGCGGTCGCGATGCGCGTCACGATGTCCTTGTGCACGCCATAATTGGTGAGACTGCTGCTGCTCCCACTGCTGTTCCGCACCGACAAGTGTCCCAGCGTCCCTGGTTGTTGGGTGATCGACGGAGAAATGTTGCTGAGAGACCCCATTGAGCCGAAGAGGAAGAGCGCGGAGGGAGACGTACGGATGAGCGAGATGATGTCCATTCCCTCAGACGAGAGCGTCGACGTCGACATTGCTCGTTTCTTTGATGCCGAGTGATGAGGACTGGTGAAGATAGATCCCGCGGGAGAAACATCGGGGAAGAGGAACGGGGACTGGCTGTTGCTGCTGGCAAACGACACAACGTGCGAGATGATGTTCTCAGAGACCGTCCCGCCGTGACTCGTTGACAGTGCCCCCGTGTTGCTGGTGTGTACAACAGTTGGTAGCACGCGGTAATTCGTCCAGTGATCCTGCTTCTGCACGTGACTTGGAGTGAGGAACGCTTCCTTGTCGCATCTGCTCGTCATCGTCACAGACATGTCCATCGGGGTCTGTGCGTTGGTTCGCGGGGTCGTACCAATGCTTGAGATCTCACTGAGCGTGGGCGTAGGTGCCATCATCTGAACGTGCTGGTTGGACAGTTTGTTCAGTGGTCGACTGTTGAAGGATTGTCTAAGGTTGTCTGTCGCTGTCTCTGTGGTGTCTGTCTCCATGCAGTCCAGGCCATAGCTGCCGTCACACCCAGGATCTGCAAGTAAACCAGACATAAAGGTAAAAGGTAAGTTCTTATATAGTGCGGAATCCAGTCCTTTTGACCATTCAAAGCACTTTATACTTCACCCCTGGCAGACCTGTTCATTCCATTTCCAACAAACTTAACTTCTCTGGGAAGCATTCAGCCACACTGCAATTACTGCACAAAGAGCATTCATTCACATTTATCCACCACTGTTGAACCACAAACATCATGCCTAGGACTTCGTCAGATAAACATTCATGGGGCCCAAGACTTTCTTTAAAAAGTTGTACAATTTGCCAACTTGTTGAGCACCTGAAATATTGGATGGAAATGAGAAATGTATGTGTTTTGGAAAAGACACTAAAGGTCCGTTCGGGCCATGCAAGGTAAAATAAAAGACCCCAAATGGGGGTAAATATGCAATCTGTCATAGACTCACAACACTGTGTGCTGTAAAACTTTGAAGGATACACATAAATTATGAACAAATAACTTTATACCTAAGGAGACCAACATGTTCAGTATATGACACAAGGTGAATGGTGTACACAATGTGAATGTATCCACCATGTCCATGTACATCTTCTACCCAGGGGGTAGCCACTGATACCCTCTTACCTATCACATTTCTCCAAGGCATAAATGTCAAGTGATTGCACAATAATCGACCCAACAGAATTCTATGGTAGCCACAGGTAGGGCAACTGTAAACAATCAAGCCACATGTAGTTGAGCTAAATAAAAGTGGATTTAGAAATTTATATTTTTAAATTAAAGGTGAAAATTACAACGTAGATATCTTATAATATTCAAAAAAGGTTTTGGTACTAGCAAAAAAAGGTATAAATTAATATGCATTCACACACGCATGCACGCACGCACGCATGCATGCACATACATACATAAATTAATTAACATGCCTTTATATTTAGAAGTGATCAAAATACATATTTTTCAGAAACAAATTAATTTAATGCCAGTACCAAAATATACTTAACACAGACATGCACATACACCTTTTATAGTATTTTTTTATATTAATGCTAGTACCAAACCCTTTTTTGATTATCATGAAATATTTATAGTGCAATTTTAACCTTTAATGTATTAACATTGATGACATCTGATACAATGGTAAGCTTAGTGCCACACTGATGCACCAACATGCGTCAAATTGAACATTTATTAAAATAAAGGTTAAAATTGTAATGTAAATACTGTATAATAACCAAAAAAGTATTTGGTACTGGCATTAAATAAAAAATACTATAAAAGGTATATGTCTGTGCGTGCGTGCGTGCGTGCGTGCATGCGTGCGTGCGTAAGTGCGAGTACATGTCATTTATTCAGCATGTGAAGGTAATGAGTCAGAACTACACAGAAGTGGGACATAAGAAATGTAATAAAGTAGTAACCCATTCACAAATCATGTGAAGAGAGAACAAGAGAGCAAGATTTATGTGGGTGAGAATGGACACATATGAAGCAATATGCAGGTATACTTGCAGGTCAATAAACGAGCAGCATCAGCAGGAACCGAAAATCTTGACAATCTGATCACCGTCGCACACAGGTGAATATGATTTCAATGTCAGTTCTGCCATTGAAGTCAATCATAAAGAATATGACAACGAATGGAGTGGCACTCGGAATGGCCAGTGATTAATACGCTTCTTTGCATAAATGTGCAATGCTGATGCACGTAACACAGTCATTTGGCTGGCAATTTATTGTAAGTCATTCAATAAACGACTGGGCTGAATCTAATTAACCAGTGCTTAAACGGCATTAGTTGCACCGGACCGATAACACAAATCAACAACATGCCCCATACGCTAGGCCCCTACTGGTTTAGCCACAGCCATAAATGTTTATTCTGCTAATGTGTCCCTCTCTGATTCTGTGTATTATTTGATGACAAGGATTGATCTGGCAGCATTCCTCTGACATGTCGTCTGACTTACCCTATCTCAAAAGGCACTTATGCTTTATGCAGCAATAACCCATCTAAACTCCATCACAAATTACCTGTTTGCCACAAATCCTTTTCCACAGCCCTCTACATGCCTAGTCTTGGACTTGTGGTAGGGCAGTTATTCAAACTGTCACAACTACTTACATAAAATGAAATGTGTATAATTACAACAATACACTGTATTTATCTTAGACAGTCGGGCAGTGTGTTTTAATTACAAAAAACATGAGTAGCATAAAATTACACAATTGACATAACAATGTCACCCTTCCAGCACGTGCACAAACATTCTGCCATCTTCATACAATGAATTTCTATGCTGTGCACTGATTTTCATTGGCTAATTGAATTACTGTTTTGTGGCAAACTTTTTCACCTTTTGAATTTATTAGTATTTATTGGTTGGTTAAAAACAAAATCTGTACAAAACATGTTACTATCGTGATCGTTCATCTCTTAATATTTTTTTAAATAGATGATATGGCGATGAAATAATTTTATGACAAATACAGACCGTTTCCTCCCGGATTATTGAAAATTTTACTTTACGAAACCCTCGACTAGCTCCATACCATTTACCCAATGAAAATCACTGTACATTCCTTTGAAACAATTTATAAAATAAGTATATAATAAATAAGTAAAATAATTAAATGTCACACAAATCTTACAACTGCAACATCTGCAACATCTAACAACATGTGTGTTCTAAGATATGAATGGCGTAACTTTTCCAATAATCTACCTGTTAGATACTGCAGTTAACAAGACTTGTTTCACACCTGCAGACTTTCCAGCAAATGCATATTTAAAGGTTTTATATTGGAATACATTACTTACATGAACTGTAAATTTACCTTCAGTTTTAGCTCAGATAATTTAACTGAAAACAACTTTTTGTTCCTAAAACTAAGTTTAACCCCCAGGGGCAAGCACATTTTCTCTGTAGCTGCACCCAAAATCTGGAATGAACTCCCCGTTAATTTAAAATCACCTGAAACTACAGCTACCTTGCACCAAAAGATTAAGACAGATCTTTTAGAAATAGCATTTCCACCCCTAATCCCTGCCAGACCTTTTATTCTGATGATGAGTTTTGCGCATCCCTGTTCGTGATATGCTGCTTAATGAATTATGAGCTTCCTGAGGATTTGGGCACTATAGACATTTTATTATTATTAAATAAACTATAACAATTTACAACATGATTATAGTTCATGACTGGTTCCTGATGAAACGACACAGCCCCAACCCAGCCCCACACCATGCTGGATTCTTAGTTCACTCATTAAAGGTGCAAATTGTGCAGATGATTTATTTTTATACTGCACAAATGACAATTTTGTTTTCTTAATCAATACTGATATGACATTTTATGATGTTTTACAGATGCATTGCTACCACACTGACACGTATTGCCAGATTTAATTAGTGATATCATCCCTGTTTGTGTGCATGACCAGCTCATTTTATACATCCATTAGGGGCTTTAATAAAAAAAATTAATAATCCATAGGTTTGACCCCCAGCCACCCAAACCCCTATCTAAAAACACAATCTGAAGGTACTATACATGCATTGTCAAAGAAGTGAATGGAAAGCCGATTATGGCAAAAAATTTCAATAAGAGAAAATCTCTTTAAAAAACACCTTTAAAATTGTTTGGCGATAATCAAACATGGACTAACCCTCCTATATTTTGGGATTACTGGAATTTTTTATATTTACAAAACCCCTTAGCAGAATGTTCCAAAACTCCATTTTAGTTCAAACTTTAAAAACATGACACCCACCTTGCCATCAGAGTTAGACTTAATCATGGCAATGTGACGCTCACAGGAGCAGACAAGTCCCTCAGTCTCAAGTCTCAAGTGGTTATACTCCAAACAGCCCAAACTTGGGCAAACGCAGGAGTTTGTGATGGACTGTGCGTATGCGCTGTGGGTGGTACATACAACTAAAAATCTAGTATCTTTAATGTTGCTGAAAGGGTTTTTATTTGATAGTTTTATTTATTTTATGTATAGGATGAAAATTTTTAATAGGTTGGTTATGTGTATGGATACTGTCGCTGTCTGCCACATGCACACATAGACAGTCTCCATACCCACACTATGGATAAGTTTACGCTGAGCACTGTGTTTTAAAGGCAGTTTAGGTGAGGAGGTGTGGTGAAAGGGAGTTCCATGATAGCTTCTTGAAATGATTTTGGTTTTTTATGTTGGTAATTTTTGGTGGAATCATATTCCATATGTGAATGGCTCGGGATAACATAAAAAGACCATTGTCCATGGGTTCGAGAGCGGGTTAGTAGGCCTGGAGGGGGGGTGCTCTCAATATTATTTAGAATTTTATAGAAGGTTGTGGCTTGTTTAATAATACTTCTTCGTTCAAGGGTTGGCCATCCAAGGGCAGTAATTAGATCTGCTGGATTTGTGTTCCGCCTGTAATAATTTTCAACAAATAATTTTTAACAGTCGAAGCACTGTCAAACTAGGTTTTGAAAAGCCAATCTTTCAAAGGATGTCTTGACTCATTTCTTTCTGACAGCATTTTAGCATATCTCCCGGACAAACACTACATATTACATAGGTCTCTACTCATTGCAATTTAATTTACAATTTTTTCGTAATCTTATTCATATTATTTAACAATATTTTTTTAACTTTGACTATTTAATATATTATTATAAATATTAAAAAAATTATTTATTATTATAATTATTTATGTATATTTATTTAATTATTTATGTATTATTATTATAACTATTATTACTAGTAGCATTTTAGTATATTCATTTATTTATTTGTTTAGCAATTATAGACTATTATTAATGTTTAATATGCTGTGAAGCCCCATTAACAATTTTGGATCTGTTAAAAAGTCAAATAAAATATATTATTATTATTACCATAAAATCACTAGTACCAGTATGGCACTATACCACTGGTGATCTATATACCACTTAACACACAGGCAGTAAACGAGTGCAGTAAGCTGGAGACTGGGTCACCCTCTAGAATGTCAGCTGTAGCGTAGGATACATCGCATCTATTACACAGCATCACCGTCTCCCTGTGGAATGTGGCCAAGACATGCAGCATTCCACGCTTGATTAAGTTGCCATATCAATGTCAAAAACAAAACCAAATGCACTGATTACATGACGTAAACCCACGTACCCTTCACGCTAACACCCTGCTAATATTATATATAACATAGCTGTGTGAGATTTTGTGAATTCCTCGGATGTTACCGACACCCAGAGAATCTACAACTGTCGCACACATACATGTTGCAGGTGGATGTGACAGGAGTTTGTGTGTGCGTTGGTCTCTCGTCACGACACACATGGCTGTGTACGTACATGTACACACACATACCAAAGAAATACTAGCACAAACCACAACTATGACATCACTCTAAACACTGTGAAAGTCAAACTCACCTACCTACATTTGATGGTGTCCCCTAAGTCGGCAGGATGTGGCAGGACCTGTGTCCACTGCCTCTAGCCAATTCAACTTCTGGGGTAACAGGACTAATTTAAAAGCTGCATTGGCAGCAGCAGCGGCAGCAGCAGCAGGGGGAAGAGAGGGGCCTGGGAGCAGGCTGGGAGCAGGCTGGGAGAAGGCTGGGCCTCCTCCAACCAAGTTCTTTAATTACTTGTGAATGTTCTGATAACACCAGTCTCCCAGCAGTCTGAGACAAACTACTGCTGACTGCTTCTCATAAAACAATATAACAGCAACAGTCGTTACAACTACTACTACTGCAGTTGTTACTGTTTAGTTTTATGTTTATTATATTGGTTATTTTACTGTTTATTTACTGTTTACCTTACCATTTATTTTACCATTTATTTTACCTTTTATTTTACTGTTTATTTTACTGTATATTCTACTGTATATTTTACTGTATATTTAACATTCAATTTTAGTTTACTGAATACTTTTCTGTTTATGTTACTGTCTATTTAATTACCATCTATTTTACTGTCTCTTTTTACTGTTTTATCTTCACTGTGGAATATTTTTTTTAATTTCTGTATATTTTATACTGTCTACTTTTATTTTACTGTTTATGTATTGTTTATTGTATTGTGTATGTTGTTGTTTACTTTGCTGTCTATCTTAATGTTCATTTTAATGCTTATTGTAATTTAAGTTTAATGTTAATTTTTAATGTTCATTGTAATGTTCATGTTAAAGTTTATTTTAATGTTTATTCTTGTTTATTTTACAGTTACCGCTGCTGTTTCTGTATGCTGTTAGTATTACTTCAACTGCTGCAGCTAGTTACTGCTGCTGTGACAATCATGGATATACACATAACTAACTATTATTTAACATTTCATGTCAAGGGTAACATTTTGATAAGAAAAGTTGAATATCTGCCACACTAGGCAATTGTACATGGTTACCATTTCTGATTTGTCAAACTGTTAAATGGTTTGTCTTAAGCTCTGAATGTAAATGAATGGCCAACTGACAGATTCATGAGGTCAGGTTATAATCCCGCCTTCATATTACATTAGCATCATGCAATGTCTGGAATATACTCATCAACAACTTGTACTCATCCTACAGTGCAACTGCAGCCATGCGGCATATTGGTGCATTTTTTATTAAGACTGGTTCACTGAACAGATCAAGGCACATTCTGCACAAGATGAGGCAAAAGTTATATGAAAGTGGCTCTAAAATGTATACTGACAATAAAAAATATCTTTTTTAATCATAAATTTATTTATTATTTAAATAAGCTGCGTATATTTGGCAAGAGGGGAGGCAAAATTTTATATGCTTAAAAATATGTCTAAGTACTGACAATAAAAATGTAACAAAATATGTAAAATTGGTTGAAGGATAGCAAATGTACAAACATTTAATAGTAATAGTGTGTGTGTGTGTGTGTGTGTGTGCGTGCGTGCGTGCGTGCGTGCATGCATGCATGCATGCATGTGCGGATGCATGCATGTCTGCATATGTGTATGCATGCCAGTTTGTCTTTTAATTTGGTTTTTAATTTAGTTCAATTCCATGATATTTCTTAACTATTATAAGGTCACTTTTGTCAACAATCTAAACAAATATTGTAGCTGTGAATGGAAATGGTGGAGGCCGTCCCTGAATAACATTAGTCAACCATAAAGAATGTCTCCTGACAAACATAAATATTTATTCATTGATAACTGTCAGATACTGTCACCGGTCTTTGTTTACTTTAATCGGTCATCGGCTCTTATAATTCTCATACATCTTCATACATTTCCATAACACTGTCAACATAGCTGTACATTGAGCAATAAAACAAATAATATATTTCACTATGACTAATAATAATAATATATAATATATATATATATATATATATATATATATATATATATATATACATATATACATACATACATATATATACATAGTGTGATACTGTTTGTGTTTGTGTGTGTGTGTGTATATATATATATATATATATATTACTATTACTAATATAATTATGTATTCAAATTATACATTTATGTATTCAAATTATGTCTGGTCTGAAAGAACTCATTCTGTCTTTAAATCAACATTGTGATTGGCTATTGAAAAGTAGTATACACAATGTATTATCACCTTCGATACTCACATTGTGTATGCTACTTTTCAATAGCCAATCACAATGTTGATTTAAAGACATAATGAGTTCTTTCAGACCAGACATAATTTGAAAATATAATTATATTAATTCTATTATTAAAAATGTACTTGTCTTCAAATTAATCCAGTTCTATTATACATGTAAACTGTCAGTAACGTGAGGAGCCTAGAATCAGCTGGCTGTCACCAAGATTAAATCTCCAATAATTATACCAGAAAGTAACCGTTATACCAGCGAGTCAACTGACATGAATTGAGTTGTATAACAGACACCACTGCAGCACAGGTCTACACATGTCGAAGGTTTCTGCAATGGTTTACTGTATTCAACTCTATTGACATAGACATTAAAGGTATTTTCAAAGAATTTGATGAATAGGGACAAAATGACATGTAATTACATGATCTGTGCCAATGACACATTTTTGGAAACAAAACTTTGTCAGTTTTAATAAACATCTTATACATTTAACAAACTGTTGTGATGAGCCTGGAGGACTTAACATGAGCAGTTCATTTACGTTCACTTTAGAATATATGCTGTGAATTGTTTTTATAGATTCAATGAGACAAGATTGCCATCCACAGCAACCGGCTCTAGATGGCAAGTGGAAAAGGAACCCATGGGGTTTAATTATAAACATAGACATTGCTGGCATTTACATAAACAATACTTCGATAATTTATTCAATTCATTTGTCCTCAGTCAGAATGCTTACTTTCTCATATTAGTGTTCTGTTACTGGCTTTACTTCCTCCCCATATCTCTAACACCCACTTTAAATTTGAAGAAAATATTTCTATCAATATCTTCATAGCCATTCAATATTTTAAAAACTTCCATTTGGTCCTGTCTTAATCTCCTGGCCTCTAACAGATATACATAAAATATGCTTTTGTTGAGGGAAGATATAAATTAAGTAGAGATCCCCTATATACGGAACATATTATCAGATAATATAAAAATAAAATTTCAGGAACTACTTAAGATTTAAAGAAACTTTTCTGTTTTAACAGAAATAGCATCATAAGTTTTTGTTTTTGATGTCACAGAGGTTTTTGTTGAAAAGCATGTACCCAATACTTACAATAACCTCGCTACATGGACCCCCGATGTAAGGAACAACCTCTTAAAAGGAATATTTCTCCTCTTTCAGCCCTGCACTGTTGATCACCATCCCTCGTATTTTGTCAAGTCTGAACATGTTAAACTGGTGATGTTCCGGAATAAGGTAACACATTAGCATTATACGCATTACTTTCTGCAAACAGCATACACACCGTCCACCTCTAATAGCACCAATGTGACAATAAGCAGCCTCAACATTCCCCCATGGGTGCAGTGATATCACTGAATGCTATTTAACGCTGTCACATATACACACTTCATAAATGAATGCACCATTCCTACCTTCCCACCTACAACAAACAGCAGGTCTCACAAACACGTCCCGTACCCGGCTGCCTTAAGAGACGATTGTCCACGCGGGATGAAACAGATGGAGAACGAGGGGAAAAAAGGGAAGACTGTCTCGTGATCAACTAGAAACAGTCGGCTAGCTGTGAAGTCTCAGTGTCAACAGCCTGGCAGATATGCCACGCAGCAGCCACTGTCAACAGTCATCAGCGTTGACGGGCTACCTAGACCAGTCCTTGTTTACCTACCATGAGGAGCCACTGACGCATAGACACTACAGACTTTACCGCATTAAACCACAAATAAAGTTAAAAACACTAAACAAAGCTACGACACGTGTCAGAAATTTCCTGAAGGTCCGTGAAGGACATCCTGAAATGTCCTCCCAAATTGTCTCTTTGAACATGGAAACAGCTTTTTCTCAAAGCAGACGTGTCTTTGATGTTGATGCACCTGATAGCCTATGCCATTTAATTACTGATATCAGCACATCTAAAGAACTGTAGCCTCGTCCGTTTAATGTATTGTCTCTACCATAACATTTTGTACCTATGTTTACATATGTCAACACTGATATGTTTACAGAGAGAACCACAGACGAACTAAGCAATGAACTCTGGTTGTGATAATATCAGACTGACAGCTGTATGGTAGCGCAATGGAACTGTCAAAGAGATTTCTGGTTTGTGAGAAAATCTGTGTTCTAAGATCAAAGACGAAACAGTGGGTAATTATTCACATGACTGCACAGCCCAGTGACAGCACTTAAACAAACAGTCCCTAGGCAAAACCAGTGTAAACACAGCAGTGAACAAATGCACACCACATGCACGCACTTTTCGAAGTTAACCCTAGCTACACTGACTCTCTAGCCAGGATTCACTAAGTACGCAGCATTTTCCTGTCGAGAAATCAAAGGGCATGAGAGAAGCAGTTTGTGGCGGTGAAATGGAAAACTACGGTGTCTATCTGTTTAACCATTATCAGTTTTTATAACCAAACAATGTGTCGCGCCATTATAACCAAACAATGTGATGTGCTACTGACACCATTCAAGGTTGACCTATAATGCTAACCACATTAATAACCCAAGCAGTCAGTGATCCACACAGATCAATTACACAGGTATTATACATTTTGAGGTCACATTTCGTGACCAATCCTCATTGGAGTGTGGCCACAGAATGCAGCAGTGCTGCTCATGTGACACAGTGCATTACAGGGAATGTACAACAATTGTGTTATAGAATATTACACCCTGTTTTGCTTACAATGTATTACTATTATTACTATCTAGGTTGGGTAAAAATAATCAACAACACGTGCTGCTATCAACCACGACGTTTCATCTCATCATATTTTCTTAAATACTCAAGTTGGCAATGAAATAAAATATGCAATTTTATGACATGTAGAAGTCGCTCTACGACATTTAGAACACTAAATCTTCACTCTTAACATTTTTCATTGAACGATTTACAGATCTGCCAATTTTAAGCCATTTCTGACAGTATAACATAGCCTACAGAAACAACAATTAATATCAAGTATAATATTGCTAATTTTTATGTACTTCAGTTTGTGACGAAACGAATGTGGTCATTTTACTTATATGAAACCTCCAAAAAAGCAAATGTTCACAAATTATTTGAATATAGTGAACTCTGCTTAATAGAATCACTTCGGGTGAGAGCAATTTGATTTAAATAAGCGGCTGATTCACTTATTTAAGTGAATTTTCAAAAACAAAAAAAATTACTTAGAATAATGTGGAAGTGAATTTGTGTCAAACAATTGCGTTTTATTTTGTCCATACTGAATTACTGCATAGTAGCTATGAAATTGTGTAAATTAGTATATTTAGAAGATTTAAAATTTTTCTTAGCTAGATAGCACAACACAGTTAAATTAAATCTCACAAGGGTTTGTCACATTGCAATGGCTACAGCAGGGTTGTTTGATTTAAATCATTGATTAAAATAATGATTTAAATCACTCAAAAACTCGTTTTGTATGTTTTTTAATACAAAAGCACAATGTGTGCAAACTTATGTAGTTGTATTGTCACCAGATAGCTTGACAGTCAAATGTTTTATGACACAGTGTATGTTTGAGCTATTCACTTTCTGAATGCAGTGAATCCACACAAACTTGTCTTCAAGAAGAATTATCTTTTCAAGTCAGAAGCCCTGAGTTTAAAGTCCACTTAGAGCTTTTGCTAGTTGTTACCAATTCAGTATGTTGACTCAAGTGAGATAGTCTTGGTGACAAATGTTTAATACTGTACCAGTTTGCAGTCTGGTTGGAGACCCATAGAGTATGCAGAGCCCTGGAGAGGGGCTAATCCACCCTCTCAGCAAACAATAACTAGCACTACTACAGCCATAGACATACATCATGCTTTCCTTTCCAAGACAGATTATGCAACTACAGGGGGTGAGGCCTTGTGGACATTGCCTAATGTTTTTATATAAGCAAAAATCATGTACCCTCTGTTAAGACAAGTACCCAAATCGATTTGAATAGAAAACATTTGAAAGAGTCTATAAATATAAACATCTATATAAATGTCTATATGCCAGATTTAAAAAAATCAAATAAAAAATTCAATTTAAATAAAAAATCTTTTTTTTCTTTTTTTTTAAATCATGATTTTTTCAACCCTGGTCTACAGCCAGTACAAAATAACATGTATTTCCTTCCAGTTACACAATGTTTTACCATTTGCCTGTACAATGTATACTTTTTTCATGACAAAAATCTTCAAGGTTTTCCAAGAAAACCTGTTTTTTTTTCACACTACAATGTATCGTTTTTTCCTTTTCCTGATTCTGCAAAGTGGCAGATTTTATTCTGTCACAGAAAATTTTATTCTACTACTAAATCGCTGATTTAATTCAATATATACATACAATATCTAATACTATCCGTGAGGCATTACATATTACATACTTGTTCATTTCAATTGGGATAAGATATAATAAAACAAATTTTTTTCAAACATTGGTATATAGTTATTATCACTGGATGCAGTCTCCTTTGCAATCCTACAGTTGTTTTTATGCAAGAAAATGTAATAACTAAACAAAACGCAATGTTAGCTTTGCACAACTGAATCTTCGGTAACAGGCAGTGCTTCCCTGTTAACTTGTTTTGGGGATGGAAAAACAATGAGATTTCATATGGGGAGTGTACACAAACTTGAGGGAGAATGCCTGTCGAATATTCTGGGGATACCTACCAAAAAGGGTGGATAGAAAACAGATGAATGACCTGAGGGAAGAGATTGGGATGGAGTTAAGGTCAAAGGGAAGAATAGTAAGAAGCGGGATGATGTGGGCAGGTCACTTGGTGCGGATGGAGGCGGGCCGACTACCAAAGGGAGCAGAGACTGTGAAACCGCCAGGCCGCAGAAAAGGGGAAGACAACAATTAAGATGGGAAGACTGAGGAGGGAAGAAAGAAACACGGAGAATGATGACAAGTGTATGCAGCAGTACAAGAACATGCCTCACTCCTCTTTAAAGGGAGCTACGAGGAAGAACATGAAAACATATTTATGAGCATCAACGAGAGAAGCTGCATCGTCTCACCTTGTTTGATAGGCTTTGTGAATCGACCGGTCACCAGGTTTGTGTTTGATATGTAGTTGGACACGGTGGTGGACGAGGGGGACGACTGCTCAATCTTGTTGGTATAGACCGGAGTCGATGCACGCTGCTTATCCACCGGGATGATCTGAGGCAGTCTAGACTGGGAGAGAGGAGTGGTCCGAGTGGATGACGAGGTGGGCAGTGGTGTTTCCGACTGGATCTGAAGTCTTGGGATGTTATTCTGCCAGTGAGCCTGCTGCTGCAGTTCCAGCTGCTGCTGCTGCTGGTGCAGGAGCTGCAGCTGCTGCTGCTGTTGCATCAGCTGCTGCTGCTGATGGCGCTGGAACTGCTGCTGTCGTTGCTGCGACGGAATGCTCCTGTTCGATTCCGCCCCTGCTGACTTGGCCGCAGCAGGGGCGGCCGGCTTGCAGTCATGACTAGACGAAGATTTCCTAGAGCTCATATTTCTGAAACACAAATAATAATAATAATTTATTCACAGAAATACAAATGGAATCAATATAGAATGAAATTGTTGGTGGGCCACCAGAATACATCATTACATGTCAAGCTAATGACCCCACATATACACATTTACAGTAATTAATTAATAAAATAAAATCAATATATAATACCACACAGTACCACACAGCCTAAGTATTTACTATGTATCAATATTCTTATCAAAATGAAAACAATATTTAGGAACTAAATAACAAATAAACATTATGGGAATTTATATTTCCACAATATATACACAGGGTCAATTTAGCGAAAGTGTCAGTTGATCTCTGAACAAAACTACAAGCGTGAAAACGAAACATACACAGGACCAATTATCGTATCACAAACAGTAATTGTTAATAAAAGTAAAAAATTACAGAAAGGATTTTCCCAATATGCCTGTTTCCCCTCCAAAAAATACTGCTCCATTACAAGTTATCACCATCAATTTTGATATTCCAGTGCACTGAAAGTGGCATGATGACCAGAAATCTGTCAGAATAACAACACTATGGAAATATCACACCAACGTAGTGAAAACAAAATGTGTTATGGAAATTATATAAGTTAAATTACATATATGCCATCAATATTATACGTTTAATCAAGACATCATAAAATAAAACTGGAGTCACCATCATATCAGCCATATTCAAACATTTTAATAGGCAGGTGGTGCAATAAAACATATATGATAATCCACAATGACGTAAAAAATATTTAAGGAAATATTCAGAGGCAAGCAAAAGCAAGAATCCAAGAAACGAGAATGTCCACCATTCAAGGACATAAAAGATACTTTTTTAAAGTTTGCTTGATTAATATATTTATATAAATCAATGTAGCAAGAGTGAAATAAAGAAACCACTCCAAAAAACATCAGGCGAATTTACAGCCAAATGAAAAAAACACGTCGGACAATGCCAGACTAATTCCCGGATCACTGTCACTGCTGGTTTGAGCATAGCTGAGTTCAATCACGCTGCTGCACCAGTTGGAGGAGCCCTGGGTCTACTTACGTCCCTTTCGCCTGCCACGGACATGTGCCGTGCTAACACCAAGTCCGTGAGCACGACTACAAGTCATCTAACCTGCACTGGAGCACCGCAAAGTGCTTCACAAATACTCCACAACTGTTTGCAAACTTAAGACAAACTATGATCGGCACGCCGCATATATAGCGCTATTGATACACATGACAAGTAAGTACGGGCAGGTGAGTGTATGTGCACAGACAGTAGCATGAGCACACACATACAGGTGGAAAAACACGGCAAATAAGACGGGTAGCAATCAATAAATCAATGCGGCAGCATTAAGGAAATGCACACCCTCTCCTAGTCAATATATGCACAGCGAACAATATGCACCAACATACACCAATAAAGTCTATGCACTGCCATGCAGCGGTCGAGATCGAATGGAAGGGCAATGAAACTGAACACCACCGAAACTCTGTTATATTCATGGACAATGCATTAATGCTAGTTGTGGCTTTGGTTTCTTAAGTGTCTCTTGTAGACATTTTTATTACCCAAACTGTAAATGCAGGATAAAGTGCCACACTGGTTCAGGTTGGTGAGTAATAATGAACTAAATGGGCAGATATCATATGTGGTGTATATTCACAATGAACAAATAATTTCCTTCCAATCTCATCATGGTCATGATTACGTAATTTATATAAGTTTGGTAAGAAAATTTAAAAGACGAAAAAAAACTTTTACACATGCATACAGTATAAATGCATAGTTTAATCCAAAGTTTCTCCAAATAACCATTCACTTTTAAACTGTTTGAAGTTTAGTTACTTAAAATAACACCAACCTTAAACTGTTAAAGTTTTTTTTTCCAGTAAAATTCAATATGTAAGTACCTCTACTCTACAAAACTGCATATTTTATTCTATTCCAGTGCCTCTCCAAATAACCATCAAACTTTAAACTGTTGGAGTTTCTGAGTAAATCTTAACATATAAGTACCTACACAAACTTCCTATTTTACTCCAAAGTTACTCCAAATAACCTGCTGGAGTTTCTCAGTAAACTTTACACATAAGTACCACTTCAAAACAGCATATTCACACTAAAGTTCTCCATATAACTGCTATCCTTAAAAGTATTGAATTTATCAAAAAACATTAACACTAGTACAGGACTAACATTTCTTCAAGAAGAAACCAGACGAACCTGAAAGAAGTTTAGCTTCATCCAATTTCTTCCACTGTCCCAGAAGAAATAGGTTCTTCAGGAAGAAACCCAATGCTGGTCAGTAATAAAACCATCTACCTTTAAACTTGCAGAGTTTTTCAGCATAATTTCACATCTGACCTCTATAAAACAGTATATTTAAAGCAAGGTCATTACTAACAGCCAATATCAGCAAATCGCCCATCCACATGTAAATTGATGCAGCTCTTCAATGATCAAGTGTTTACCTCGGAGCAATTGTGAGCAAATCAAATAAATCTCCTGTTTAAGTGATCAGTATGCTCATGAGACTTTCCTGAGTAACACTAGCCACTCCCCTTTGTGGAATATTAAAGCTTCTATCAAATAAGATACTACTACTTTTCCAGTTTAAAATACCAATCAAATAAAAACACACATAATAACATAATGTGCAATATGGTTAAAACAAGTATTTATTCAACATAATATTATGTTACATTTTAAGCTCATTCTTGACATATTTGTGCTAAAAGTCTAACATTATTCTATCTAAGTTTTTTTATTATCTCAGTTAGTACTATTTTCAAAGACAAAACTCACAAAACAAAAACAACAGGGATCAATATAAATTAAAATACACAATAAAAAATACGTACATCATTAAATAGTAGCACCACCCAGTAAAGAATGAGTCGACAAATGCATTCTGTATAAAAATATGTTTGGGCAACAAGCAAATGGTGAATCTTTTATTACATTCAAACTGAAATTAAGCTTCAAACTGTCACACACACACACACATGCATGCACACATGCAGACACATTTCCCTTGACCTTTAATTTTTATGTGATATAGTTGCTGTTTTGTAGTTATCAGTAATTCTTGGTAATTAGATGTATAATTTATTGAGTTTGTTCAGTTGTTAGTTTTCTACAAGTTCTTTTCTTTTTCAGGGGGAACCACTTGAAGGGTTATGTTCAAAGTTAATATGAATGTTCATCTTGGTAGAGCCTTCAAGGACGGCAGGGTTAAAGACAGAATTTCATAAGCCAAATAGTAAGGCAGATTTTTACTATGGATGCGTCATATACAGCCACACATAACTGACATAACGGTTGCTTCTTAACACAGTGTCATACACATTAGATATACTTCCTGTTCCTACCAAAAACCTGCATTGTCATCATACTGAAAGAAGAATGAAAGAGGAAGAAGAATGTGGTTGTGTCTGAATTATCATAATGCATCAGATGCTGTTGAAGTTTTTATCCAGTCACATTGTGCTGGACTGAACTAGTAAATATATATATATATATATATATATATATATATATATATATATATATATATATATATATATATATATATATATATATATGTGCATAAAAATGTGCATAGGAAAAACAAGCATAACAAAAATAGCTGGTAATAACATTTCATAGATCCTATCAGAAGAGTTGCCCAAACATCCACCGTTTATGAAAAAAGTACAGCTTCATCATGACAAATGTGCATAGTGTCTTTTATTAGTTCCTGTACTGCATCTAACTGGTACAGAGTATATGTAGATCAATAAATGGTTAAAGATTACGTGTATGTCTTTAAGTCTGCCTACAGCTGTGTTCTAATCATAGCCTGCCCCAAATGGAGAAACCAATGTTCTTTCCACTACACAAGGTTATCAAGTACAGTTGCAAAGATTCTGATAAAAACTGGTCATTTGTAGACTCACCAGACATAACTAAACATGTTCTAATTAGTAATACAGCCACTGCATTGTTCAATCTGACAACACATCAAAGGACGAGATCCAATTATGTGAATGCTACATTCAGCATTTTTTTTTATCAGTTTTATGTATGGACAAGGGTATATTTCTCAACAGGAAATTATTTCTATTTGACACTCTGTAACTGCTAATTTAGGTGTTTTCACACTAGGTCTAACTACAGGAATGTTCACAGTGGATTTGTCAACATCTTAAAAAATTATGTCTGTCAAAGTGATTTTCTGTCAAACTGATTTATTGGCAAACACAGGTCTAATTACATTTTATGGCCTACTAAGTTAAAGTGTCGGATCATAGTCAATCAAGCTGTTAAATAAATAATTTTTCAGCCACAAGTTTGCTAAATGTTTTACAGAAAAACATGGAGCATTTATCAGATACCAATCATGCCAGTATTTCAAATGTTCAATCCATCCAAAATTGAGAGAAATTGCAGCCATACATAGGATGATGTTGGGTAATAATTGTTTATATCAGTGTGAATATTATTATTACTATGCCAAATATTAATCAGTCTTATGCGATGTCTTACCCTATATCACCACACAGACAACATACAACACATGATACAGGTATTGCATAACGCAGGCTTACATCTAACACTGAGTCATATGCCTTCAGGTCATTCCAATGAGTCACATACCCTCAGGTCATTCCAATGAGTCACATACCATCATGTCATTCCAATTAGTCACATACTTTCAGGTCATTCCAGTGAGTCACATACCTTCAGGAAATCATTCCAATGAGTCACATACCCTCAGGTCATTCCATGTTGTCTCATCCTTTTGGAGGTTTTAAAATTGCCTAGCATTGCTCGTCAAAATCAGTCTGTTGAAGTTTGAAATGCTGTGATTCAGTGGCACCATTCATTTGGCAGATAGCTTTGATGGTGCATTCTGGTCCTTCTCCTTTCTCACTTTATAAAGGGGTAAGGCAAAACATGTTTTATTAATTGCTTACAGCCAATCAGGTTTTCAAAAACTGTCTGGTTGGCTGCATTAGTGTTTTGTGTACATTTATCTTCTTTATATTTGCTTTCCCATTTCTTTTTTGGTAGTTGGATTATTTCCCAGATATAAGTTTTTCTATTTGAGTAACTTCAAGAGTGATATATTGTGATCTTCTTCATCGCCCTGCCAACATTCACCTCTGACAATCATCCAGGACACAAACAACATCCACCTCTGACAATCATCCAGGACACAAACAACATCCACCTCTGACAATCATCCAGGACACAAACAACATCCACCTCTGACAATCATCCAGGACACAAACAACATCCACCTCTGACAATCATCCAGGACACAAACAACATCCACTTCTGACAATCATCCAGGACACAAACAACATCCACCTCTGACAATCATCCAGGACACAAACAACATCCACCTCTGACAATCATCCAGGACACAAACAACATCCACTTCTGACAATCATCCAGGACACAAACAACATCCACCTCTGACAATCATCCAGGACACAAACAACATCCACCTCTGACAATCATCCAGGACACAAACAACATCCACCTCTGACAATCATCCAGGACACAAACAACATCCACCTCTGACAATCATCCAGGACACAAACAACATCCACCTCTGACAATCATCCAGGACACAAACAAGGGAAGTCAAGCTTCTTTGGAGATCTGGTATGTACAGACTAGCTCTGAGCTAACGTTTTTACCATTTTGTTTTTTGTACCAGGGTAAGCACGAGAAAGGCCTGCAATTATTGCCCTTATATCTAACTGACAATATTGACATTTCCAAAGTTTAAGCTAAATCAGATGTTTTATTCCATTTTCAACTGCAAAGTTGTTATCGGTATGCACAAATCACAATTAGTTGTCATGATCTTGTTAGCATTTTAACAATCATAATTTACACTGACATTCAAGGCCAGTTACAATGACATTCTGATATGAAAACAATTGGAAGTGATTAACATTGTGCCTAGCAATCGCTTTCAAAACAAAACTTACGTGACTGGTAAAATATTACTGACTTTTCTGCACTGATTACGATGAGACATCTCTTGAAGTATTTCGTGCTACCAGAAACCCACCTGGGCGATTTGTGTTTATATTATCCAAATAGTTTTTTCAGCCAAATTAGAAACATAAAACCAAAACACATGTTGCTACCATATCCACAAACCAGAGGTGATACGTTGTTACTTGAACAAACATGACACTGAACTTTGTACCAGTTCCTGATTCAACCAATGAAATTCTCTGTTACATGCCTATATCTAGGTCAGTCCATTTTGGCTGTGTAGATCTAACAACTAATTTGTTTTATTTACAAATATATGTAATTTATTAACATATTGTTATATCACTGATATATCTGTCGGACTGCAACTTATATCTGTCGGCTAAATCTAAGTGTCAGCAAGCATACAAAGTCAAATCACTAATACTAGTGTCGATCTTAAACTTTTTACATAATTAAAATTTTAAATGCCCCAATACTCTTAATTTTTCAATCTCAAAGTACATCTAAATGACCAATGTCTAACTTCAAGTTTTCAATTTAATCTTTATCACATTAGTATATTTATCATCAGAAATCACTGAAACAGGAATTTGACCGACCAATAAATAATCTAGTAAAAAAACATTACATTTCACGTTTAACTGTGAAGATTTATCGGTCTGTCTTTAATTTCAATAAAGCCCTACCTCACTCCCTCCGTCCCTCACTCCCTCGGTTACCCCAATTTCACAGAACTGTGCATGCGCTTATCGGTCACGCTGGTTAACATGTCAGTATCCCACTTTTAGAACACATTAGAACAAGTATACCACTGGCATGATATTAGTGAATTTAGTTGCACATGGTTAGTTTTTCTCTTTAGGTGCACAGCCCCTAAACCATGACTTGTTTCACTTTAGGTTTAACCAACAAAGATGATTAAATATAATTATTATTATATCATAAATACTAATAAATTCAGTGTCTCAATGTCCTGTAAACAGCCATTCAGTTAACCAATGGAAATCGCTGTACATTTCCTTTAATGGATGGCCAAGTGCGAACAGGTCAGTGATCTTTGAGATATCCAACTCATGTGTAACTTATAATACTCCACCAGGAAGCTGCACACAGCTCACCTAGCAGTGTGCTGATGAACCATGAAATAAGATCCTACAGCTAGTGTCTCAAATCTCAATAGCAACATGCTTAACATTAGCACGGCAACATAATATTCAGCAACGTGACAGAACTAGTCAGACCCTCACTCAAGGCCCAAGCTCTGCTACAATATTAGCAAAATGGCTAAAGTGTAAAGTTTGCTAAGGTTATGATATAATTTACTTAAGCGCAATCATCCATATTATAGTGCTGTCTTCATTAATCATTAATCAAACTTCATGCTAACCTGCCAATTCCACATAGTTGACACCTACTGAATTCGTACTTGTAAGTGTTCCACTCCCCTTTGGGGCTGGGTGCACCATACAGTCTGTTATTTGAGAGCTGGTAGATTGTGCAATGCACTATTTGTAAAAAATTCACACTTGTGCAAATTAATATGCCATAACCCCCTAAGCAATAAGACCCTGGAGGTGTATAAACATACCAATTAAAATATAAATGGATGGTCCTGTCCACCTTAAGGCTGAGTTTCATTAATACTGTCAAAGCTCTGTGAAACTTCTGTGCGTTGGCATTAGCGCATCTGACGAGATGATGAAGATCAATGTCACCCAAACAGGCATTATAATATGGAAACCACAGAAAATCCTGCATTCTAGGCCAGAAACTTTGACAGTATTTCTATAAAAAAATGTCAGTGCTAAAAATCTAGTAAAATAGTTACTGTAGTAGCAGTATGTTCACATCTAGACAATTTGAAAACCCGTTTTCTTCACAGTTTCTACGACAAATAATTTATTTAACTTTATTTTCACAAAATGTTTAATAATTTTTTTCTGAAATTAACATAATAATGATCGCTAAATTCAAATCATGAACAAATTTACATTAGTTTTGGATTTTTGCAACTGTTATTATGGGGCAACTGTGTTATTTTGTTTGATTGGCTGTCAAACATAAACTTTGCAGCAAACACATTCTCAAGAATATTTGTTTTTATTCCACATGAATGTAGCTTGTAATCATCATTTATACATTTATTACAGTCATTTGTACATTTATCACAGTTATTTGTACATTTATCACAGTTATTATTATTATTATTTAATACTAGATGGGAAATAAGTGCACTCAAATAATGAGTTTCATACGAGCGCTGGTTCTTTGCAAGGTAGACGGTTGTTATTGAAACAAAACCTTTGCAAATACTGGCAATTTTGCAAACAGGATCCGTTGTCATTACACTTCATCCTTGGGCAGAATGGAAGCAGCGCAATGGGAACTATAGCAACATGTTCCCTCCACAATTTCTTGTTTTGTATCAGTGAGGAGTGCTTACGATTAGATTACTTGGAATTACAGGACTGTGACAAACCTTGCAGAGTGTGCCAATAAGTTGTTGTTTTAAGATGTCATTAACTTTAATCTATTTAAATAGTTGACAATTACATTTACATGAATCAGTAGTACAGACAAAAACTATAAATTCATTTAAAAACCACCTGGACATATTCAGGTCTAACTAGACGATTTTATATGACTCTGAAACACCATTAACAACTGGAACAGGAACTCTAGCATTATTGTTAGAAGATGAAGATCTGATCATTGAGGAAACACAAGATCCTACCATCAGAATCATCCTAAGGTAACCTAAGGTTAGGTATTGAATGCCACCTCACTCTCTTTTTTGAAGCTCTCTTACGTAGTACTAGTACTGGACCTAGCCTAACCTCAGGTATCCTAAGGCTAAGCCTAAGGCTAAGGTATAGCCCAAATCCTCCCCCGCTACTATGTATTTTTTTAATTAACACAAGTGCATTACCACTGAGCAGCAGTTTGCGTAATAAATAACTAAGCTACCGTTTACGACATCTTCAAGAGTGATTATGAATTTATGTGGACACAGTCATGACATTAGTGATTAGTTACCTACCCCTCTACTGGGCTCTACACACAACACACTCGACTCAACTTTCACCACGCTACATTGCCTCTCAATGGCCGAGTTGTTATGAGCGCCAACTTTTAACGACGAGATCATCAGGTAAGCCAATTCACCTATTCAGCCGGCTGAATAACTTTACATCGAATACTGAATTATACGTTCAAGTGCCGAAGTGACTCAATTAAATCCACTCACTGGCTCGGCCACTGGCACTACCCCGGTACCCGTCAAGCTGACAACCTACCCTGGAACATGCTGCGCCGTCTCGCTGCTAGACTGTTGACGTTTCGTTTCCTTGAATACACGTCCTCTCGACAACAACGAAATTAAAGCATTGTCGTTTCGGAAAATTAGTTGTCATACTCGTATCAGAGCCATGAATAAGTGTGCTCTATGACAGCGCGACTTCGACGCACGAACATGGCAGCACGTTGCCATGCAGAATAGTTGTGACATTGTGCGATGAGGGCGCCAAGTGCGTGGGCAGGTGCGACTATTGATCCCTAGAGGGCGTCTGTCCAATTAACAGTGTTGTTATCGTGAGGCCAGACCACTGATCTATATAAATCGTCCGCTTAGCTCCAATTATGAATAGACAGTTTTGACGCAGCAGTAAAAGCAGTAACGTGCATGTCAAATATATATTTTTGTGCATTTGCCCTTAATTACTATCTAATTTGCAGATGTTTTAATTTATTGTCTAAAAATGTAAGGCAAACATTATAAAGCACAATTAATTTGAAAATTAGCACAACTGTGCACTGATATAGAAATCGGCGCGCGTTTCGAAAATCGTAAGTTCTGCGAAGTATTACATGGGCGCGGTTGCTGGGGTAGATTTTAATATATAAATAATGTTAGCTATATTATTCTTGTGTAACCCTATACTCCAATTAGACCGTTGGCGTCTCGATCCTTGCAATCTTTCTAGCCACTTCGAGTCCACCATCTGTCCAGTTCTTGATGTTGTCAATTTTAATCCATCCCATTTTTCTTCTACCTCTTCGGCTTTTCGTGGTAGTTCTCCTTTTATGCTGGAAAGTACCAGACTATCTGCTTTTCTTTTCCAATGGGCAGTTTTCTTCTCTTAATGAGCATATCAAACCTTCTTCTTCATTAACCCCCCACTTTATATCTGACCCAGATGTTTGTCTTTTTCTGTATCAAGCTTTTTCTGAGCATTCTGCGCCATTCCCACACTTCGAGTGCGTGTATACGTTTCTCATCCTCTTTCTTAAGTGTCCAGGACGCACTGCCATGCTGAGCAACGCTCCATACAAGGGAGTATACAAACCTCTTCTTTCTGTTTATACTTAATGTCATCGTCTCTCCAGATGTTAACAAGGTCACTTGTAATGCTTCTCACTGTAGCCAGTCTTACTGTAATTTCTTCTAATGTTGGGTCTCTGCCTGCCTGCGATACTAATACTTATGTGCGTCTCTCTGTCTTTGCTGACATAGTCCACCTCTCGCATCCATGGAGGAGGTTGGATGATGTGGGTGCTATATTGAGATTAAGCTTGACTTAGAAGGTGATGTATCTGCTCTTCCCTTTTTGGGGAGCGGAATGATCATGGATGGAGTCCATTATTTGGGTCATTCCTTTGTTTTGCAGATCCTCTGGCATAATGTAGTATGGACCTCTATCATTTCAGGGCCGCCATGTTTAAGCAGCTCTGTTCGAATATTGTCGGTGCCTGTTTATTTATCTCCTTTCAGTGTGCCCATTGCCTCCTCCAGAGAGTATTAGTGATCCAAAACAGCTACCCCCATCTAGCATTCGACACGTGGGTATGACACAAAATATTCAGGTTAAACTGCACGTCGAGAAAACAAACATATATGTCAGAGATAAAGAGATAAAGAACGGGTTAAGGAAGAAGAAAACAACCATCTATGTCAGAGATAAAGAGATAAAGAGATAAAATACGGGTTAAGGAAGAAGAAAACAAACATCTATATCAGAGACAAAGAGATAAAGTACGGGTTAAGGAACAAGAAAACAAGCATCTATGTCAGAGATAAAGTACGGGTTAAGGAAGAAGAAAACAAACATCTATGTCAGAGATAAAGATATAAAGTACGGGTTAAGGAAGAAGAACATCTGCTGTGTTCCGCCAAGATAAGATAGCTGCATGGCTACGTATGGCCATTGGAAAGGATATGTGGGAGCATGGTGCTGCACTTAGAAGACTTACTAGGAGAAACAGAAGCGGTGTAAGAAAATGGGATGGACGGACGGTATCAACCGCTTGACGGATGTTGGACTCAAAGTTGCTAGAGAGGTTGCAAGGAGACGCCAGCGGTCTAACTAAGGCTATGGCTTGAGTCTATATAATATCGTCGATCATATCCCACCTAGCGGGTCGGTGGAATGTAGTGGGTAAAAGTCGCCAATTGAAGAACATACATTCAGACGGCAAAGTTCTGGGTTTGTCGAAAACACGATGATGCAGATTTGAAAACGCGTAGGTATTCTGGTAATGGCTGTAGACTATTTAATGAATTTCAACTGAGTGCCAAAACGGTATTTTCAGTTATAAAAATGTAACATTCTAGAAGACAGTGCTTATTTATTGCCTAAACTATATCTAGATATACATTAAACCTCCGTTTGTGGCGCGTTGTGTGAGAAACCAAGTAACTAAATCAGCACTAAGACACATACTTATACAATTAACAATATAGTCTGAGATGAGTGAATCATGGGTGGATTCTCCAAACATAGACCTGAAATGGTACATACTTACCAGTGCATTTTGCGCACATTGCGACACACTGTTATTCAAACAAAATTACTAGAAAATGATAGTGAATTTGTTGGCTCCTAAAATGTATTCACCTGCAAAAAATGCTTTACTGGCAGCCCCACTAGCACTGTGTCGCACATAACTTTGTGATTCTCACCAGAATGTCAAATCTAGAAGCATTTAATATAAAACATCTGGTATATAAAAAGAGGGTCACAGTGTGGTGTTAATTGTATAGTATTTTGTTTTTGAATACACAAAAAACTGTTTTCTTCCGTGACAAGGTGCCCATTATAAACTGCGCACTAATATATTAATGTTTCAGTGTAAAACAATTCACATTGTCAATAAAATTTATGTTGTTAAGACAGGCATCAGTATCGTAACATTAGCGCCGATCTACGAGTTCTTAAGCAAATATCTAGAGAGTGGCTGCGGTTAGAGCACCGAACTGCCAATTCGAGTCCACCTGCTGCCGTTTTGAAACGTGGGCAATTTCAACCAACCACTTTGTCTCAATTCTCTTTATACACGAGCACCCAGTGGGATTTGATTATAAGAACAAACAGCTTTCGCGCAGCAAGTGCAGCGTCGCTGGATTCTTAAAAGATAAGTTGAAATGGTCAAAGTAACGCGCTCCAGACAACGAATGTTGGAGGGCCGCGGTAGCAATTGAACCCTTGGCTTTGCTTACCTGGCACGTTGATTGTTGTTGATATCCAAAAATGTCACGTTCCTTGACATGATGCTCGGGTCAAAGCCAGATATGCAGTGCGTAGCTCTTGTGCGAATGCAATGGCACAATTACAACGGCAAACAACGTTCATAACCAACATTGCCAATGCATTCGATGAACAAACGAATCGGCGCAGGAGGGAAGTTTGCCTGCGTAGCAATGATTATGGTTTACGGCGACCACTCCTTCAGTTTAATACCACTGTGTGCATATCTGTGACAAAGACATGCACTCCTTCCATCATTTAATTAATTGGCGCAGAATTGTAGGTATTCATGAGTGAGATCACATTAAGGAGATACCAATTGAAATATCGGCATCCTGGTGATATGATTTAATTATGTCATAACATGGAGGACCTAGCTGTTGCCAGCAGGGTTTTTTTTTGAAGGGGTCAACAGAGCGAAAGAAGCAAGCCGGTGGTAGAGTTCCTGCCCCTGGAGGGGGTTAGAGGGCGAACTTACGAAGTTCCAAGAAAAAATGAAATTATGTTTTGAGATTCAATTATTTTATTTGAAACAACCAAAACATTCGAGAAAAATTTTTCAACATAAATATCACCGGCGTCTAGTTGTGGCCATGATGTCGCCTCGTGTACATCCGCCTTTTAAAGAGTGCTCCAACCGTGTCTCCTTCGTCGTGGAATGGATGTATGTGTGTTCTTTCGAGCTTTGAGAAGAAGTGCTCCGCTTCGGCCGTTGTGGTTGGTAATGTGGCGAGCATTCAAAACAGTATAGAAATGTTCGGGGAAAAGGCTCATTAGTGTTCCTGCGCAGATAGTACGTTGCTTACCGGGGCAATAATTTATTAAATGCCACTGTTTACAAAATACGAGTGATCGGCAGCTTCAGACCACACTCTCTTTAGAGATTCAGTAGCGAAAAGTCACCAGTTTTCCGGAATAGTCGCCGTGTTCGTTGTATTTGATGTTTGCCACCTCTTCATCTTACTAAGCGTCTCCACCATAAATCACGGTAACAGTCTTAGGCTTGGAGGAACAATAGTTGTATGCCGCTCAACAAAGTCGTACAAAGTTGTCAGAGCCTCTTTTCATCAGCGTCAGCAATGCATAATTTGAGCAAGCGTGCTATTTTGTTTATGTGTTTTGTACATACTTGTGTAAAATGCCTATATAATATCTTCACGTGTTGTTGAAGACTAGCAGTTGGCATTAGGCCTATATGACAGTTGTGGTACAGTGTGACACTTGTGACTTTTCCACTTTATAGTTTACACAATATTTGTTATGTACATGATTACGGTACAACCAGCCCACCGCTTACTATTCTGTGTGTAAGCGTCCGGCAATCCAATAGATTTATTCATGGATTGCCATGTTAACACCGTAATACAAATAGCTGTATTTGTTTTGTTGACGTAAATTAAACCAGGCACATCAGTTTTAATTGCATCGATTTAATAAGGGAGACATTCTCTAGACAGCAGCGAAGGAACCAAAAACATATTTTAAGCAATTGTGTTGTTTTGTTACTTGATCAAAAACACGATGAAATGCCTTTCCTTTTTTACAGCAGCCTGTGTATGCTCGATTGCTGGACAGATATCGCTTGCGATGCCTTCAGACTCATGCAGTACATGGCGCCATAGAAGCAATAACCAAGAGGAGCATCGTTTTGTAAAGTGGATGAAGCAATAGACTCTGTGTTGGCCCTGTGGGAGAGGTTGAATTACTAAACTAATGAATTACTTCAGGTGCGTTTCACAAACACGTGTGTGTACGCGACGTGCGGCGGTAAAATAAACCATATGTAATATTTTTAAGTATCACACCATTACAACATTTTTGCTGTTGTTTCAAAAGCATATAATACGAAGGCGGCCACAGTAATATTTGTTGCTTTCAGATTATTATAACCGTGTGGGCAGGATAGTTTTAAATGGATGTGACACTATGCTGTAACAACGTTGTACACAACATAATATGATAATTAAATAACAAAACAAAATCCTGCAGACAATACATGCTAATATAACGTCAGTTCTTGCTGCTGATCAGCCGTCAATGAGCAGACGATGAACAGAGACGAAGTGGTCGTGGCCAGATGATATTGTGAACTTGAGGTGTTGAGCTGACACACTGCCTACTGGCATCTCCGCTGTCTGGAGTTGGTTGTCCGTCACAGCCAGTTCTGTTGAAAAAGGTTACATTCTGTTATAACACAACCTAGCCTAGTAAACATTCCGTTCCTGTATTCATAATAAAATACTGAAACATAATTTCTGTCTTCAACCATATTTATTCATAAAACTTATAAATATAAAACTTCTTAATCAACATAAATTAACCTTTGTATTGCCTGCTGATGACAAAACTGAATGATTATATTACCAATGATTACAAGTTAATTTGAGTCTTTGGATTATAATGCAACTTATTTTCTCACTGAGAAACTTTAAATACAAATGCAATGTATTGATCATCATGTGACTGCTTGCCTAGCAACTAGGTCTGTCAAGCACACAAACATAATCACAGCTGTCGGATATTCAGGTGTACTTTGTATTGCCTTTATGGCCCAAACATTTGTTTTTGCAACAAATACAAAGTGCAATGCTTGCTTCAGCTAGAATAGTGTGTGGGAAAGTTTGATGTGGCAGATGTATGCCGACCTAGTAATGTAATATATTATACTAGCCAAGTTGTCCAGCATTGCATGGGACAAAAAGACAACTGCAAGAGCTGATGACTCCTTGCACTACCTAGTCAAGTTTTGGTAGTGCAATGCCAATGACAACTTCACCCCCCAAAAATCATTTACAACGGTCAGTTTCAAGAAGCGTTCAGTGGACGTTTGACATAGATCACGTAACAATGGCAGAAACAACTGTACATACTATTGTTCTGATTTATGCCATTTATACAAAACGTCCACATTGACGTAATACCCCACCCCCAGGAGTGTTTTAATGTACGAACCACCACCATGGCCCCCATACATGCTGAAAAATGTCCCATACATGTGAAACTGACGGAGATATGAGGGAACAGACAGACAGAGAGACTGAGTCACAAACTACTTTATAGACTAGCCTGGTTGCCCGGCGTTACACGGGACACAAAGTCAACCACTGCAAGAGCTTATGACTCTTAGCCCTATCCAGTCAAATGTTGGTAGAGCAATGCCAATTGCAATGACATCATTGTGCCACAAAAATCACATTTCTATTACAATTTGGATTAATGCTGGATTATTTTGTGTTAGACAATAAGACAACCAAGGCTATGAAGCCATGTACAGTTTACACAAATAACTTCATTGGTTCTTTGTATAATTTGGTCAGCAGAAGCAGTTCAAAGAAAAAACTCTAACAACAGATGTAATACACAGCACAACTGCATTCTACTATAAACTCGAAACAAAGCCACAAATCTGTGTGAGCAACAGCAAAGGACATATATTGGTATCACATGTTGTTATTATCTGGTTTGAACAAATCTGAAATGAGTCCTTGTGTCCCAATGATACTGGCTGACATGTTGTGGTGTAATATGTAGCATAATACGCCTGTACGCACTTCAAAATGTTTAATCGAAAGCAAATAGTTACGATGAAAAAATTTAATAGTAATAGATTCATATATAATCGAGACAGTAATAATTACTTTGCCTTCAGTATATAATAATAATAGCAACAGAAAGGAAACACAGTATGTAATAATAATAGCAACAGAAAGGAAACACAGTATGTAATAATAATAGCAACAGAAAGGAAACACAGTAATAGATTACATTGAATGTAATTGACTCCAGGATGGAAGTAGACGTTTTACATAAATCACATAACAACAGTTGAAACATGCATAGCGTTGCTAACAATTGCACGTACAGAACAACTGTTCTTATGTTTGAGTTACGTAATTTATGTCAAACATCCACATTGGTTCCTTCGATGCAATACCCTACCCTCAGAGAATTTTTAATTTGTTTTAATGTACCCGCCAGGCACAGCTACAACAAATCCAGTCCCATACATGCGAAACTGACAGAAATACGAGGGAACAGGCAGGCAGGCAGGCAGGCAGGCAGGCAGGCAGGCAGGCAGGCAGGCAGGCAGGCAGGCAGGCAGGCAGGCAGGCAGGCAGGCAGGCAGGCAGGCAGGCAGGCAGGCAGGCAGGCAGGCAGGCAGGCAGGCAGGCAGGCAGGCAGGCAGGCAGGCAGGCAGGCAGGCAGGCAGGCAGATGGAGGTCATGCTCATAATTAAGATTGTGACATCAGACTCTGGGTCAGTGAATTACTTCGACATGAGTGAATTACTTCGACATGAAGAATACTTTATATATTTAATTACGGTAAATGCAATACCTTTTTCAGTTAAGAGGGGTTTAAAATCCAGTGGTTCATTTTCTGTGCTTCTCTCTATTTCGAGACACTTCACTGAAAAGAAGAAACTATATTAGAAACACAAACATCATCAACAAGATTCAACATATCATTTTCTTGTCACAGAAGATGTTCACAGTCAAACACGCACCCAAAGAAACTCTTAAGTTCAACTACCAGTACATTACAATACAAGCTTTGCTAACAGTCACCATGTTACTAACACGCAGAGAGACAATGTGCTGATGCTACATTTTTCTTTTCAATTAGCTACTTTTATATATTTGGCTTCTTCTGGTAAAGGAACAAGACTACAGGTGTGACATTAAAACAATGCAGGTGGGGCTGTTTCCCATGCATATGACCAATAGGAGTGCATTGTGTTGGGACATAACCTGCAGGGAGAACTATTTGTAAAATGTCTTTCTGCTTACGCTCACAATAAGACTGCACCCGAAAAACACGAAGAATACAACACAGCATGCAATGCTTGATTGCCAACTTCATTAACTGTATAAAGAAAGAATACCTATGACATACCATTGTAGCAATCCAGCTGTAAAGTGTTGATGCTTTTCGTGGAGGCAAATGAGATGATGAATTCCTGTGGGAAGAGGCCAGTGCTTACCCAGAATGTATCCGTCTTCCTGGAAATTATGGGAATCCAATCAAACTTTGCTGTCAAGCAATGAGAACAACATATTAATTGCATTTGATTGATCATTTAAACACAGACCCAGTACTCCGTAATATGAAGAGTTTTAGCCAGAGTTAATCCAAATGTGTGTCTGAATAATGAGCTAAACCTATATGCACTCTTCAATCGTAGCCATGCATATTTTCCTGATTATCCTTTTGTTATAGTGAAACACCTAGATGACATAAGTTACTTTTGTTATAATGAAACACTTAGATGACATAAGTTACTTTTGTTATAGTGAAACACCTAGATGACATAAGTTACTTTTGTTATACTGAAACACCTACATGACATAAGTTACTTTTGTTATACTGAAACACCTAGATGACATAAGTTACTTTTGTTATACTGAAACACCTAGATGACATAAGTTACTTTTGTTATACTGAAACACCTAGATGACATAAGTTACTTTTGTTATACTGAAACACCTAGATGACAGAAGTTACTTTTGTTATACTGAAACACCTAGATGACATAAGTTACTTTTGTTATACTGAAACACCTACATGACATAAGTTACTTTTGTTATACTGAAACACCTACATGACATAAGTTACTTTTGTTATACTGAAACACCTAGATGACATAAGTTACTTTTGTTATACTGAAACACCTAGATGACATAAGTTACTTTTGTTATACTGAAGCACCTAGATGACATAAGTTACTTTTGTTATACTGAAACACCTAGATGACATAAGTTACTTTTGTTATACTGAAACACCTAGATGACATAAGTTACTTTTGTTATACTGAAACACCTACATGACATAAGTTACTTTTGTTATACTGAAACACCTAGATGACATAAGTTACTTTTGTTATAATGAAACACCTAGATGACATAAGTTACTTTTCTGTGTGACATGTGTTAAACAAATGTTTACTGTGTTTCCTAACTGTGACACCTGCTTCTGGGTCACATATCATGATTTAAGACCTGCACTCCTGCAGGCCTTATCCTGTCTGCTTCGAATCTTCATCAAACTGTTGTTTGTACAACAAACTTCACTCAAGATTTACAGGGTTTTACTTTGAGATGAATTTATGCATTCTTCCTATCAGGGTTGGGTTCAATTGTAATTGTCAGTAACAATACTCAATTACAATGACACAGCTTCATAACAGTTCAGTTGTAATAAAATTGTTTTAAACAATATATTACATGGTAATTGTAATGAATTACATGTTACACAATTACAACTGAACTCAAACTAATGTCACATCTAGTCTTATTTATATAAAAACTTCTCATCACTGAAAACCTAACCAGATGCCGCAGTGAATTTTTCAACAAGGTCAAGACACTGAACAACGTTACCGCCACCTGGACGTCAGACGACCGCATCGTGTGCCTCCTCTCCAGTGGAAGGAAAGTATCTATTACCACCGTACAAGACCTCCACCAACTGGACCAGCAGTGAAACCTCCTAATCGAACAACACAGTGTCACCCTCTGGACTCTATTATGGCGAACAATGGATATATGGATTTATCCAACTGTGATAACACCAGTGAAAACGACGTTAATTTTTAATAATATATCAAAATCTGTGCAAAACTGTGAGTACTTTACAGACAGTGAACTGATCAGTTTATATACTAACTTGAAGCAAAACTCAACTTTTTCTACACCAGCTGTTAATACACGCAGCCTACGAAAAAACTTTTAAAAACTGGAACTGTGCCTAGATACACATTTCATTTGATTGCATAGGGTTAACCGAGACATGGCTTACTGACCATGATGACACTAATTGCTATTACATGAACGGTTATACTCTTCATTACGTATCCCAGACAAGAAGGGAGAGGAGGTGGGGTTGGCATTTACATATCCAACAAACACCTATATAAAATTAGACTTGACTTAATGAAGAGATATGACCGTAGTCATTATGAATCCATCTTCATTGAGATAAAAACAAACAACAATATCTTCATAATAGGTTCTATATATAGACCTCCAAATACTACCATAGATAGCTTCAATGGTGAATTACTTAGTATCTTAAACTCAATATCTTGGGAAAATAAAAACAGTATAATAATGGGGGATTTTAATTTAAACTTAATTAATACCAACTCATGTCAAGTTAATGATTTCACCAACAATATGTATGCAACTGGATTCTATCCAACAATCAGTAAACCAACGAGAATTGCTAATCACTCGGGTACAATAACAGATAATATATTCACCAACATAACACAACACAAAATCCACTCCGACATTTTATACACTGACATATCCGACCACCTCCCAATATTCAACATTTCTGATATTTGTAACCTCCCACTTAAACCAGGATACAAAACACTGTACAGACAAAATAAAAGTGAAAAACTTAGCGAAACTCAAAAAAAAATTAAAGTGGATAAACTGGGATGATGCCTATAGCGAATCTAACCTAGATGCCTCATACAACGCATTCATAAACACACTTAATACATTAATTGATGAATATCTCCCGATTAAAAAAATAAAAATTAGAGACAATGCCAGCTCAGAATGGTTGACCAAGAGAATATTAACCTTAAGCAAACACAAAATGTTTTACATAAACAATTTAAAATGAGCCCAACAGTTGACAATGAAACAACCTACGAAACATATAAAAATAAACTGACACATATAATCAGGCTTTCAAAGAAAAATCATTATAAAAACAAATTTTATCTCCAAAAAGTCAAGGAAGTCATGGCAGCTAATTAAAGAAGTCTTGAAATGCAAACCAAAAGTAACAAATCCGAGCACAAGTTTCACTTGGACGGCTCAGAAACTTCAAACCCAAAAGACATAGCAAACGAATTTAATGATTATTGTATACATGTCGCGTCAAATCTTGTTAAAGACATACCCACTACAGGAGATGACCCAACTGAATTTGTTCAAACAAATACTAATAGTTTTTTCTGCCGACCCACAACCCCTGAAGAAATTGTTTCACTATTGCGCAACATTAAGTCTAACACGTCTAGTGGTTTTGACAATGTTGAACCACATATTATGCGAGAAATAAGTCCCCAAATAGCTCCTCTACTATCGCATATATTCAACAACTCATTTTCTACTGGAGTGGTACCACGTCAACTAAAAATAGCAAAAGTAATTCCAATACATAAAAATAATGATCCGAATAACTTCTGCAACTATAGACCAATCTCAATTCTGCCATGTTTCTCAAAAATTCTGAGCATCTTATGTATAATCGACTCGAACGCTTTCTCAACCAGTCCCACATAATATCAGAAGTCCAATACGGTTTCAGGAAAAAACATTCCACTTACATGGCTCTAATAAATCTCATAGATAAAATATCAAGTGGAACCGATAGCAACTCCTTCAATATAGGTATATGTATTGATCTATCTAAAGCCTTCGACACCATAGACCACAATATACTATTCCACAAATGTAACTGCTATGGTATTAGAGGGCACATACTTACATAAGACAGTGATGTGTGGTGTGCCATAAGGCTCTATAGTAGGGCCACTATTATTTATACTTTACATCAACGACCTTTGCAACACTTCAACTATTATGAAGTTCACTCTTTTTGCAGATGATACCAGTATGTATCATTCACATGAAAATTTTACTTCACTCATAGATAAGGTTAATAATGAAAATAAAAAAATAACAGTGGTTCCACACAAATAAACTTTCCCTAAATATAAAAAAACGAACTATATTATATTCACATCAGTAATCATCTCATCTCAAGCAATACAGATTAACAGATCGGCCATCCCTCAGGTTAACATCACCAAATTTCTTGGTGTGTATATAGACGAACACTTAAATTGGTCAATGCACTTGAACAAACTGGCAACTAAACTTGCACAAAATATTGGCATACTCTGCAAACTTAAACATTTCCTCCCCTCATACATCTTAAAAATGAGTTACTGTTCTTTAGTACTTCCACATCTACAATATTGTACTCTAATATGGGCTAATACATACTCTACAAAACTTAACAACATCAGAATGCTGCAAAAAAAGCTGTTAGGATCATTAACAACTCTGATGACCTTGCTCACTCTGAACCGCTATTTAAACAGAACAATTTACTAAAAATTGAAGATATCTACAAACTGTAGCTAGGGCTACTTATGTACAAGCATTCTCGTCAAGCACTTCAAACAGCATCTCAATACTATCTCAAAGGAATACTGAAATCCACAAATGCAATACTAGGAACAGCAATGGTTACTTTATGCACGAAGCACGGACAAACACACAGAAATTTACAATTAAATACTCTGGGCCCTTGTTCTGGAATTCCATACCGGAACACATACAGAAGTCTACATCAGAAAGCCAATTTAAAAACAAGTTAAAACAACGCCTGATCTCAACATACAGCAACATGTTCTAATTTCCCACTTAGACTTGATTCGGGCTCAACATGTTCTAATGAATCATCACTATATTGTTCAACTATCATTTTGCCTCACATTGTTATATTGTGCTAGAATGATGGATAACAACCACTTGTAATTTTCTATATGCGTCACATTTACTATTATTAACATATTTTTTGCATATACTAATGAATATTCACTGGGGCGCAATAGCATACCGGTTAGAAGGCCGGACTCTCAATCGAGAGAACCCGGTTTCAAATCCCACTGCGGTCGCTTCGAACCTTTGGCAAGTTTGATCACCCCACGTTGCCACAGTTCACTCAGCTGTACAAATGAGTACCTGGCGATACAGACAGTGGTGGATATGTGAACGAATAGCCTTCGCGCAGCAATTGCAGCGTGGCTGAATACTTCCCAAAGAAGTTGAGATGGCCTTGGAATGAACAGGTCTGCCAGGGGGTGAAGTGTAAAGCGCTTTGAGCAGTCCTATGGACCGGATACAGCGCTATATAAGAACGTACCTTTACCTTTACTATATTGTTCAATTAACAAGTCGTTAGATTGTACTAGATTGCTGGATTAAGATGCCAAGTTGTAATTTTTTATTTGCTTCATATCTAGTATTATTGACATAATTGCCAACTTGCAGCATCATTCCATGACAAGATTACTATACGTAATCATGTGTGGTTCTCGCAATAAGCCCCTTGGGGTTTCCAGAGAATCTCCTGAGTTACTAAATCAAATTATTTATGACCATACCTGTAACAACATTGTAAATGAGTAACTAAATAAACTCACATTGATTGATTAAAACAACATATTATTTATATAAAACAACATATAGAAGAATGTTTATCACAAGTTGAATGCATCAGTGTTAACAAATACTTGTCCATTTTGTATGCCTTGAATCTAGGTCAAGAGAAGTTTGTAATACTAGTGTTACTGAAATTGTGTTGAGATGCAGCTTTTTACTTGTTAGATGTTCCTAAGAATATCTAATTATCTAAGAATATGACGTCATATATAGCACACATAAAAATTACAATTAATACTGAAACATATGTATAATTAGACGCAATGATGCACGGAGTTTCGGTGAAACTGAACGACGCCTTGTCATACGCATCGATTTTACAGTAGCCTTTGTGCTACGCGTAGGAGATGGCGATGTTTTTGTTTAATTCTTTTGTAATTTTTTTTCGTTTTGAGAAAGTAAATCTAAATGTGCTTTTTGGCCACGTGACATGTGTATATGTATAGTAGATATATGAGAAGTTTGGGTGCTCTAGGTAGTCGTTTTCATGGTTAGGTCAGAAAGTAAAAGATCGCCCAATACTGTACTGTGCCCAACCTTCGAGCGTTACATCGTTATCGTTGTCATCGACGCCGAACACAAGTTACAACACAACTCACGCAGCTTGAGTCAGGACAATCTTTATCTTACCCATCTATGATATTCTCGGGAGGATAATTTTCATCACACGAAGTTGCCAGAACGACTGTGGCTCCTTCACTCGCTAGCGACTCTTCTGGCATGTTCGTTTAATATTTTTACTAAGAACTATGGCAATAGTAAAACACCTGTGGCTGCGCCGACGCTTTTTTGTTTCCCAGGAAGTATTCATTTGCGACATGCGCATAACTTGGCGATGCAGTGTCGCCCTCAGTCGGACATTTGTATAAACACTACGAACTCAAATTTTTTTCAAGAACTCTCTTAATTTCAGTTGCATACATTTGTAAGTAAGCCCAACTGTGGATAGTGTTTCCATTGAAAATGTGCATAGGAACAGTATAACGTTCTTTTTGTTTGAAACTATGTTACGTATCAAGTGGACGTACAGTGGCAATAGCTTAACACCCTGCATGTAGACCTGTACGTCTTTGTGGGACCCTCTACTAGATGAGCTAACTGTTTTTACTCGTTACACCAGCGTTCGAAATTAGGTGGATATGTGGGGGTCCATGACCCCCATAAGGCACGAGGGACCTCCCATAAGAAAGAAAAATGTAAGCTTGGGGGTCCTACATTTTATCGTTGTAATTACCCTTCCACTGTTGAAACTGTTCTGCAAGTGAGGCTTCTCTGGTTCGTCTGTGCTAGAATTCGATCATTCTGTTGGTAGTTTAGCTGATTCATTCAGCCCACTCTATTGCCATTCAGCTTATATATGTTAAAAACATCTTAAATCATTCCACTCATATCATTGATATTCTAAAATATGAAATTGAGAGTATCATCGATAAATTTGTTCCCTTCCAAAAACAAGGAAAACGGTGTAGAAAGAAACACTTGTCAAAAGAGGCTATTAGAAAAATAATGCTAAAACAAACTATGTGGAGGGTTTATAGGCGTACCAGAAAGGACGAAGACTTTTCAAGATAAAAAGAGGCACTTAATGCAGCTACAACTGAAATCAGACAATCTAAAAGAAGCTATGAGCAAAAATTAGCATGTAACATAAAAAATGACAGCAAGAGTTTTTATGCATATGTCAGGAGTAAACAAAACGTACAAGACAAGGTTGGACCTCTAGAAGACAGAGCTGGAAATATAATATCACAGGGGTTTTTAATGGCAGAAGACCTAAATGGTTACTTCAGTTCAGTGTTTACCAAAGAAGATATTAGTTCATTACCAGTTGCTGATGCTAAATTTCAGGGGGCTGAATCTGACTATTTAGGTCCGTTAGTTGTAACTCCAGAATTGGTAGCTAAGAAGATAAAGGCAATGAAGAATAACAAATCACCGGGAGTGGATGGGATTCCTCCAAAATTACTAATGGAAACAGTAGAACAAATCAGTATACCACTTGCAAGAGTATTCAACTTGTCATTAAAAGAGGGAGTTGTTCCGTTTGAATGGAAAGAAGCAAACATTATATCATTATTTAAAAAGGGTTCGAGAAATAAGTCAGAGAATTACAGACCAATGAGTTTAACGTCAGTGATTTGTAAATTATTAGAAAGGTTAATTAAAGACCATATGGTGGACTTCGTCATTAAGCATAAATTATTAAATTCATCTCAACATGGATTCCTTAAAGCGAGGTCATGCTTAACAAATATGTTACGTTTTTTGGAAGAAATCACTAAGTGGATAGACGTGGGATCGCCAGTAGATATTATCTACTTAGATTTTCAGAAAGCTTTTGACAAAGTGCCACATCAAAGATTACTACTTAAATTAAAAGCCGATGGTATAGGGGATAGCATAACTGACTGGATAGAACAATGGCTGACTGACAGAAGACAACGAGTTGTAGTAGATGGAGAAGTTTCAAATTGGAAATCGGTTTTGAGTAGGGTACCTCAAGGATCAGTATTAGGACCTATATTATTCTTAATTTATATCAATGACTTGGACGACAGTATAACAAGTAACGTACTGAAATTTGCGGATGACACAAAACTGTTTAGAAAGGTTAATACTGATGGTGATAAACAACATTTACAAAACAATCTAGACAGATTAGTGAAATGGTCTGAGAAATGGCAGATGTTGTTAAATTTTGGGAAATGTAAATGCCTACATACAGGACATGGGAACTTGAATGTAAACTATAAAATGGGAGATACTGTTCTGGGTACTACTGTAAAAGAAAAGGATTTAGGAGTTACAATAAGCGCTGATAGGAAAGTTTCAGAGCAGTGTGGTATTGCAGCTTCAAAGGGTAATCAAATTCTTGGATTGATTAGAAGAAACATAACATACAATGGAAAAAAGTTAATTATACCTCTTTATAAAGCAATAGTTAGACCTCATTTAGAATACTGTATACAAGCATGGAGACCATATCGTAAGAAGGATATAGATACGCTTGAACGCATACAAAGGAGAGCAACTAACGTGATTCCAGAACTGAGAGACCTTAGTTATGAAGAACGCCTGAAAGAATGTGGTTTAACAACTCTAGAAACAAGGAGGTTAAGAGGGGATCAGATTGAAGTTTTTAAGATATTGAATGGGTATGAAAATATTGATAGAAATATGTTTTTCTCACTCAAGAAGGATAGCAGAACTAGAGGACATGATGTAAAATTAGTAGAGGATCAATGTAGATTGGACATCAGGAAGCACTCGTTCTCACAGAGGACAATAAATGAATGGAACAAATTGTCTACAGATTGTGTAACTGCTAGCAGCGTGAATATGTTTAAAAACAAGGTTGACACATATCTCAGGAGGGCGGGCTATAAGTAGAGGAACATTGTTGGACTCTCGGTAAGCCAATGGCTTCCTTGTCCACTTGCCATCTGGGCCTTTGGCTTGGATGGCAAAACTTGTTAAATCTTGTTAAATCTTGTTAAATTGAAACTACCTGATCACTGGACCGTGCTCAAGTCTCAAGTGGTTATAGTCCAAACAGCCCAAACTTGGGCTAACTCAGGAGTTTGTGGTGGACTGTGCGCATGCGCTGTGAGTGGTACATTCGACTAAAGGACTATAATCTTTAATGTTGCTGAAATAGTTTTTATCTGATAGTTTTGTTTATTTTATGTATAGGATGTTAAACGAACATTTTTAATAGGTTGGTTATGTGTATGGATACTGTCGTTGTCTTGCAATATGCACACATAGACAGTCTCTGTCGTAGATGGGATTAGATTATCGCCAAATATATTTCATAACAACAGCATTAATTTTGGCATTATATCGCACACTATTTATTGCTTAATTCTCATTGGCTGAAAAACCAAGCTGGTCACTAGAGGGCAGCAGCTAAAGCAGCCTGCTCAGTTTATGACATCTCCCTCTAAAATAAAATGTACTTCAATTACAGTCTGTCAAAACTTAGCCAAAGAGAGATGTTGGTAAACATGTCCACACGATGACATGGAACATGACATCAAACAATATTGCTTGCAAACGAAGTAGCATTCTAAATTAGGGTTATTTAACATGATTATCTGAATGTCAACAAATGTCATTTCCCAGTTTTAGGCAGAGGTTACTAGCACTTGTCAGCCTGTCGGGGTCTGGTCTTTACCACCAGCACTTGCTTCTAATCACAAACGTATTCAGCTCCAACGGCTTCCTAATAATCCTTCCTCGAGACGTTTTCTGAGGTGTTGGTGTTGTCTTTGTTTGAGTTTGGAACACTCTGGGTGGCGTCTGTTATCGACGTGCATCCTCGTGAGTCAATTGCCGGGGTGCATTCGACGACACGTCGACAGGAGCGGTTGTTTCAGATTGTTTCTCAGCAGTGTTCATGAGGTGTCTGCGGTTTCTGCGATATTCTCGGCCTTCGCGAGTGACAATATAGGACCGTGGATGTCCTTCTTTCCGCATCACCACTGCAGGTTCCCAAACGTTTTCGTGTCGCACACGCACCACACTGCCTGGCTGCAGTTCCGTCAGCCGCTTCGATCCTCTGTCATAGTATTGCTTGTACTTGTCTTGACGTTGCTGCAGTTGGCATTGAGCACTGACAACGTGTGGTGTCAACAATCTTGATCTTGCTGGCAGCTTGGCACGGAGCATGGGACTCATTAGCATCTGCGCTGGCGAGAATAATGCACCTGTTACTGGCGTGTTGCGGTACTCCAGCAGTGCTACATACGGGTCTCGTCCTTCGCAGTCCGCCGTTTTCAAGATGCGTTTCAGTGTTTGCACCGCACGTTCACTCTGTCCGTTTGACTGTGGAAAGTTGGGGCTTGACGTAGTTAACTTTATGCCCCAGTCTCTGCCAAAGTTGGTGAATTCTTGGCTTGCGAATGACATGTTGTCACTCATCATCTCTTCTGGAATCCCGTGTCTGGCGAAGATAGATTTGAGATGGATGATGACGTTTGATGCAGTCTTGTTTTCCAGCAGTGCAATTTCAGGATACTTTGAATAACAGTTAACCGCAACTATGCAGTCGTGACTCTTGAATGTCATTATGTCAGCTGCGACCTTCTGCCAAGGTCTTTCCAGAACATCATGTGGAATTAGTGGTTCCTTCGGGTTGCTGGCTCTGAATTTGAGGCAGATGTGGCATCTTCCCACAATCGTTTCCCACAGAACCGTTCATCCACGCGTTTTGCACATGTCTGCACCTTGATGACTTTCATGTATGAGCTGTAACATGTGTTGCCTCAGTTTCTTGGGAACTACTATTCGATCTCCCAGGAATAGTAGTCCTTCTGCCTCATGCAGTTCGTTTCTCACATTCCAGTAGTGCTGCAGCTCTTGCGGAAGTGATCCCATTTTCCTTGGCCATCCTCTTCTGATGGTGAATTTCAACTGTTGCAGTGTTTCGTCTGTTCTAGTCGCTTCCTTTAATTTGCCCATTTTGTCTGTGCTGACCTGCAAGTTATTGACAAGACTTTGTACCATAACTTCTACATCTTCCGCCGCGCCGCACGATGACTCACCCTTTATAAACGCCCTTTATCTCTGCAACAGCAGCATCATTCGTTGCAATCATGGGGAAGCTTTTGCGATTGGCTTCTTCAAGATCGATTCTAACGGTCTGTGATCTGTGTGTACTTCGATGCTCTTCCCATAGACATACTGATGAAATTTGGCGCACGCAAAGCAGATTGCTAACATCTCTTTCTCAATCTGAGATAAGTTTTCTTCAGCTGATGTTAACGCGCGTGATGCGTATGCTACTGGACGACCTTGTTGGAGAAGGCATGCTCCAAGTCCACGTTGGGAAGCATCAGCTTGGACAGTTACAGTCTTGTTTACATCGTAATACTGGAGTGTCGGTGCACTTGTGAGTGCAGTCTGGATCTTTTCGAGAGCCTGGTCATGTTCATGCTGCCAATCCCACTCAGTATCCTGATTCAGCAGTGAACGTAGTGGGGCTGTGATGGCTGATTCATTTGGAATGTACTGCGCTAAGTACCGGACCATGCCAAGCAGTCGTTGCAAGTCAGACTTGTTCTCTGGCTTTGGCATCATGACAATAGCCTCCACCTTGGCAGGGTCAGGCTTCAAGCCGTCAGCTGCAACTATGTGACCCATGTATGTCACATTTGGCACCTTAAACTGTACTTTGGTCTTGTTGAACTTGACATTCCTTTCACTAGCCCTTTGCATGACCTTGCGAACAATCGCGTCATATTCGGTTTCATCTTTGGCCGAGATGATCGTGTCATCTGCGATGATTCGGATCCCAGGAATGTCAGCAAAGGATTCTTCGTTTCGCTTTTGCATTACTTCGCTGGCTGAGCTGATTCCAAACGGCATACACTTGAATCTCTTCCTCCCCCATGGAGTGTGGAAAGTACACAGGTGTGATGACTCTTCAGTCAGCTTCACATGCCAGTACCCATCTTTCATATCAATCACAGTGAAGATCTGCTTGTCACCTAGATGACTCTGCACATCGGATGGTATAGGTATCTCATACCTCTCGCGCTTGATGGCTTTGTTCAATGGCCTTGGATCTAGACATATTCGCAACGATCCATTCCGCTTCTCAGTGATGACCAGATTGTGGACCCAATCAGTTGGCTCATTTACGCTGGCGATTATCCCATCACGTTCTAGCTTGTCTGATGTCTCTTTCAGCTGCGTGTGCTTAGCGAATGGCACCTTGCGAGGTGTCTGGATGACAGGAGGCACACTTGGATCTAGTTCGATGTGGTACTCTTTCTCAAACATGCCAGTACCAGTGAAAATGTCTCTCTACTCAGTGAGTAGATCTTCCTTCATCAGTGGCTTGTTGTCGTGAGATGCTACACCGTCAATGCGAACGTGCTGCACGAGGTTCATGGATTGGCATGCATCCTTCCCAAGTATAGCAATGTCCCGCAGTATCAGTGACGAAGAACTTCATTTAGAATTTTATAGAAGGTTGTGGCTTGTTTAATGATACGTCTTCATTCGAGGGCTGGCCATCCAAGGGCAGTAATTAGATCTGCTGGATTTGTGTTCCGTCTGTAATATTTTTTAACAAATCTGGCAGCAGAGTGTTGTACTCTTTCAAGGCTTTTAACTTGTGAAAAGGTGTGAGGATTCCATATGGGTGAAGAGTACTCGAGTTTTGGCCGGATTAACATGTTGTAGGCTGTTTGTTTAACTTCGTGTTTACATGGGCCAAGAGTTTGCTTAATCACGCCTAAAACTTTCGAAGATTTTGAAGTTATGTAAGTGACGTGATTTGTCCAGGTTAATTTTGAATCCAATTTTACTCCGAGTACTTGTGTGGGCTGGGTTTAGTTTTAGTTCGCCATTTGTCTGACCATGTTTGGAGTTGGCTTAGGTCAGTTTGGAGAATGTCGTGGTCGGTTTTGGAAGAAATTTTACGATATATAATACTATCATCTGCAAAAAGGCGTATAGAAGATTTGATGTTCCCATTTATGTCATTTATGTAGAGTAAGAAGAGGACAGGTCCTAGAACTGAACCCAGTGGGACACCAGATGATCATCATGCAGAAACTCGCGATTATGTAGATACAATGTACTCAAATGCATTTTTGCCTCGAATCACAAAGCCTACCAGAATAATACCAACCTCAGCTACTTTAATAGACAATATTTACAGCAACGACATTCTTGGAGAAAACACTCAAATGCAAGGAATAATATATACAGACATTTCTGATCACCTACCAATATTTTTGTTAACCAAACTAAATAATAATACAAAGGATGATACAATAATTAAGACTAGATTATATTATGATCAAACCATTGCCATTTTCATATGTAGCGTAGATAAAATAGTTTGGGATGATGTTTATGAATGTCAGGATCCCAAAGAAAGCTACAAGATGTTCTTAAATAAAATAACACAGACATATGATAAAGCATTCCCACTTGTTAAAAAAAACAGAAAGAAATATAAACCCTGGATTACCAAAGAGTTTAAAAAATCCATTAAAAAAATTATACAAGTATTACTTGAATATACCTACAATATTTAATGAAACCAATAATAAAAAATATAAAAATAAACTTATTAGCATTGCGGAAAGGTACCATTATCATAAGGAATTTCATAAACGATGAGGCAATTTACAAAAAACGTGGCAAATTCTGAAGGACATTATAGGCAAAAAGACTGTATCCTTATGTCATCGAGAATTCCTAGTTGATGACAAAATTATTTAAGAAAAAAATTGCTGATAAGTTTAATGACTATTTCACAAACATAGGTCCCGAGTTGGCTAAAGGAATACCAGAAGTTACCGAAAAGGATTATTCATGTGGAACTTTTAAAAACTATGTTTTTAGCACCTGTAACTACAGATGAGATAAAAGGAATTATTGAAAAATTAAAAAGTAGCAGTTCTGGTTGGGATGGTATCAAATGTAACATTATTAAGCAGACATATCCTAACATGCTTAAACCATTATGTAATATTATAAACTTATCATTCAAAAAGGATGCGTACCAGATCAACTAAAATTAGCCAATGTAGTTCCAATTTAAAAAAATGGAGATGCTAAACTAATAGCAAACCCATCTCATGTCATCTCTGTGCTGCCAGTATTTTTCAAAGATTTTTGAAAGACTAATGTACATTAGATTAACCAAATATGTGACTAAAAACAACATTTTATTTAACTCTAAATTTGGATTTAAAAAAGGTCACTCCACATACATGGCTTTAACAATACTAATTGACAAAATAACCAAAGCTATCGATAAAAAAACCCATATAATTGGACTATTTCTAGATTTTGCTAAAGCTTTTGACACTGTTAACCATAACATCTTACTAACAAAATTAGCTCATTATAGAATTAGAGGTAATGTACCACAAGGTTCAATTCTGGGGCCTTTACTATTTCTCATAATCCATAAATAATCTAAGTGCTGTATCTCAAATCACATTTCCTATTGTGTTTGCAGATGATACAAATGTCTTAGTACAAGGGGAAAACTGGAAAAAAAATGGAAAACGATTTAAACATTGAATTAAAAACGCTAACAATATGGCTTAAAACTAATAAACTTTCATTAAACATAAAAAACACATACAATTTAGCAATACTCACAGAATAAGAACCAGACATAATAAAATCTACATAGATGGGACAGAAATAGGTACTATAAATTATACAAACTTTCTAGGAATAGTAATAGACAACAAACTAAACTGGAGTGAACATATAAAACATATATGTAGCAACATATCAAAGAGTATTGGCATAATTAATAAGGTAAAATACAAGCTGGACATGACAATTCTGACAAATTTATATTATTCTTTTATTTATCCATACATCACTTACCGTAATATATTATGGGGAAGAGCCCCGAAGATATACCTGTCCAAAATTCATGTATTACAGAAAAGATTAGTACATATAATTAGTCAAGTGGGTTTCAGAAATCACACTCAGCCATTATTTAAAAAACAACATTTTTTTAACATCTATTAAGTAAACAAGTACACATGTTGTAACTTTATGTCTCAACCCAACAGGGGTATGTTACCAGAAATATTCAATGACATGATTACTTTAAATGTCTCTCCACATAGTCATAACACAAGGCAAGGAACAACTTATAAATTACCATATTGCTATACAAAAATCAGACAAAATACATTGGTATATACTGGTTCCAAATACTGGAATACTATAGTGATAAAGAATCATCTTGAAGATTGCACATCGTTTCAAGCCTTTAAAAAGAGAATCAAAGCACTTATTCTTTATGAATGTTGAATTTTAATAGAAGGTAATAGTTTCATACAGCTAATATATATATATATACGAACTGTTTCGTCATGAAGACAATAAAATCAGTATCATTATCACCGACGTGCGATGCCCATCAATTTTGACTAAGATAGCCATGTATTCATGCGCCTATGTGGCCCATAGCAGAAAAATTCCCATAAATCCCTCGGTCTGTTAAGCTCTAAAAATGCACTATTTCACAGCCAATAGCTTCTACAAACAAACCTGTGAATACGCATGCTCAATTGCACTTATGTCACATCATATGAATTGTTTAAATTCACATATCGCAATTTAATAGGCCCTACATTCGTGTGAAACAATAAACAGGAAGGTCAACTGTGGTCTTACCCCTGATGAGTGCGTGTTCTGTGGTTAAGGGCGCCATCTGTTGGGGGTCTGCAGTAATGCCACCGATGAGTGTCTAGTTGAGGTACATTTTACCTTTTACTTCTCAGAATTACAGTGTACTGCGTATGCAAGAAGTTATTATTAAATTCATTTATTTAAAAAAAATTGTTGGCCGGTGACATGATACCACGAGAATTAAGACGCCAGTGCAACAATGGAGAGGATACAAAGCTTCGAAGAGATCAGAACAAGCGACTTGTGATGATGATACCGACGATGCAACTTCGACTCCTGTTCGAAATAAGAAAGCGATGACCGGACGCAATGCACTTAGGCGCCAAACGCAATGTACACAGGCGACCAATTGCTTAACCGCTCGCAGTTGTATCGGATGCGTGAGAAGAAGTGCCTCATCTTGCAGGCTGTGGTGATGGCAAACATCCGGCAACGATACAAAGAGGCGCGGACCAATCGCGGAAGAACGCTTATGCTAACCTCTGCGCAAGTAAGCTCTTGACTAGGTACTACGCACTTGATGGAGGATGTACTCGGAATATCTTCCAGACGTCTGCGAGCGTCCACGTCGTCACCTACGTCACGGGGCCACACGCATGCGATAAGAAGGATATTGCGACGCAAACGTTTGGTGCGAAAGTTCTTCATGTCGGATGAGGTCTCTCGCATGCTCCCGGGGAAAAGAACACAGTCACACAGAACAAGTTGATAAAACAGAAGAGGGTATTGTGTGATACCTTGCAGAATCTGCACGCCCGCGTCAGAGACACACAACCGATGTGCACCGTCAGCTATCCGTCATTCTGTCGGATGCGACCTTTTTGGGTCGTCTCGCCAACTCAAACACCTGTTTGTGCCTTACACACGAGAACATGGCTCTACTGCTCGCTAAGCTCAATGATCTTAATGATCAACGGTTGTTCCTGAGATGGTGGTTTGTGACATATGACATATCTAATCAGAGTTGAATGTAGGTGAATGTGCTACATGCCGCGATTCATCAATACAAATCAATCATAATGTTGACCGGGCGGCATCGGCAACGTGGGAGATTTGGAAAAGTGTCATAGAGGATCGTGAGATATGTGGTACGAAGACGCAGGTGACGATAAATAAAAAGATCACACCATGCACAACGGCACGATATATGAACTTGTTGAGGCTGCCAACATGCTAATACCAATATTCAAGCGTCACCATTTTAACATGAAGCATCAACAAGCCTACTAAGCGAACCTGAGGTGTCACCTCCAAGATATTGAATGCATGGTGCATGTCGACTACGCCGATAATTATTTTGTCAAGTCCGCGAGAGAAGTGCAGTCGGCGCACTTTGGTGCGTCACATCGACAAAATCACGCTACATACGGGGGTGTACAACGTGGGCAAGGATGTAGAAAAGACGTTCTGCAAGCTCTCAAAAATACATACCTCGGTCCCGCTGCGGGACGGTGTCGTCTACAGGCGATCCTGACGGAGATCCGGAGAGTTCACCCTGCAGCGACGACAATCCACTTCTTCAGCGTTGGACCGATGTCCCAGTACAAGCAAAATGGCAACTTCGTCCTTTTCGCCAACACCCCTTTGCAGTCCGAATTATCTCGTGGTAATAATAATGGGCATGCGAGACGGGATACTATGTTTGATCGCATAGACTTGCACTATGGCTAGTACATTTCACGTATTTAGGTCAAGTATATCTGTTCAAAAGGTATGTACATATGTATGCGTATTGCCATGGTATCGTCAGTCTTTACGGATGATCATCTATACATTCGGTAGTCTGTAGCATCTTCTTGCTTCAGTACATCACATCGTATAGCGTATGTTCGGGCATGTATGTATTCGTACTGTAACACATTTCTAAGCAATACCACTGGGTGATATCAAGCCTAAACAGTGCACATTTTCTTAACGCAGCGACGTGGAACTTCCATGAGTCCAGTCACGGTAAAGGAATCCCACGTGGCGTCGGGGCAATCGTGAAACGACTTGCAGACGCGGCTGTACTTCACGGAAAGAACATCGAGAATGCGTCGTCTCTGTTAGAGAACGTCACGACGGCTATAGCGCCGTATAGAGGTTGCTGATCTGCCTGCGCTCACGGAAAGCTATACTTATAAGTATGTTGTCGTCAACTAAGAGGGGCGTGCATATCCCGGTGTCGTGTTGACAGATGACGCAGGTGATGTCGAGGTGCGGTGCATGCATCGAATATGAAACAATCCATTCTTCACCATTAAGACATATGCTAATCGGTGGCATACGGCATGTGATATCTATTTTGTAGGTAGACTGTCTTTACACGGGATAACTGTTTCAGTATTGGTTCTTATTTCCATGTCGTCACGCTCCGTTCCATGTCGTCACAACACATTCCATGTCATCACACACTATGCAGATTTATTTAAAATTAATGTTTACAAAACAATATAAATATATAGTAGCGGTCTGTCTTTACACGGGATAACTGTTTCAGTAAAGGTTCTTATTTCCATGTCGTCACAACACATTCCATGTCGTCACACACTTTGCAAATTTATTTTAAATTAATGTTTACAAAACAATATGAATATATATATAGTAGTGGTATATAATGTTTACATGCAATTTAATCATGGCATATGTTTTTATAAGTGATATTGCTGAACTTTGCTTTCAAAAACAATTGAAAGTGTCTGTAATATGTCAATATTATGATTCTGCTTGTACAATTTGGTCAGGAAAGTAATTATGCATAATAACTTGTTAATCTATCACAATAAATATGTTCACATCCGTTTAAGTACAGGTAAGTAATTATATATCAAAGAGCGTATCATTTGCCACTTGTGACCGTGACGACATCGAACATTTTTGCTGTTTCAGCATGGACATATAGGTGTGAAATCGATCATATTTGGTTTGTTTATGTACTAATATGTGGTTACTGTTTAATTTTAGCTAGCCAATATGTGTGTCATTATCATCATGTCGAAATAAATTTAAAAAATATATGAAAAAAAACATCCGAGAATAAGCGATGTTCCCTATTTTTAAGAATAACCGATATAGCCATTATAATGCCTGAAAAGAAGATTTTTTTATGTTCCTCAGTCAATGTGGCCAAGTTGCTGCTACACCGGAACAACGGACACTCACTATAGTGTGACATGGCGGGCAATTTTCTTTTTTCTCGCAAAACGGATTTTGTACCAGTCCAATTACGGCCATTGTTCGGATTAAACTTGTCGTAGGTAGCCAGATTTAATACAGCTGAGGTACACAATAGGGCGGAACGTAGGAATAGATACTACACACGGCACCACACCGGTGAGCAGTGTTCGGCTGGGGCAAAAACAAATGTTGTATCGTCTGGATATAACGTAAAAGCATGCCTACTATTGCAGGCCAGCCATTCTTCGGAGAATGTCGCAGGCCACGTTTAGATTCTTCAGTTGATGTAACTGTTTTATGCAGTCAGTGGATGTTGTAGTGTTACGCCAATGTATTTTATTTTGTCGTTGTCGTTAAGTCGACTCCGTCTTTAACACAGATTCATCCCTATCAGGTAGTCGAGTAGAGTCAGTTGGATGTTATCATAGCTCAAAGCAGACACCACGAGAGTGATGTCATCGGCGTAGGTCTATTCCTTCGTGGTTGTGTGCAGAATATGTATACAAATGCTTGAAGCAGCTCATGATCGATCGTTGGAGTGAGTCTACATCCGAATAATGTGGGCGCAGTGGCATATGATTAGAACAGCGGACTCTCGATCGAGAGGGCCGGGGTTCGAATCCTCTTGCTGCCGTGTGGAAGTTTTGGTAATTTCGTTCACTCCACGTTGCTTCTGTTCACTCAGCTGTATGTGTATGCGTTGCCAGATGTTAGGGTTGTAGTAGTGTAACCGTTGGTAAGGACTTTATTAATTGACTCTCAAGTGTCATGCGAGCAGCTCAATGCCATGCCACCAGCATTCCAAACCCAACAGGGACCATGCAGTATTTATGATGGCAAATACTGTTACAAGGGTATATTATACGCGTCATCTCGTCGCTGGCGAAATTACGGCACAATGGTGTCTGCCGTGTAGATTTAAGTTCCTTGGTGAAATTCCGATCAGTTCCTGCGAAGTTACCATTCTGAATGAAGTGTTGGGCATTTTTTCTTGCGCTGATGTGTACCTTGTTGATAGTTTCTCCGATGATTCGTCTCAACGTACTCCAAGTTTTATGGTTGGAATGTGACATCGTGTCCATAATTATATTCAAACAAGGCTTTCCGGGTGACATGAATATATTCGTCACGTACTTGGTTGCGTCTGAACGTGCTCTCTGGTTTCATGTTGGTCTTGTCTTGCATTCAGGTCTTGAGTATCACACCTCTCTCAACTTACCAATCTGGATTTCGTATGCAGGTTCTACCAGTGTTTTTGCATTTATGGCCTTCTTGGTAGTGTCAGCTAATGTACAAGCACCTTCTAGGTTTTATGTTTGTAAATGTCAATATGTTCTGTCCCCGGGAAGATATCAACTGTAGTATGTATAGTCAATGATGGGTTGCATACATTTGTCTTTCAGTGTTAATTGGGGAGGAAATGTTTGTTTCGTTATTCATAAAACAGATCCAGTGTATTTCCTTTGATGTGTGTGGCCCCTTACTAGCTGTGTCATCACATGAGTGGTGTTTTTTGTTTCGATGCCGGCTGATTGATGCTTGCTCTACTTCATAATCTCTCTGGTCGTGATAGTTGTACCCCCAGCGGGGATTGTTGCAGATGCGATACAGGTATCATTTCATCTATGTGCTGTGTATCATTGTATTTCTACCTAACCATTTTAACTGAACCACTAGACATTTCGTCAGCTGCATATAAATTATTCCAAATAACGAGGCTTACTTTTTATTTCACGTGTACAATCACACACCGGCAAAAACAAAACAGAGTAGTAATTTTTTAAATGATCAATCTTTTCTATATGAACCACTGTTATGTTCGCTTGTTGGTTCAGTAACTGCAGTGCATATAGGCTCCCTATACTTCTTTGGTAGAAGTAAACATAATGTAAATAAGTTAATATAGGCATAGTCATATTTTAAAAGCGTACTTATTGACTACTGTATTATATTGAGTAACATTTTAAACAATACAAAATATGAATATATTATAAACATTTTAAAGGCTATGACCTATTTATTGACTACTGTATTGCATTTAGCAACATGAAATATAAATATACATTTTGTAACAGTTATATGAACTAACACAACAACAACCTTAGTTTAATCATGTAAATCTTGGTACCAGAGTACATGGAAGCATCAGGTAACGCAACACATTGCAGCTTCTTTCTTGGGACCTGTTGACGTGCAGATTATTCATGTAATCGGCTTGGATAAAATTTATCCTCCTCTAGCACGGAAAGTAACCGTTTAGTGAGGACAGACATAACGTAATCGAGTTGATCCATGTTTCCACGCTGGATCCATTTGGGGATTGTCAGGCGGGCATGCTGGAATCCTAGCTTCTGCAGAATGTAGTCAACTCCAACTGGCTCAATCTTCTTGCCACCTAATGATATCAACCTGCAAGTAGTGTATGCATTTAACGGCCGGTACTGGCGTCTTACGTCAATGTTTCGAAGGCTGATTTGCACCATACAAGCTATATAGTCTCCTATTCATTACTTCAGGATTTATATGATAAAAGTAGATTTTAAGTGTTATTTAATATCAAGAAACATCCCAAATTGTTCCACGTAACATATACAGGTTGCTTTTCCACTAAGTGTTGGCTACATAGATACAAAAGAAGACAATGGAACACTGTGTTTCATACACTGTCATTTTGTTCGTAAGATGTACATTCATTCGTTTACACCATGTATTTAGGTATTCAGTTAACCTGTTAAATTATCAGATTCTTTGGTTTGTTTGTTTGTTCACTGGTTAAGTTGGTCGGCCAAAACGCACCTTTTTCCATTGTATGCATCTTTAAGACATTGATCATTAATTGCATTGTAGATAAAAACTCAACCGACCGAGTCACTAGGTGAACAGTTTGACACGTTTGCCTGATCACTCAACGCGACATATAAAGCATAATTTATGTTGAACACGAGCTTATTATAAATTATGGTGATATCAAAGTCAGAAGGTGTAAAGGTAAAACGTGCATTCACCTGGTGTCAAGTAGGAGAAGAGGAAACATGCACTCACCTGATTGTAGGTTCGAGATGCCAACTATCGCAGTAGAATTCCCTGCAGTCAAGCTTCAACATCTCAGCAGGGCTGGCAACTGTTGGTGACTGGTTAGCAGCCTTCGCCGTAGCATCAGGTCCTGCAATAATAAAACACGTCTCTGTTATCACATTAAAGTGGCTTCAACCATGTTTTTAAACGGAAAAAAGTCATGGTGTTGGGCCTATGCACCTACAAGAGTTACTAAAACATTATCATTTGTAACTACAATCACGAATATCATGCTAGTAGTTTAATAGGAAAACCTTGTTGAACACACAGCATCTGAATATCATAGGCCGCGCCATACTGTTAGATACCCCTAGGTCACTATTACTTGTAGTCTGGTAATATTCTGGTAATATTGCTTTGCTTCTCTGTACAGCGGCCCTACGATTTCAGTCAAAAACATTTAACTCGTTGCAGCAGAAGTCTAACTGCAGCGATTTCCTAGAATAGCCAAACGCTTATTGGTCACTCTGGTCAGCATGCCAACCGCTAAGATACTTGAAATTTGTAAATAATTTGCACGATATTTTTTTGTACTTGCAAATGGTTAGTTTTTATTAACTCTTTAAGTACATAGACATAAACCATGCCTTCTATTTCGCTTTAACAAAATCTTAATAATAATATCGTCCACCATTTAACATATGAACTTTGCGTCTGTCTTTGGCGGAAATGGCGTGGATCCGGTTTTGTGCATGTCTGTTTCCCGTAGTTAATGTTCAAGTACGAGCCTGCAAGGCTTACCAACGCTACTTGCCAACGTCTCTGTGGAGAAGAACGGATAACCATAGTTACCGTCCACAACTTTTTAACAAGATTTAACAAGATTTGCCATCCAAGCCAAAGGCCCAGATGGCAAGTGGACAAGGAAGCCATTGGCTTATCGAGAGTCAAACAATGTTCACCTACTTATAACCCGCCCTCCTGAGATATGTGTCAACCTTGTTTTTAAACATATTCACGCTGCTAGCAGTTATACAATCTGTAGATAATTTGTTCCATTCATTTATTGTCCTCTGTGCGAACGAGTGCTTCCTGATGTCCAGTCTACATTGATCCTTTACTAATTTTACCTCATGTCCTCTAGTTCTGCTATCCTTCTTGAGTGAGAAAACGTATATCGCGGTGGTACTACTACGCCTCGATTTTAATTATGTGTGTTCTTGTTTTATGTGGGAAATTGACCAAGTCAGTCGTGGCATCAAGTTACTCTTCGGAAGAGCGGCGGCGGCGGCGGCGGCTGCTGCAGCAATCCTTATTTGCTGTTGAAGATGCATGGGTCTCAATTGCCGTATTTACATATTGTTTGTATTGCAATTGAAGCAGTGTCGCGATAGCAATGTTGTAGTGTTTCCCTGTTGTTTGTTAATGTCTTAGTTCTATAAAACCAGCCCTTCCAGCAGAGTGATGTGTTCCACCAATTACCTCGTCTATCATTGACCCTGCCTTGTCGAGACAACAGCGCGCGTCCGTGGATCGCGTCGTTCTCTAATGTGAATAACGAATACTCTGGTTTTGTAGGTCATTCTGAAGCCAACCATTAGTTTATGTTCGTGGTTGACTTACACATGCATTCACCGTTTTTAACAGAATGTTATCACAGCTACGTCATTATCACGCTGTCCAACCACTCGCTATGGGCATGTCCTAAGGTACGGTTATAGTAAACAATCTATTTGCAATATGTATGTTAAAGTGATTTGACACTTCGGTGACTCGTTGGTTGTGATTTATTTTAAATGTACATTTTTATCTGCGAAGATAACCGGAGATTTTTGATGGCACAACGGCACATCGTCTTGCAGCATGGCATCCAGAAGCAGCAGACAGGCGACGCGCGACACCCGACACAGAACAGCTTCAAATTATTAACACACGTTAACACGACAAGCAAAAAATGCTACCAGTGACAAAAGCCATATAATTATGCACAGACGTTCATCGTAATGAATACTTTTTTAGGTAAATATAAATACTTCGTTTCGGTTGTATTTGTGTGTGTGCTAGTTTTGTTTGCGTGGATGGATTGTAATAATATGTGAATGAGTGGAGCGATCGGTAGCGCATGTGCGAGGGTGACAATGCAAGTGCGAGGCAGCATGGCTTTCTGGGGTCGGCGTCGACTGGCTAATAATCTCAGTCATTTTGATCATCGCAGGTTGACATGTATGCATATGACAGCATCTTTGCAGGAAAAGTGCATGAAAATGACTAACATTAACACAGAGTGAATAGGGCAAAGCCCTAAACTAATTGTTCAATGGAAAACCTTAGTAGCTGACAAAATACCAACTCAGCTCTCTAAGGACGCAAGGGATGAGGCAGTCAAAGTCTTAACAACAAATCGTAAAAGACAGTGCAAAACCTATCTTCGTTTCACAGACTACTCAGTAGTTGGACTCTGTTAATCACACGCGTGTGGAAAATGCTGTGACATATGAACATATCAAATGCCTAATAATATGCCTGTACTCAACTCAAATCAAAAAGCCATAGTTAATGTTAAGATATGAGTAGGACAAGGCTGTATCTCATCACAATTCATTTTTCACCTCTATGCCAATACATTGAGGATGGCGCACACGGAGGAATATGATACCGGTTTTTAGGTCGGAGGAAGGAAATGATACAACTTTGACTGATGGAAGTCATCTACTAATAACTGTCGAGGAGGAAGCGCTGAAGCTGGTCTTTACCACAAATACAAAAGTGATACGATTAACATTGGGATTTAAAAATGGGAGATGTCAGCAATGTTATCTTCCTGTTGATGGATTAATGTTATCAATGAAAATGTGAGACCAGAAGGAGGCTGTTACTAGGCAACACAGCGATGACGAAAATATAGAAGAACAAATGCATTAAAACCCATACCAATACCATTGTAAGGACATACGATCCCCCCTCCTACACATATTGTATTATATAATTATAGGCTAGCCATTTACCAGAATGCGTCTCGTACTGGAATATAACAGAAACAGCAAATAATATCAATGTTACCTGTATCGCCTTCATTCATATAACCAGTGATAAGGTCATGAATAAAGAGAATAATCTCTGCATCCATTGATATGTACAGGTGATCGTTGAATTCAGTGTGGAACGAGCAGTGTACCACCGGGTTGCACTCTGTTTATACAGAAACAAAGCAACCAGTTTTACAATACGCACACTGTAAATAACAATATTTTAAATGTCTTATTAAACATTTAACATTATATGGAATTCTATAAATTATGCTGTTTGCTAATTAATTCTGCTAATTGTTTTGTTTTATTTCTATTTAATGAGCAGAAAGATTTGGATATGTAGAAATGTGAGAATGTTTTCAACGTTTGACCATTTCGTACGTCCAAAATTTAAGAATTGTTTTTTTATTGTATGTTCGTCAATTATTGCGGAAGCGAAAACAATGTCAAAAAAAGATGTCACCGTATTTAATTTTGGGTTAAGAGGCCATAATATAAGGCATGTAGGCATACATCAACGTTTTCAATTTCTCGCATTTTGGCTACCGTTGCTAATCTGTTGGTTTCAAACAATTCAATCCCTACTTATCAATGTGATAGATATATGGTCTTACCATTTGTGGTTGGCTTATTTGGTCCCTGATGGTGCACTGTTTTCACACGCATCTTAAGTGCCGGCACCATGAAGATGATCTCTGTATTATGAGAATACTTGTGTTTGCTCGCGTCTACAGGAAAGCTTGGCGATACATCCTCGCCATGTTGCATTTTGGGGAAATTCTGAAGGACTGAAACAAGAGAGAGCAGTTCTTTCTGCAGTAATGACAGCCGTGACAGTGGTGGAAAGCCCTAAATGAGGTTACCCCATTTACACAAGATACGTCCCCAGACTCTCTACATTTGTAACTGTTTGACATTATAAACATATTTAGAAAAAACTTCATCGAATGCATAACACTTCAGTTGTAGTGATGCATTTGTTGCATTCCAACTCAGGAGGATAACTCCAAATACTGAAACTTATAACAAATAACATGTTACCTGTTTTAAGGCATTTTGTTCAACTTTTCAATATATAAATAAAATAAACAACAATTTTAAGAATGCTACGGTGATTTTATAGACACTTCCTGTGTTTATTAATGGCCATCACACACTCACCCAAAATGCTCATAACACGGAATGTTGAAGAACTAATTATAATATTATTTTATTCATGGTTTGTTTTAGAAATCTGACACTTCTCTTTCTGTACGGCAATACTACAATGTAACGTAACATATTGGTGGGCAGAAGTGAGACATATGATTGAAAGCACAACCTTTGATTTCACTGGTGGATAAAGCGTAGTGAAACCAATCGTGGACAGTGTTGAAGTGTGGTGTGACATGATGACCACGGTTCACCTGGCATACGGTTGCCATGGGTTTGCTCGTGCCTTCCCTTCCTTCGAGGTCGTGGCCAAGTTGGAATGTTAGTTTCTGAATGATATTTGTAGAAGCCTCATCTTCAGACACTGAAATATCGTATTCCTATCAATAATTATAATTGTTCTGATCACACATTAGGTAGTGGTAATCTACATATTCGTAATTCCTACTAGAAAATATGAATAACAGTATACTATTAAAACATAGTATGAACTATTTAAAACGACCGAAAACTACACTGACCTGGAGCAGACTGCCAAACTTTGGTCTCAAAGTGAACCGTTGGTTCATCCAGTGTAAATAAAGCCCACAGCTTCGAACGGAAGTTGGTGCCATGAAAGCAAACAAGTTTGAATCTGTTGCCATGTAAAGTCATAGTACCACCTAAGATGCTGTTGTATCGGGGTATGATGAAGTCAAACATTGACAACTTGCAGCCTGATACATGTCGATAGACAGTTTGCCAATGTCGGTGGTGTCGAATTGATGACATCCATTCCTTCACTTTGGTATATATAAAAAAGTGCATTACCATTATTATTATATAAACTGACAGAATAAAATCGATTTGGGAAATACGTTTATATTCATTGCATTTAACTTCACACATACAAAACACACACTGCACCAATAGCAATATATGCACCCAGCTTTCAGTGTAACGACAAGAAATAATGCCCATGGATCAGTATATATAACCCACTAAACCAGTCGCACAGCAGATCCAACCCATCTTATAAACAATCGAGGATAATTGATAGATGTGAAAAGTAGAACAGGCGACAATGTCTAATTTTAGGCTAACATTTACCAAAATAAAAACATTTTAAAAGGTAATGTAATTACTAAGACACAAAACTAGTGCTGTCACTTACTGATATCAGTGCTTTTTGTCTTGACCATTACCGTAGGTCCAAACAATCGTGCTCCCTTTCTAATGTGGATTTCACCAAATTCATCCAGTTTTGCAGCTATGCGGACGAGGTCAGGGGTTGTAGAACGTGATATCATGAGATGCAGTTGATTCCATGACATATCCGCATGCACGAGGATGAGAAAAGGTCTGTAAGCACAACAAAGTTGTTGCATTTTTATTTATTAATTAATCTTATATAATATTCCATGCTCATGCAAATACCCGCAGAGACATTAGCAATGTTAATAATTGTTATTAGAACAGACAGTTATTTTGGCATAGCCGGTAACAATGTATACAGCATACTTCGGACTGAGCAGGTATTTCTGACTGTATCCTTGCTTTGTAAGTGTTTGTCAGCAACACCAGATATATTTTTTAAAAAAAGTTGACAAAGATACCTTACTGGATAAAAGTAAATTGGTTTACACCACACTGTGTTGTTTTAGATTTGGTCGAAGGATTATCATTAGTCTGTAAATTTATGTTACTTTCTGGGATTTCAATGACTAGTTTTGAGATAGGGCAACATGACAAAGGTGCAAGCAACAACTGGAATCAAAACATTTCGATGAGAGCCACTAATTATGTGACTGCACAAGAATGACCTTTGTGTGGACGTCCGTGGCGACTGGTCTCCGCCATACACCTCTTCATGTTCATGACCATGCTGTGGACGCCACTCATCTTGCAATACAACGTCTAGGTTACACATACGTCCCACCAAGATGTTACTTCCCATGTATTGTATGCCTGCCTCCATGATCTCTAGCTGCATGCCTACTCTGTGGTGTGGCTGCATACTTGGGTCTTCCTTGATCATCACTGCAGCATCACATGGCAACATATTCGTGCATGAATATTAAACAAACTATGATTTTTATTAATTTTAATAATAATAATGATAATAAAATGCATTCATCACAGAAAACAAGGAACAAATAAATGCAGAGGTAGTAAAAATACAATATTATGTAGTTTTAGCCATTCGGGGTGTACAGCTTCCTTTTTTGTATAATACAGCATTAATATAAATGTTTTGCACAACCATGCTGGCTGAATTGTCCAGCCTGCCTTAAAACACAGCACTACATGTACAGTAGCAGAACAGAACATTCCTTCAGAATGGAAAGAGGCAAACATTACGCCACTATTTAAGAAGGGATCGAGGAACAAGCCAGAAAATTACAGACCAGTGAGTTTAACATCAGTTGTATGTAAATTACTCGAAACATTAATTAGAGACCACAATCATGGTGGAATTCCTTGCAAAACATAAAGTAATAAATACATCTCAACATGCGTTCCTAAAAGCAAGGTCATGTCTAACCAATCTCTTATGTTTTTTAGAAGAAATTACAAAGTGGGTAGATGACGGGTCACCAGTGAATGTTGTCTACTTAGATTTTCAGAAAGCTTTCGATAAAGTGCCACATCAAAGATTGTTTCTTAAACTAGAAGCCCATGGCATAGGTAATGATGTAATCAACTGGATAGAAAAGTGGTTTACACACAGAAAACAGTTACTGTTTTTAATATATATAAATTATTTGGAAGATGACATATCTAGCAAAGTACTCAAATTTGCAGATTACACAAAAGTATTCAGAAAGGTTACTAATGATACCGATAAACAAAGTTTACAGGATGATCTAAATAAATTAGTTAAATGGTCATAAAAATGGCAAATGTTATTAAATTTTGGGAAGTGCAAATGTATACACATAGGATATGGAAACATGGACGAAGAATATAAAATGGGGGATGCTGAACTAGGTAGAACCACACAAGAAATGGACTTAGGAGTAACATTTAGTGCTGACATGAAAGTATCAGAGCAATGTGGGATTGCTGCTTCGAAAGAAAATCAAATTCTATGGTTAATTTGGAGAACTATCATGTATAAGGAGAAACAGGTAATTGTACCCATGTACAAAGCAATAGTTAGACCATATTTGGAATATTGTATTCAAGCATGGAGGCCATATCGTAAAAATGACATAGACAAGCTAGAAAGAATACAACGAAGAGCAACTAAAATGATTCAAGAATTGAGAGACCTTAGTTATGAAAGTCGCTTATTACAATGTGGTTTGACAACACTAGAACCAAGAGACGAAGAGGAGACCAAATAAAAGTGTTTTAGAATAGTGAATGGTTATGAGGATGTTGACAGGAATATGTTCTTCAAACTTTAAGAAGGCAGTAGAACCAGAGGACACAAAACAGCATTAGTTAAGGAGCAGTGTAGGTTGGACAAAGTACTCTTTCTCCCAGAGGGTGATAAATGATTGGAACAAACTGCCAAATGATTGTGTTAATGCTAGTAGTATGAATATGTTTAAAAATAGAATTGACATATATTTGATAAGGGCGGACTATACATAGATGAGAATATTGTTGGACTCTCGATAAGCCAATGGCTTCCTTGTCCACTTGCCATCTGGAACTTGTTGTGTGGGGTGGCAATCTTGTTAAATCTTGTTAAACATCAACACATAACAGTCGTACAAGTAAACATTTCACATGTTTAATTGATACTAATCAAACGAAATATGCCAACTGTCTGAAGTAGTTTAAACATGCTGACGATCTATGCCTCTAACTGAAGCACAACCAAGCAGTGCTTACTATTAATCCAGAAGTTTTGCGTTTGTATCTTGCAACCAACAATTCCTCCATGAGCCTCAAGTTCGGAGTCTTTATATCCAGACAACATGGTCATGTTCTTGAATCCCTTGCTGTGAACGGACACATTACCCTGTGACCGAATATCTGTTGTCATCCATCTACCAGTGAAAAAAAAACACACACATTTTACTTTAAACATGTTGTTGCGTTAACTTAACATCAAGAGTAACAAAATACCGACAATTATTTCCCTCCTAGTCTGTTATTTACTTATTAAAGTATATGCTTTGAACCCAAAACGTTGTTAAAATGTTCATTCTTAAATGTGCACTTCTTAACCTTAGGCAAATAGACACACACCTTGTAGCACCAACATGATTGGAGATAACAAATATATTATATTGACTGTTGTAAATACAAATACAAGATGCTTAAAAAAACCTTTTAACTAGCTCTAATAATTACAAATATGCACCTACCACATTTCTCACACAAAAACGACGCTAATACACAGTTATCTACGAATAACATATACTCACCGAGCGTGTCCCATGATGTTACTCATGTTTACGGTCACATTCAATTTCGACAGGTTGACCATATAGATAACGAACGTCTCCCAGTGTATCTTACTCGCGAATCTAGGCAGGCTGTGTCTACGAGATGAACATCCGGAAGTACTATCTGCAAAGTGCGTTAAGGTTCATATTACACCCTGCAACTATTGGGACTAGTTTAATAAAGCAATCCGATAGAACATAGGTTTGATTACACAAAGGCTATATAATAAATTAATAATACTGCTACTAATAATGATCACAAAAAAGTCGGGCCTCTTCCTTTGTTTAGCAGGTGTTTCTCTCTCCATTATGATGGCGGGCGCCGACACTAGGCAACAAGGGAAGCGTTGATTTCTTTCTTGAACCGATTTCTCTCCTTGATTGAATCTATTTCCTCAGGGAGTGCATCGCAGATGCAGGTGGTGGAAAGTAAGAATGTCCTCTTATGACCAGCAGAGTTTAAGGATGGAATTGCCAGAGCAACCGTGTGGTTAGATGTTAATGTTTGTTGTTCTTAGCACTACTGGAAGAGGAGGTAACATGGTATATGCGGTGGAACAAGGTGAGCGCACCAACTTGTCTTCTTTGGACTAGTGGCTGGATAGCACATCTGTTCAGAGAAAGAGATGATACATATTCCTTCTTGTATCTCACCATGCTCTTGTAGATTGTTGCATTTCTGCTATTTTGTCAATTTGTCTATTATCGATCATTGCGTAGTTCCGGTTGCGCATACGCAACGACCCAGTTCCGGTGGCGTCTTTTATGGGATAGCGTATGAACTAATTTGCGTACTAAAATACCTCTAGCGACCAATTATGAAATAAATTTTGTACTAAAAACAAAGATTTTAAATTACAAGGTGGCTTACTGACGTAACAAATCGAAGTATCCAATCCGGCCATTTTAGCAAGCAGCAGATGTCGCAGGAGCGCCTGCAGTGTGCGTACGCCTGAATATGGCTTCTACTTGTCAATCTAGATCAACATCTTATTGTTATGAAAATAATTGCAGGAAGCGGCAGTCTAAGCGACCCGACATGTCATTCTTCAGGTTGTCAAGCAAAAAAGAAAGGTATGAGATCTACAGGAGTATATAGAGTAAGAATTATGATCCTGTAGCGGTTTAGTCAGTGGCCTTGACCTGTTACGATGATCGCACCCCTGACGGAGTTATGTGAACTAGGATGATCGACTCACACGTATTGTCCTCTGACGGAATAAAAGTTGTATTTTTGTCAGCGTGTGTTCACTACATTGGTGACCCTGACGATACCAAGACAACGTAAACAATCAACATGGCCGATACACACGCTGTCGGCCTCAAACTGCCGGTCTTCTGGGCCGATCACCCGCGGGTCTGGGTGCAGCAGACAGAGGCGCAGTTCGCCTTACGGAATATCACGGCCGACGACACGAAATACCATTATCTTGTCGCGGCCTTAGATCAGACGAGAGCTCTGCGCGTGATAGACATTTTGGAGGATCCGCCACAACATGATAAGTACGGAAATCTGAAGAGAAGGCTTACCGACATATTCGGACTATCAAGGCGACAGCGTGCAGATAGACTACTAGATATAGGCCTACAAAGTCTGGGTGACAGGCGACCTTCACAACTCATGGACGATATGCTCGCCTTGCTTGGTTTACACAAGCCGTGCATGTTATTCGAGAGCAGTTTGGACTCTCGCCCAAACTGCTGACGAACTCTGGCAAGTTAGGGAACAACCGGTTGTTGTTTTCTCCTCAGCCACCCGTCGACCGAGAAATACGAGAACAACACCCGTCGCGACACCGAGAGCAAACGAACCCGTGACGCATGATGAAGATGTGTGCTACTACCATCGGCGATACGGCAACGCGGCCAGAAAGTGCAACACCCCGTGTGCATTTGCGGGAAACGACCGGGCCGGTCGTCATTAGTCGCTTCGGCGGCCGGCCAACTTAACAGCCTACTGTTCTTCGTGGACGGTTACTCTGCAAAACGATTCTCGGTTGACACGGGAGCAGCAGTCAGGTTTTCCCCGCCTCCCATCAAGACATCGACAGCGGCTCACGCACACCCTCTCTGGTCGCCGCTAACGGTTCAAAAATTGCAACTTACGGGACACGAAAGATGAAACTACGTCTGGAGAACCAGGACTACACATGGCCCTTCATTCTTGCGGAGGTAAAAACACCGCTTCTCGGAGCTGATTTCCTGCAGACGCATGGATTGTTAGTTGATCTCCAAAGCCAACGTTTAGTCAACACCACTTCGTTCACGAGTTCTACTCTCAAGCAATCCAACCAGCAACGATGTGACAATAGCCGACCGATATCCGGTGCCACACATTCAGGACTTCTCTTCACAACTTGCAGGCGCTACTATGTTCTCCAAGATCGACCTGGTACTTGGCTACCATCAGCTTCCGGTAGCTACAGATGACATCAGCTCAACTGCTGTAATCACGCCTTTCGGCCTGTTTGAGTTCCTACGAACACCGTTCGGTCTCAAAAACGCAGCGCAAGCATTTCAGTGCTATGCCATATAAATGAGTGTCTGAAACATGCCAACGTTTAAATATGCTAAAATGCCTGGTGTGCATTTGTGTTAACGTTTGTTTGCTAGTCAGTAAGTGAATAATAGTAACTGACAAAAGGTGAAGTATTGCCTTAAGGCTTAACTGAACGACTGAGTCTATGTATACCTTTTTACTTCAGTTCATAGGGGCAGCAGTACAGCGCTGCTAGCCAGCCATATTTTAATTTCATCATGCTGATAAGAGTGATTACTATTGCATCACCATCTAAACTTGCCATATTCACAGTTAGGTGTTAATTTATAGTTAGATAAATATAATATATACATCTGTCAAATATGGTAGCATAAATAATGTGTAATGTAGATATATATGTGTGATTTCTGTTAGACATCTGACTAAACTTGGTTACCAAACTGAAAATAAGGAAAGGCATAAATAATATACCCCAAAATAGGTCGAATACTGTAAATATCTACAGAAAGTTACATGTAGTTGAATTATGTTATTTTATGTTCGTCATAAATAATTATTATTATTTAAATCTTCTTGGCAGGTGTCAACAATGGGTGCAGAACACAAGGAGACAAGATCTAGTGAGCAGGACTCCGTTGTACCTGACATACAACTGTCGTTTATGTTCAGAACATTTTGAAATAGACCAGTTCACAAACAAGGAAATCAAAAACCGCATGCATTGTGAAAATGTGTTCTGCAAGGAATTCGATGATGACAAAATGATGAGATACATCATTGGCCACCTTCTAAATGAAGCAACACAATATGGATGCTTACAAGTAGCTTATTGTACGCAGCGAGCTAGTGAAGTCACAGATTGTAGCAATGTTCACATACAGTTTGCTCTGAAGTTGAAGAACATACAACTAATGGATTTAACTGAAAAGGAAGTGTAAGAAAGTGGACATAAAGTATGTTAACATGCAAAGTTTGAAGATGTTGACACTGAATGGTGCACCTTATGTGGTGTCATGCTGACAGCTTTCTCAAAAAGTATATCTTGGAAGAAACAAAGATCCTCTAACAAAACTCTGGTGATTTAAAGAAAATTCACTTTATGGTGTTGGGTCTATTTGTAATTACTAACATTAATCTTTTTTAACAAATGTTGACAGTGTTTACATGTACAAGTATATCATTGATATTTTTACGATAACGGTTTTAACAAATCATTTGTGTTATGATGGTTTATAATAAACCTTTCAACTGAGGACAGGAGGTATATAATTGGCATTAAAGTGGTAATTTAGTTTTCATTTATATGGTTACTTTGATTTACAAAGAAAAAACATAACGTTTAATTGATCATCGTTCACTGGCGTTGAAACGGAATTGTGCTATGCACGAAGATACAAACATATGTTTATGAGGTGTTAACTACGAATATAATAACGTAAGTCGTCTAAAAAAAGCGTTGCGTCAAATGTTAATGCAGTAACAGGTGTTGAAATTAAAAATAGTTTGCATTCAGGTAGGTCGTACGAGTGCGGTGCATCAGCTACGAGCGTATGTACTGGTACCAGGTTTGTTAACAAATGCATGTCAACGCATTTTAATGCAAATAGAAATGTTTCACTTCATTCAAATGCAAATGTTTTGGGGTCGCTCTCAAACGCAAATGTTTTGGTTACACATTTGCAAATGCATGTCAATGTAGGTGGCACTTTTTGCTATATGCCAATGCTATTTATTTATGTGAGTAGCAATTTTAGCTATATGTTAAGGCTTTTTATCTATGTAAGTGGCATTTCTAGTTACACGTTAATGCTAAGTAAGTACTACTTTTTAGCTCTATAGGCGTTGCACCTATATATGAAGCTATCAGCTATGTGGCGACATTATATATGAAGTCATCAGTCATGTTGTAACGCTTGCATTTATATAAATAACACTTTTAGCTATATGTTAACGCTTTTTATCTATGTAAGTAGCGCTTGCAGCTACATTTTACCGTTTTTATCTATGTAAGTAGCACGTTTAGCTATATGGTAACGCTTTTTATCTATGTAACTAGCACTTTTAACTATTTGTTAACGCTTTTCTTTTTAGCTAAGGAAGTACCACATTTAGCTACATGTTAACGCTTTTTAGCTACGCAAGTACCACTTTTAGCTTTATGTTAACTCGTTTTACCTATGTGCGTAGCACTTTTAGTTATGTTAACGCTTTTTATCTAAGTAGCAGCTTGGAGGGCGGGGAACGGCGGAATCTCATAGTAAGCAAATATATTTGTGTATCCTTAGAAGCAAATTTTGTTGTGGCTTTCTGGACTCCTGCAGGGGTTCTAAGTACAATGTCAAATGCCTTCAAGATTAAACTTGACATTACGTAACTAACAAATGTTTTGCTAAGTACATAATGGTTTTATCTAAGTACATACAAATTCTGTACTTTATAAACCACATTATGCTGTTATCGTATTCCGAGGTATTAAGTCATCACTACACAAATATTATACTCTGTAAAAGCACATTATGCTGGTATTGTATTCCGTCGTATTAAGTCATCACTACACAAACGCCATATATGTGTGTGCGTGCGTGCGTGCGTGCGTGTGTGGCGGATCGTGGGGCGTAAACAAACATATTTGTGTGTCCTTACAAAAACATTTGTTGTGGATTTCAGGAAGCGCAGACAATCATGATGGTCATGAGGAAGCAACGACAGTCTCAGTCAGTGTCAAGATGGATAGCGAACAGCGAATCATGGAGCAGAAACAGCAGCTAAATATATCGAACATCTCTACGTTTTCAACGCAACGACCTATCCCTGCTACATATAATTATGCCTGATTTGGGGGTGCCGGCGCTGTCGTTCGTTAATTACATTGTTGTTGAGGTTGTACAGGTTAACTGTCCGCAGGCAGACGAGGCTGGTGGATCGAAGTTGAATAAAAACAACAACATTGCTATACTCTACTCTCGTGATGAATCTGTTTTGTCCACAAGGATGTATGCATTAAATAAGACACTACTTTTTCGCCGTTTCTGCTACCGATGTTAAACGTTTATTTTTTGCTGACTTCTTGGATAGAACTGCAAACCTTATATGTATATTGTTGCTTTGTCATATGTCGTGTTGACATATATTTTCCTCAAGAATGCCTATACCAACCAAATATTTATTGGACTATATTCAACCCAAGAAGCGCCTCTAGTGACAACAAACGTACGAGGACAACACCGGAAGTGGGTTGTTTGTGCAACCGGAAATACACTGTGGGCGATATTAGACGTTTTAGCATGTACGAGTCTGTTAACTATTCGCAAGCGGCCCTTTAATGCGAAATTTCTTCAGTGGCTGCCACTAATACAAAAACAATTCGACATGGGGCACTAAAGTAATCCCTATACAATCCGCCATGTAGCGCCACGTGAACGAAAGTGGAGCCACGTGCCACCAATCCACCAGTTGCCACCGGAAGTCCCACGAAAGGTACCTCCATACTACTCGCGAATACTGCTGGCAATTATCCTGAATTGACAGGATTCAAATTATTTTTGGGGAATATTAAACTTCTCCCCAGCAGGCAAAATGACGTTGAAAAGACGCCGTTTGAACGTCAGGTACCCACGTTATAGCAATGTTGGAAACTAGTTGAAAAGTTGTATCTACGTCAGGGTTTCCAAGTTGTCGCAATGTTGAACACTAGTTTTTGTAAATTGTATCGATGTCGGGTTTCAACTTTGTATAGACGTTGGGTTTCAACGTTGTAGCACTGTTGAAAACGAATTGGATTTAAAGTTTCAAAGTTGCAACAATGTTGTAAATTGGCTGGATTTCAACGTTGTGTCAACATCAGATTGCTACTGTTTTCCGATAATCAACTTCAATTTGTTTGTGCGTGCGTCTTTAAGCGTAAATCGTATATCAGAAGACATTGACACAACAATTTTGCACTTTTTCTACAAAAATTAAATTAACGGGTTCATTAAATACATGTTTTGGTCAAAATAAAGACGTATATTCACTTTGTTTGAAACATTTTATTTGACAAGGTGTGTATTCATGAACCCATGGAATACAGTCAATGTAGATTATTACATCAATCCTATTTGCCCAATATTCAGTATCAAGCAGACATTAAATAAAGCACACGAAGAGCACGAATCACTAAGTTGACATTGTTTATCAAAAAAGTAAATTAACAGAGTCATTAAATACAAGTTTTGAGAATTAGAACAGACATTAACAAAATAAATATATTCACTTTGTTCTTATACAACAAACATGATTTTATTTGACAATGTGTATATTCCTGAATTTGTGGAATACAGTCAATGTAGATTAATGCATCACTCCGGTTTACCCAAGATGTACAACTCCTCTAGTAATCAGTATTCAGTATTCAGACATTATATGTACTTTCGTATTGCGAATTGTTGCAGCAAACAGATCTATGTTGTTTCCCTGACTTCACTGTTGTGTACATCTGTGCGAACGTCATTTCACAACCGTTGATTATAACTTTGCGTCCCGTTACATCCCTAGACTGAGCCAACCGCGAGCAGAGTCCCATATATCCGTGATATAGATCATAACCCGCTGGTTTTAGTTAAAGTTTGTGTCCCGTCCGTAGAGTGAATCAACTACCAGCGGAGTCCCACAGAAATCCGTGACAGAGCTCGCTGGTTTGGGGTAAAGTTTCACCAAAGTTAATGTTTCAAGGTGACCACTGATGCGTCCCTGCATCAATGCATTTGGTTTGCATGGTTCTGTGTTTTGCCTGGGATATCATCAGTGACTATAATAAATAAGAGAGGCCATAGAATATATCATTGAGGAACCCTCGCATTGATGGACTTGGCACCAGAATATATTCTGATATATATATATATATATATATATATATATATATATATATATATATATATATATATAGAGAGAGAGAGAGAGAGAGAGAGAGAGAGAGAGAGAGAGAGAGAGAGAGAGAGAGAGAGAGGGAGAGAGAGAGAGAGGGCGGGAGAGAGAGAGAGAGAGAGAGAGAGAGAGAGAGGGAGGGAGAGGGAGAGAGGGAGGGAGAGAGAGAGAGAGAGAGAGAGAGAGAGAGAGAGAGAGAGAGAGAGAGAGAGAGCGGCTGATGTCGAGGCAGATCAGACTTTTTGTCAATGACGTTATGCAGCTGTTATATAATGCATTATCAATTGTGTGGCCAGCTCAGAAACTAAACTGTTTTTCTCATAGCAGTCTATGCCTACACACATACTTCCAGATGGTTGAGTTTAAATGTCTTTCCATCACCTTTATTTGCTGATGATGTTGAGCAGTGAGTGTTCTGGAACTGTTTGTTTTCAGACTCTAGCTTGGCTTGCGTCTGGGCCATTAACGTTTTTGAATAGTGGTATTGGTAGTTGATTTATCAGCACAGATGTTCGCAAAGCATTCAGCTTTGCTGGTTGAAGTGTCGGAGGAATGATCATAAAACTGGTATGTCACATTTGTGTGCTATCAATCTTTTTGCAGTCCATCACCAGCTCTTGCTCCCTTTCTTTAGTTTGTCTGTCATTTCTTTCTGAGCGATATTACTATCTGAGTATGTGAAAACAGTTCCTATATCAAGGCAGATCAGAAAACCTCCGGCGTGGTAATACATGATCACCAACTTTGATGACACATTTTATTCGATTTCACCATTTCCTAATCTAAAAATTTTTCAAGGCTATAATCATCGTTGTTCTGTAAAAGTGTAATAGTTGGTGTAGTTTTCATTTTGGCTAATGCCATCATAATGAACATATGTTTAATGCAACTGTTTTACAATAAGGTTTATTTTAAAACTTTCGTTTTACAGAAAGTTACGCTAAACCCATGTTAAATGACAATAAATTGCAATGTGCAAATTGCAACCAATTTTACGTTTGGCTTGTTTTGACTTGTCGGGCAAGATGGTCATGCTTTCTAATAATTCTGCCCATCTCTATATGTAGCCATGCCTCTTCAATGTGATTGTATTCATTGTAGCAAATACTGCATTATACTAAAGCTGGATTATGTATGTTTGTGTGCAAGGTGTGCATATATGACGATCTAGTTCTGCAATGGGGGTTGATGTTTTATGAGATACAACTAAATCGATCAACTAAGAAAAATCTAAATACTAAAATAAACTAACAAGGAAAACTCACCAGGTTCAGCAGTTTTAATTTTTCCCGTGAACATATGTCGCATGAGAGATGGACTGTACCATGTCTTTGGGAAGGCAAGTATCTCAGACAGTCGCCGCATGTCATATGTGAAAGAGGTTAAGCCGATATCACAGATAGCTTCAACAGACAATGAATGTATGGTCCATCAACAAGGGGTAAACAATAAGACATTAATATGTTGACATTTAATAGGTCAGGGTAGCTGGGACAACGTATTTATGAATTTATATTTATACATTTTCCCTGCTAAATTTCTTAGAAATAGTTTGCTTGTCACAGTGAAAATCCGAACCCGTTTCATTGATACGTCTGGGAATTTCCCTTTGTATTTCCCACATGCTGTCGAATTTCTGCCAGCATAAATCTATTGGCCTTGCAGCAGAACATACCATATGATTATTTAATCACCAGTATACTAATCTAATGCATACACATGTCTGACCAAATGTATTACAGAATTGTGTTACATTGACTGATTTTATTATATTTATGCTAATGTAAGGTATACAAGAAACACCATTACTATTATGAAGTTATAAGATATATATTTATATAAAATGGAACTAAGTGTAAATTCAAATAATAATAAAAAAAACATTTTAGATCTGATAACAGACATCTAATGAGCCTACCTGAGACATGCACAATGTTGCCAGATTGTTTTCCAGTATCCTCCATTCCTGATGAGGCATTGTGGTCTTGGTGGCCGTTATCTACATTGTGGTCTTGGTGGCCGTTATCCACATTTGCATGCGAACGCATTATGTTTAGTTTGATGAACTCCACATTCATGCTCAGTGCATCATTCCTGGAGAAGGTATCTCCAGTTTGGCCATCCGCAGCTTGTGTGTTGCCGACCACTGTACAACGTAGTAAAAACGTAGCACATCAAATCAAACATTCAAAATATGTTTGTCATACGTGTATCTCTTCTATGCAACTAACAAATGACAATAATGAAAACAACATGCGTAACTAAAGACAAAGTCAACATATAATAACTGTTTAATCTTAACATTGAATCAGTGTAGACGATTCGAACCCGAGACGATTTGTTCAACATCAATAAAATTGGAGCGATTTTACCAGTAATTTGTTAGTTCTCAATTAGTTCTATGTGCATTTTGTACTAGTTAGTATTTACTCTGAAATATAATACTATCGGTTAAGTTTTTTCCAAGAAGTACCAGGGTAATATGCAGTTATAAAACGGCATAATTACATACCAGTTTATTTTTAATATTTACTAAAACCGAACCTCATATTTGGCACAACATATTTTGCAAAATGCCCAGTGTTATAAAAATGACATATTTTGTCAGTTTAGACTGGCATCATGCACTCACTTTTATGTAGTTTTTTTACTGACGGTGCAGTGGACGTCCTTCGAGTCAAACCACCATATGGATGGAAGATGGACATGGAGAAGTCGGTGAGACAAGCAGTTACGGTTATGCCACCAGCTGATGCTGTGTCTGCATACGAACTATGGGAGTGTTGCGAGCTGTGTGTTTTCGGTCTGGCTCCTCCACTTGCGCCTGTACATATAGGTCTTGATTCCTGCTTTTTAACTCAATGAACATTATTTTTTATGAACTAAAATATTTCTTTTGAACAATACCATTGGACTAATAAGAAAATATGAAGCCTATTATTTGGAATATGATCCAGTGAAATAAACAAATCAAAATGCTATCTAAATTGGTTATTTCGTTTTTTATACGTTTTATTAAATGTTGAACATTTCCTAAGTAAACTGTACATATTCTACGTAACCTGTAGTAGTCACAATAAAATTAATAAATAATATTATGTACCTATTTATGCATGATATATATATATATATATATATATATATATATATATATATATATATATATATATATATATATATATATATATATATATATATATACCGCACGCACACACACTAGGGTGTTTAAAAAAAATGTTTTTTAAATGTCAATGTGCTGAACCTTCATTATACCGTTCAAAATTACATGCTTTAAAAATTATTGTATTTTAGAGGTCGCTCAATGAGTATAAAAGTTCCTTAGGGCTTGGACATTGTAATTACCTCTCAAGAAACGTTTGTATCCATTCGAAATGAACACAGAAACCCTAGCCCTAATCCTATGTAACCTTTTGACTCAATGAGTTACATTGACACAAAGTTGTTTTTTGCCTTGATGTGTATATATATATATATATATATATATATATATATATATATATATATATATATATATATATATATATATTCATATATACAGTTTAGTTTAATGCTGTACCAGGTTGTAGTATTGAGTCGTCCCCAATGATGTTGGTGGTCTTCTTAGTTGAGAAGACAAGATCAAGTGAAGGCAGATGAAGCAGACATTGAACCCGTGACATTGGCAGACACATAAATTGAATCTCAATCGTCTGCACTTGAACGTAGATGATGATCTCAACAGGAAATGATCCATAGGTGTCAACAATGGAGGTTGGAGCTGCGTCCAATTCAATGCAGCTTGGTACAGCTGGAATACATGTGAGTGTAGCCTTTTAGCTCTAACACTGACATCTTAAAAAAAATTAGTTATACAGACTTGCCTACATAAGCATTACACTTTTTCTCAGTGTGAAAGGACTTGTATTTTTATTTACTTTCTTTGGATTACAAAACAAAACAATCTTGTGGTATGTCATTGCAACTGCTGTTTAAGAAATGGAATATGCATATATGCTACAGACAATTCGCAGAAGTGGTGTTCAATGGCAATCTTAATGATAACATATGTGCAAGGTGTGTATATCCACATTTAAACGTAGATCACATAATTATGTTGTTATTTTTTTATTGTAGTAATGTTTATAAACCTTGGTTTATGTGTGCGTGCACGCGTGTAACATGTGTGTTGTGCGTGCATGCGTGCGTATAAAAATTTCAAAATGCGTATTGGAAGGCAGTGTTAGTTGAACCACTGGTTTAGTTGAGCCACCCATGTTTCCCAGGAAACTACAGCAGCGACAGTTACATGGTACCACCCAGTGATTGAACATGTTATTAGAACTGACGTATACTAGGTAACGTTTGTCACAACGGTCTGAACATGTGAGCTAAAAGTATGTTTTTTGAAATTTTTTAGTAATTGTGATTAATGTCTGCTGGTGTGTAAACTATAAACGCACATGACCAAACTTTGTTGTTTGTGCACGTACAAATGGTTTAACTATGCACATAAAAGAAGATTAAATACATCAATTCACGGTTTAATAAGAAGTTAATTAAATAAGCTTAATTGTCAAAACGGGGCTAGTTGAGCCACACAAGACCCAAGGGAGGTTAAGTTGAGCAGCGGTTAAAGAACGAAGACGAGTATTCTTTACCCAAAATACATCAAGGAATTCATTTTTTCGAGCAAATTGGGACAAGGCAACATAATAGCAGTTAGTTATACTGGTTGCGATTTACCTATAAGTCTATATTAATTGAGTTGACTAATTAACCGTGTAGACTTGTCAGAGACGTGTTGTACCAACTGGGTAGACGTGTTGGCTGAGTTGTTATGTTTTTTTTTTGTACAAGACCTACTTAAATTATACAAATAAAGCATTTATGCAACTTACGCTGCGCTGTGGCTCAACTTACCCCACACCAAGTGTTAGTTGAGCCACCTTACCAACCCTATTTGAATCAGCTAGATATAATTATCTATGCATGCTAGATATATTATCTTGGTATACAATATAATCTATTAATAATCATAGTTTATGTGAGTAAAATAACTTATTTGAATTTTTAATATGACTGCGCCCTAGACATAAAAAATAAGGAAAAATGGCTCAACTAACACTGCCTTCCCGTACTAACGCATCATTTTATATTATGATTTACGGGATGCTAAGATGTTGCAGTATCTACATCTAAAATACTATTGCAATACTTGTCGACATCGCACTCGGATTTTCGTGCCCAAGAGGGCAGGGATGCACATTTCAATAGTTTATTTAGAACCAAACAAAACCGCCCCTGGTTTTTAGTGTGCGAAGACGCAGGTTGGGGGAGTAATACTGACGTGCAGCCAAAAAATACGAATTTGAATTACAACAGTAAAATTATAATTTTTTTGGTATTTCTTATCACTTTCTTCACTGATATGTACTTTAAAACCTGTCCAATACGACACAATACAATTTATCGTGGACACATACAGCTATACACCTTTTAAAAAATGCATTTTTCAATAACACAATAATTGTCGCGATTTATATATATATATATATATATATATATATATATATATATATATATATATATATATATATATATATATATATATATATATATATATATATATATATATATATATATATATATATGTATATATATATATATATATATATATATATATATATATATATATGTAAATATATATATATATATATATATATATATATTGTTGTAATAAATTAGTATTTTCGTATACATATATATATATATATATATATATATATATATATATATATATATATATATATGTGTGTGTGTGTGTGTGTGTATACGAAAATACTAATTTGAATTACAACAGTAAAATTATAATTTTTTTGGTATTTCTTATCACTTTCTTCACTGATATGTACATTAAAACCTGTCCAATACGAAAGAATACAATTTAGCGTGATATAGCGTATATATATATATATATATATATATATATATATATATATATATACATATATGATATATTGATATATATATATATATATATATATATATATATACATATTGATATATTGATATATATATATATATATATATATATATATATATATATATATATATATATATATATATATATATATATATATATATATATATATAATTCTGAGTCACCAAATCATGACAAGTATTATGTTATTGAAAAATGCATTTCTTAAAAGGAGGATAGCTGTCTGTGTTCACGCTAAATTGTATTATGTCGTATTGGATAGGCTTTAACGTACATGTCAGGGAAAAAATTATAAGAAATACCGAAAATTTGAAAATTCTAATTTGACTGTTGTAATTAAAATGAGTATTTTCGTATGTATATATATATATACACACACATATATATATATATATATATATATATATATATATGTGAGTGTGTGTGTGTGTGTGGGTTATTGATAAATACAAAAAATAAAAAATGGAGGATAGCTGTTTGTGTCCACGCTAAATTATATATAGTGTATATATATATAGTGTATACATATATAGTGTATACATATATAGTGTATACATGTATACATATATATATATATATATATATATATATATATATATATATATATATATATATATATATATATATATATATATATATAAACTTCAGAAGACGTCACTAAATTAATTACTATAGATAATAAGAGTTAGACTATATTATAATAAGATAGTAGACACTGACTGAGTAAACATGACAAGTGTAATTGTACGCACTTGGCAATTGGGCTAAGGGGGTGGGCTCCAGAGCTTGCTCCAGGAACTCCAACAGTACAGGCCCTACCAGCATTTCCTGGCAAAAGTGTCATTCTAAATATATATTTTGCCGAATCACATGCATACACAATGTATAGGCTGCAAGTCGTAATAATTGTTATTTTATACATCAATTTAGTTTTGCAGAAGACAATGTAAAAATACCACAAACGTTAGATTTTTACGATGACTTGAACTTGAGCCTAAGAATCACATCAACAACATAACAGTTTCAATTAGCTCCTTCTATCACATCAGTTTAGGCTAAGTATTCCAACTTGCTGCTCTCATTCCAAACCTGTCACATAGTATCACATAACCGTACATTATTTTTGAGGACTAAGTACTAGAGATTGGAGCACTGTTTTGCGTACATGTGTGACAGCATGCAGGCAAAATAATTACTAAAACATACTTTTTACAAAGACATCTCTGATCCCAGTACCCAGTACATTAATGTGTTTAGACGAATCATAGTTTACCTCAGATATGTGTTGCAGAGTCAGCCAGGTGTAGAGGTAAGATTTCTTCATTTTTGTGTCATCAGGGTCATCATCATTCTTTGGTTTTGAGGAATAACGCACCTTAACAAAAATCAATGCTCTCGTTGTTCGTGACTACGCACGTCTAATATGATACAGGTGCTACATAGTGGCGATGTTTTCAGATTTAAATATTTTATTTAACCTTACAAAGAGAAAAAATGCGTATTCGAAAAGAAAACATTCAACATAAAGCTGAGATGGCGAGCCGAAGTTGTGACAAATTGGTCAGTCAAAAGCATCAGTGAATGGTTTGCGCACTCTATGCATTTGCAGTTGGTATCGTGCGACAACATATACATGTGTACAGTCGCGCCTCGTTATAACACGGTCGTCGGGGCCACGATATCGGACCGCGCTGTAAGCGAGGCGAGTTAGGTGTTCACATATCTGCCACCAGGGAGCTACTAAACAACAGCGATCGCCGCCCGCTGCACCAAGTCCATAAACGCTGCCGTCGAGTCCTGCGCGAACGAGATACTCTGCGCGAACCGTCGAGTCCTGCGCGAACTTTCGAGTCCTGCGCGAACGAGATACTCTGGTTACCACTGAAAATAGCGTTGCCGTTGTAGGATGTGCAGCGAAGTAATGCCGCAAAAAGCATAATATAAAATAATATAATAAATTACTCAGAGTAGAGTGAATGGAAAAACTCCCATAAATGTGCTAAAAAAACTCAATTGATAGTTCAAACGACAGTGCCATGAGACGGTCTGCTGAACACAACGAATTCAGTGCAACATTTCGTGTGAGCTGTCGTGGCTTAGCGGTAGAGCGTTCGATTTATGTTTGGAGAGTCCTGGGTTCAATCCGCGGTATGTGTGATTTACGTTTGTCCTCGTTTAATGTTATTTTTATTATTTTATCAATTATTATTATTTTATTTACATTCGCTTTCGTTTAAATTCATATAATTATCACATGTTGTGCATTAAAAGTACATGTAAGTACATGTAAAACAAGTTAGAATAAATATATATGTATATATATATATATATATATATATATATATATATATATATATACATATATATTTTAATATATATTTATTCTGCACGACATATGTATATTTATATATATATATATATTTATTTCTTTTTACATGTACTTTTAATGCACAACATGTGATAATTATATGAAATTAAACGAAAGCGAATATTGGAGTAAATAAAATAATAATAATTGATAAAATAATAATAATAATAACAGTAAACGAGAAAAAACGTAAATCAGACATACTGCAGATTGAACTCATATATATATATATATATATATATATATATATATATATATATATATATATATATATATATATATATATATATATATATATATATATATATATATATACATACATCCCTTTTCTGGCCGAACATATTCGCCGATATGGAAATAAAGGAAGAGGTCAAGTATCATATCTCTCTTCAACAATATGTGAAGAATTCTTCAAGCTGTTATCGGACAGGGTGAAAGCGAAAATAATTGCTGAAATAAAGAAGGCGAAGTACTACTCTATCAGCATAGATTCTACACCTTATATAGCACATATCGATCAACTCAGCATCGTCATGCGATACGTTCGGATTGACGGACAACCCGTGGAACACTTCCTAGCCTTCATAGACATTGAGAAACACGAGGGGAAATACTTGTTCGAAACACTGAAGTCTTTCCTAGACGAATGCAGAATAAAGCTTGAAGATTCCCGTGGACAAATGTATGACAATGCGAGAAATATGTATGGAACTTATTCTGGAGCACCAGGTGAACCCTCTTGCTGAATGGGTATCATGCGCAGGGCATAGCCTACATTTAGTTGAGACCGCAGCGGCCGAATCCAGCACTGATGGGGTTAGGTTTTTCGCCATCGTTCAGCGACTTTACACATTCTTGACAGCCTCGCCACAGAGGTGGTCGGAACTATTAGAGAACCTACCGAAACAGTCTCCAGTGGTAAAGAGCCTATCTGAAACACGATGGTCTGCTCGAGCAGATGCCGCGAAGGCGCTGGCATCAAACTACAAAGTACTACAAAACTCTGTTGACGCGATAGCTAGAAATTCTACCCAACCTCCACTTGTCGTGTTCGAACCAATGTCTTTGGTGAGCAAGCTCTCTGAATACCGTCCTGATGTGAATTGTGTGGAACAACATCCTGGACCGAGTTAACAAAGCATTGGAAGCTACAGGAATTGAGATCGGTTCAGTGGTTATGCATTACCGTGTCTTGCTGGAACACATCCATTCTTTGTGTGACTCAGAAAGGTTCGATCGATTCGAGAATGAAGCAAAGTCAGTTGCACAAGGACTTGATTAGGACGATGAAAACAAGCGAGCAAAGAAGAGAAAGTTGTTCCAACGAAACACCAGAAGAGGTAAAAGTGAGCGACTGTCGAGAGAACTTCCGAGTGAACACCTACCTAGTCATCATTGACAGATTACTCTCCGAAATCAAGAAACAGAAGGCCGCCTACACGAATGTCTATGAACGTTTCGGGGAGATTCGATCTCTCGCCGACAGCGATATCCCCTCGAAGTGCAAAGAGCTCACTCGGTATTACGATACTGATATTAAGCCTGATTTTGAGAAGGAATTCCGTCTCTTCACAAAATATGGAGACTTCGAGACAGGTGCCGAGATGATAACCTTTCTTCATGAAAATAAGCTGATTACCAGTTTCCCTAACTTTCACATTGCGCTACGGATATATCTGTAAATTTTCGGCTCAAGCTGCGAAGGCGAGCGATCTTTCTTTGTACTGAAACATCAAAGACTACCAGCGTTCCACGATGGGTCAATCGTGCTTGTCGGCACTGTCACTTTTAGCCATAGAGTCGGAAATGATGCGTTCACTCTTGGTTGATGACATTATTAGCTCGTTTGCCATCAAGGAAATACGCAAGGTAAAACTGTAGACTACGCATCGCTAAGCCTTAGGTGTGAGATGGTGTTGTCGACTTCAACAATCGCTACCAGCCTACCGTACACCATAATATCTGCGATCGGTAATTTGCAATTATTGACTTTTAAAAGAACTGTTCGTGTATTATCTTTATTGATGATATAAATAATGAAATGCTAACTTGAAAATCTTGTCGTGGGTTTACTTGGGGCCCACGAAAGTGCCGGATGCCTAGGGCCCACGAATGTCTTAATCCGCCACTGGCTCTACCGCTAAGCCACGATAGTTCACACGAAACGTTGCACTGAATTCATTGTGTTCTGCAGACCGTCTCGTGGCATTGTCGTTTTAACTATCGATTTATTTTTTTAGCACATTTATGGTATTTTTTTCCATTCACTGTACTCTGAGTAATATATTATATTATATTATATTATATTATATTATATTATATTATGCTTTTTGCGGCATTACTTCGCTGCACATCCGACAACGGCAACGCTATTTTCAGTGGTAACCAGAGTATCTCGTTCGCGCAGGACTCGAAAGTTCGCGCAGGACTCGACGGTTCGCGCAGAGTATCTCGTTCGCGCAGGACTCGACGGTTCGCGCAGGACTCGACGGTTCGCGCAGGACTCGACGGTTCGCGCAGGACTCGACGGTTCGCGCAGGACTCGACGGTTCGCGCAGGTCTCGACGGTTCGCGCAGGACTCGACGGTTCGCGCAGGACTCGACGGTTCGCGCAGGACTCGACGGTTCGCGCAGGTCTCGACGGTTCGCGCAGGACTCGACGGTTCTCGCAGACAGAACTCGACGGTTCGCGCAGGACTCGACGGTTCGCGCAGGTCTCAACGGTTCGCGCAGGACTCGACGGTTCGCGCAGGACTCGACGGTTCGCGCAGGACTCGACGGTTCGCGCAGGTCTCGACGGTTCGCGCAGGACTCGACGGTTCTCGCAGACAGAACTCGACGGTTCGCGCAGGACTCGACGGTTCGCGCAGGACTCGACGGTTCGCGCAGGACTCGACGGTTCGCGCAGGACTCGACGGTTCGCGCAGGACTCGACGGTTCGCGCAGGACTCGACGGTTCGCGCAGGTCTCTACGGTTCGCGCAGGACTCGACGGTTCGCGCAGGACTCGACGGTTCGCGCAGGACTCGACGGTTCGCGCAGGTCTCGACGGTTCGCGCAGGACTCGACGGTTCTCGCAGACAGAACTCGACGGTTCGCGCAGGACTCGACGGTTCGCGCAGGACTCGACGGTTCGCGCAGGACTCGACGGTTCGCGCAGGACTCGACGGTTCGCGCAGGACTCGACGGTTCGCGCAGGACTCGACGGTTCGCGCAGGACTCGACGGTTCTCGCAGACAGAACTCGACGGTTCGCGCAGGACTCGACGGTTCGCGCAGGACTCGACAGTTCGCGCAGGACTCGACGGTTCTCGCAGACAGAACTCGACGGTTCGCGCAGGACTCGACCCTTTTGGCCGCTACGGCGCCTCATAGGTTTGCGCAGGTCTCGACGGTTCGCGCAGGACTCGACGGTTCTCGCAGACAGAACTCGACGGTTCGCGCAGGACTCGACGGTTCGCGCAGGACTCGACAGTTCGCGCAGGACTCGACAGTTCGCGCAGGACTCGACGGTTCTCGCAGACAGAACTCGACGGTTCGCGCAGGACTCGACCCTTTTGGCCGCTACGGCGCCTCATAAGCGATTGATGTCGGCGACAGCGCAAGACAAACAACACATTGATATTCATTCATTGACATTGTTCGCCTAATGTTTCTTGAGAATTGTCAAAGCAATTCTAAGTTGGTTTAAGGTGGCCCATTTGGCATTTTCCCCTGGCGGCAAAAAATCGGGGCCACAACCGACCGCGTTATATCCGAATCCGTGTAATAACGGGGCGCGTTATAACGAGGCGCGACTGTATCATCGTGAACAGTATATGTATTTTGTCGATTAGCCATATTCACCAAGAAAGTACTTATACCCCCACAGGACAAAAGAAGATTGATCAAATAATCTGCCAAATGTGTAAATGCTACCCATTTGGACATGTTAAGGCAAGGCTCTACCCTTCTAACGACAGGTCTCAATAAACACTTCATAACTTGCTCAATGATCAATGGATTTTGATAAAATTTTCAGCAAGGCTACTATATAGACTTGTCAATATAGGATTCTTTTCATTTTTGTCCCACTCATTTGCATATGCCTCATTTGCATATTGAAACACGGAAATATGGATACTGAAATACACATATACAAATGACACATTGTAGTCAAAAGTAACAGTCACATATCAAGGATATTTTGCATTCATGCAAACAATAATGTAATTAAAAGAATGAACCAAAATGGTAAAGTTGTTGCCATTTTTTACGATAATATAATAAAAAGAGGTTGGCATTGATGCAAAAGGTATATTGGCAAGCGTCCCGTTCATCACAAAATTTTTATTTTTCAACATAATTGCATTATTTTGCCTCATCCAAGGCATCACAGCACCAGCAACATTTCCTCCAAATTTCATACAGATAACTTGAATATTTGCCTAGATATCATGCCAAACATAACGGAAAAATGTCGAAAAATCAAAGTCGAGAAAAAACACTATAAAGTTTAAGAATGCAGTATTAACATGAATATTGATGAAATGCAGTACTACTAGTGTCACGTAAATGAACAGCTACATACAAAACGGAATCACTGTAGTGGTGTTTACTTGCAGTCCTAGTGCATTTACAAGGCGCGCTATGATTGGCTGAGACAGACTCCTGCCCATACAGTGCTGTATACAAACAACCAATGAAATAGCTTGTTATATTGCATTTGGCATGTTATGATGTCATTGACAGGCGTATACAACCGAGCAAGTTGGTACAATAAGTTTTGATCTACGATAAGTAGAACTGAAGTTATGAACCAAACAAGTTTCATGCATAATTAATTAGGTGACAAATGGAAACAAAAGGACATACAACAGTTAGAAAACAGTTGAAATGGCACATTATTAGTTGTATTTTCCAAAACATTATATGGTATACTGAAAGTAGATAAGCAATAGGTGCTATTTTTGTGGAAAACACAAAATTGGAAGAAAAAAAAATTAAGGGGTTGAGCCTTGCCTTAAGACAGACGACAGATATGCATAAATGCCAATATTTGGCTACTTTATCACCAATATTTCTTCAACCAGACCTAAATTGATGTGCAAACAATACTCCTGCACAAACAATAATATATTATAATCTTAGCGAAACTCATGAACAAATAATATGGTACGAATATAACAATAATTATTATTTGTTCAAATGCATTGAACAATATTTGGGCAGTATATGATTTGATAAATATTACAAATAATGCCAGTGTTAGGGGTCACTCTGTAGCAAGACTCATTGAAGCATGTTACTTACCCATACATCCACCCCAGGGAGAATAAAGACAGTTGTCCTAGGAGTGTTTGTTATGATGTTTTTTAAACATTCATTTCTACAAAATCAGAAGTTGTCTAATTAATAGGGCATTTCTAAATTGACACAAGACAATTTAAATATATGCATCAAAGTATAAACTTGGTGAGACTATAACTTGCTTAAGCAAGTTTAACATTGATCTCATAATGTATGCATATATATACATATTATATATATATATATATATATATATATATATATATATATATATTAAAAAATTGTGTTCTTTCTTGACATTGTCACCAATGGAAGTTCACTAAAGCGCCCTGGTTGTTTAGTACTCTTCAATGTCACATATATTATAGAAACATGTTATATAAATATGCTTTCACGTTGATATGTACAGTTACATTGTTCTCTTTTACTTCATCGGTAGTAGAAGTATTTAAATAGAGTATTTGTAGGCCTCTATTTTGTTTATTAATACATACAATCTAGTATTACTTGTTACATAGAATCATTTGTTCAATGATTGACCACATATCAGCACACTGATATAATAGAATATATGTTGCTTTTCATGTATTAAGCTATATAATATGGTGTACAATGCTAAACATTGATGCAGCTGTGGTGCTATGATCAGCTGCAATGGCTATCATAGTCTACTTAATTGGAAATTTTGTAATCTCATTCTACTGTGTCTACATTCTAATACTAACCATGTTTCGTTTGCAAACGTACCTTCTGGAATTAGCATCCTGTTCTTTTGGGTACAAAACACATTTGCCACAATCCACGTTAACTTTGACATCGATTTCAAGGTAAACCTTCGGTTCAGCAGACGTGGTAATCCTTCGGTCAATGCGAATAGTGGGCTGACTTGGTAAATACGAGCTACAAGGAAATTACAGAAATAATGTCATAAATTATATACATGTGAAACAAGAGTCACCAAGATAATTAATTGGAGGTTTCATGCGTAACTTACGTCATTAGCAATATAGCTTAAATATATGATATTCACTATAACACTTATCCATCTTTTATTTCTACACTATCCGACAGGGTTATGAAATATATATATATATATATATATATATATATATATACAATATATACAGTATATACAGTATATATATATATATATATATATATATATATATATATACACAATATATACAGTACATATATATATATATATATGTATATATATATATATATATATATATATATATATATATATATATATATATATATATATATATATATATATATATATATATATATATATATATATATATATATATATATATATATATATATATACATACATATATATACATACATATATATATATATACATATATATATATATACATACATATATATACATATATATACACACATATATATATATATATATATATATACATATATATATATATATATATATATATATATATATATATATATATATATATACTACTCCATTTTAATAAAAGTCGAATGAAGATCTTACCTGTCCTGAAATATATATGTTTCTTCTACACTTTGTACCACATGTGGTCTTACTATCGTCCTACCATGTGTATTGTCTGCTGATTCAGAAGTGTGTACACTGCTATGCATTCTCCTGTCTAATATCGGTAGCATCTCTGGGCTGAGATTAGTGACAAAAGATGATTTATATTCGTCACTATTCAGTGAGGACTGCCTCAAAGGTGGTACATTTCGGTCACTGAGAGATTGCCTCTTTTCTCCTTGATGCTGAGCGGATTGTTCAGTAATGCTCTCCGCTGGTGAAGATTCTCCTGCCCAGCCAGTGTCAACTGATTTTGATCGAAAATGCATATTGATCGACCGGGTTCCCTCATCATGTGGTGTTGTATGGATAATCTGCCGATTCAGTTTCTTTGCAATGTTGTTGCGGAAATCTCTGAAAAGTGCCATTTCTAGTGTCGTCAATCGGCTCTCCTCGACAACAATAGTCGCATTTGGTGCCCCAATCAATTTCATATCTGCCACTTTCCTTGACTGCTTATTCATAGCGTCCACAATCTCTCGTGTGTTCAAACCGACAATACCTTGCTTGACCTTCATACATGCGTCATAGAAACTAGGTTTTGACAGTTGAGACTTGACGATATTACACTCTGCCTCGTGTAATATTGTATCACTTGTCTGATCGTCATTCTCTTCGGGCATAAATGATGTCAGTGTGCTTCCGAGTGCACTCACTTGCTGACCGATGTTTGTGTCAAGGTGGATATTGAGCCCCTGCATTTGCCAGTTGATGTTCAGCACCCATACGATGTTCTCGCCCGTTGACATACCCACTGTGCGTGAGCATATCTCGTAAGTGCCATTGGGCACAACCATTGCATTCATTACTGTCGTATCATCTATATTAGGCCTCCAGTCATCCTGTGACACTTGGAAATCATCGGCAAATCGCATGCACAACCCTGGCAGCAAAGAATACGCTTTGAAACTCAATGCAACAACAACACTCTAGCTGGCAGTAAAGCAGCCTATACTGGTTGGTCAAGTACACATAATTTAAAGATTAAGCTTTTGATGATGTATTAACCTCCTGTTAATTAAGAGGGGCGCAGTAGATATGCGGTTAGAGCGCGGGACTGTCAATGGACAGGACCGGGGTTCGAGTCCACCATGCTGTTGTTTCGAAGCTTAGACAACTTGGTTCATCCTATTTTGCCAGTATCTTTCGGAAATATACACTAAAAGCCATTGGTTCTAGCTCCTACATGGTGCTTAAGCTAGGGGAAGTAAAGGAGTAAATGTGCAACTTGTTTTGGACTGTATCTCTCAGCAAAATAAGTCATGGCAGAAACGTGGACGCGGATCAGTCCACTTTGCGTGAAGACACTAAGTTGTACTAATACTTAATCTACTGGTAATAAGACAAGGAATGGCTTTTCGTGATATTTGCTTTTACACATACGTAGGTAATGGTGCACCTATATTACATATTTGCTATCCGGAATGGACATTGTCACTGAGAGGCCACAAGAACAATATGGCAGTGGCAACTGTCAATACTGGTACATTGAAATTCTGGCATTAGACGTAAATGGAATCTCTGTCTACAAATCATCAGACTATTTTTCCTTTGACCACCCGCCAACCTCGGCCGGAAATCAACTACGGGTGATCATCAAATATTTCAACAGCCACAGTGCACAGTGAGATAAAAGACAACGAACACTGACGGTGAACTGGTAGAGGATTGGGCATTGGCATACTGCCTCAGGCTGATTCGCGACCCCAAATTTTCCAGCGATTTCAACAGTGGTCGATGGTGTAGATGTTACAACATAGATATCGTCTTTATTATCAGGTACATTGCAGGATGCTGCAGCACGATGTTATTGATCCAGATCCACACTCCCAAGACCGACCCAATGGTTAACGAATGAACGCAACTGCCTCCCCACAAACCATACCATTTCATAGTCGGCAGACTCTGAGTGAATCGACATGCATAACACACAGTAACAAGAAGGTTTGGGTTAAGATACGAAAAGTCTGCAACGATCCATGGACAGCAAAGAAGCATTGCAACACAGCAAACCATGTTGCTCACTAACTACTGCTAAAGTGACGCATGTCAAACAAACAAGTCAAAGTATCAATGCATTGAACAACGTCAATGCAGCAGCCTTAGTTGACATCCCAACATAACTATTCAAACAGTTTGCAAAATCCCCAAGCTCTGGCTTCAAGCGATTGATCTTCAACCGACTCGTCCAACACGTTGATAAAAAAATCATCCCAGAAAAGGAAAATCTTGCATAGGCCAGGTGGTCAACTTGATAGAACATATTAATGATGGATTTGAAAAAAGGACTAATTCCCGGAGCTGTCTTCGTTGATCTATCGCCAGCATACCTTTAACCGCAGACGCCTCCTGGCCAAAGTGCTAGGAATTATCGGTGACTCACATTTTATCTACCTAGCAATATGCTAGAAAAAATCAAAAAAACAAAAAACAAAGAGCAGATAGCTTAGACAAAGAAACGGATTAAGTCGGCCCATGGAAGTGCACTGGCGCCAATGTTGTTCAACATATACACAAATGACCAACCTATCCATCTTAAAACTCACAGCTTTATTTATGCCAACGACTTGTATTTAACATCGAGGGGGGAATGTTCACAATATTAAAACGACACTCCCACGAGCGCTGGAAACCATGGTAACATACTACAAAGTGAATTAACTACGCGCAAACCCACCCAAGACCTAGGTGTGTCCCTTCCATCTGAGGAAAAGAGATGCTAAGCGCGAACTAAATGTTACTTGGAATGGCGCCAGACTAGCCAACACAGGAACACCAGTGTATCTAGGGGTCAACCTTGACATTCTTGGTGTCAACCTTGAACGAACACTCTCACACAAAACTCACACTTGTTACACCAATCAGAAGGTTAATGCACGGAACAACACAAACTTGCAAACTCAAAATGGGGAAGTTGAACACCGACTCTAAGATCCAGCGGTCTTGCTCTATGCTATTGCAATGCCGAATACACACGTGATGTAAGGACAAAATCAACACACGCACACGAGCTGAACTCTACCCTACATGATTGCTGCCGCATCAAAACGGGCTGCCTGAATCCTACAAAAATAGACAGCTTATACCTGATGGCTGGCATAGCTCCCCCGAACATCTGGCAGATTGTTGCTAGCCACACAGAAAGACCAAGACAAATGGCAGACACAAAACACCAATTACACAACCACGTGCCTGCTATGAGCTGACTGAAGTCGCGGAAAAGCTTCATGAACACCACGAAACTGCCGAACTCATCGCCAAGCAACATCAGGGTGGAAATGTGGAAAATACGACTGCAAGAAACATCAGCAGTTGTCAAAGTTGGATTTCTACCAGGTGATTCTCACCAGAAATGTTTGACCAACTGTGGCTCTTCTACCGATCACTCAACTGCCTGCGCACTGGAGTCAGCTGAACAAAGACAACCACGGCTGTGGATAAGACCATACAATGTCCCACCTCCGCTGCTGCCGACTTTTGGATTGTCCGTGCACACTGGAAGATCTGGCCCTCGTCACGGACAGGGCAAAGGCATCCACCCGAAAATGGCAACACTTCGTGTGAAGGACACGATAAGAAGAAGCTTCAGTTAGCATAATATAAAATGCGTGCATTTCCCCTTCCACTTCGTAAATGCATTAGATATTACTGCAAATAATTTTTAATGTTCCTTTATCTTTGGATCTATCAATTATGAATTACAAAATGGTTTATAATGACTATATACTGATATACTATACACTTGGATAGGAGAAAGTCATCCACAAAAAAGTTCTTCAATAACTATATACTGCCGTAATAATTACTGCACTGGACAGTAGACACTGGGCATGATTGTTCTAGCAGCCAACAAGTGGTTTAATTCATTCATGTTTTTTTAGATTTAACAAGGTTGCCATCCAAGACAAAGGCCCAAATGGCAAATGCCATTGGCTTATTAAGAAGCCAACATTTTTCATCTATGTGTAACCCGCCGTATTAAGATATGTGTCAACCTTGTTTTTAAAAATGTTCACGCTGCTAGCAGTTCCACAATCTGTAGACAATTTGTTACAGTAATTTATTTTCCACTGTGAGAACGAGTATTTCATGATATCAAATCTACACTGATCCTCTACTAATGTTATCTCATGTCATCTAGTTCTACTAACTTTCGTGAGTGAGAAAAAATATATATATATCAATATTTTCAGACCCATTCAATATCTTAAAAACTTCAATTTTATATCCTCTTAACCTCCTTGTCTCTAGGTTTGTTAAACACATTCTTTTAAACGTTCTTCATAATTAAGGTCTTCCAGTTCTGGAAACATGTTAGTTGCTCTCCTCTGTATTCGTTTAAGCGTATCTATATCCCTGCGATATGGTCGCCAAGCTTATATACAGTATTCTAAATGAGGCCTAACTATTGCTTTATACAGATGTATAATTAGCCTTTTTCCTTGTATGTTATATTTCTCTTAATCAAACCAAGAATTTGATTACCCTTTGAAACTGCAATACCACATTGCTCTGAAACATTCATATCAGCACATGTTGTTACTGCTAAGCCATTTTCTTTTACGGTAGTACCTAGAACAGTATCTCCCATTTTATATATATATATATATATATATATATATATATATATATATATATATATATATATATAAAATAATAATAATAATAAAGGTCCTAATATTGATTGTTTTGGTACCCCACTCAAAACTGATTTCTAGTTTGAAACCTCCCCATCTACTACAACACGCTGTCTTCTGTCACTCAGCCATTTTTTCTATCCAGTCGATTATGCCATCCTCGATTTCATGGGCTTTTAATTTAAGCAATAATCTTTGATGTGACACTTTGTCAAAGCTTTCAGAAAATCTAAGTAGATAATACTTACTGGTGATCTCTTGTCTATCCACTTAGTGATTTCTTCCCCAAAATATAACACGTTTGTTAAGCATAACCTCGCTTTTAGGAATCCATGTTGAGATGGATTTAATAATTTTTACTTTCTAATTTTACCTCGATGTCAAAATGTATTTGATCATGATCACTTTTATCAAATGGTTCGCGTATTTTGGCATTGTATACTAATTCATTTTGTGAAGACAAAACTATATCTAATACATTATGTCCCTGGTTGGTTGCTCCTCACCCCCTATACTTTCTAGCGATTCCCATTGTATGTGTCCATGACTAAAATCTCCCATTATGATACATTCCCCTTTACTCACATCCTTTATAGCATTTTGTATTTTTGTGTTATCCTCTTCTTTTATGTTTGGACTTCGGTAAGCTAATGCAATAGTTAATCTTGAATTTCCCGTAAATATATTGCACCAAGTAGCTTCATCTCAATCGGCTTCCCTTTCTAATTTTATTTTGGAAGCCTAAATAGGTTCTGTAATATATAAAATAATTCCCCCTCCCCTTCTTCCTATTCGATCTCTCCTAAACACTACGTATCCTGTTAGTCCTAATTCAGTATCAACTATGTCTTCGTTGGGCGATGATTCAGTTATGCCAGTTATGTGAGGGTTAATATCTTCTGTCACAATGTTTAATTCGTTTTTCTTATTTACTATGGTCCTTGCATTTAAACACACGCATTTATGACCAGCTACAGAAATTGTGTTACTCGTTTGTTTGCACTAGTGGCCTCTTGTCCTGTTTGACGCAATTTTAAGTAATACATATACATATGAACATATCAGGCCTCTCAACAAAAATCCCCACAAATCCTCCTTTCTCTGTTTCTCTTCCCATGTTGATTAGTATTATCTTTAAATCTGCATAAGCCATTGTGACAGGTTGATTTGCGACTAAACAGTGAATTGGGAAGAGCTACTGCGCTACTGCATGGGAGAAGAAATAACGTCACTGACCTACAAATTGGCCTTTGCTGACGATGGTCCCAGAAGAGCAGACCGAAATCTCTGTACTCTCTAGTGTCATAACCGCCACAGCTGTTGGATCATTTCTAGATATTGGCAGACCCTACAATGGTAACAGCAGTGCTGCATACCATATACATATCCCACACGACACATCACACAGGCCACATGCCACTCTGTTACCGTCCATATCATGCCAGCCTTGCAACGATATACCTGTTACATTCACACTCTACACACAAGCTATGTACATATGATACACAACAAACAAGCCACAAACATCTGCCACCAGACTTGGGGTCAATTACAGTGTAATTCCGGAATTAGAATTGTTGTTTTGTTTTTAAAAGTTAAAAGTAATTGGTGAAAGTGTAATTGGCATTTTGGATAACTTTTAAAAAATAACATCATATAACTTTAAACTAAACATGTTATGCTACAAATAATCATTACGATATAGTATGTTGCGTATATCATATTTGTTTGTCATTGTGTACCACAATTTGCAGAAAGTAAATAAAGCTGCTATAAAATATATAGTATTTTTAGCATTGAGTATGTCTGGTTGCTCTGTTCACATACCTTTAATACGATATGGAATTGATAATTGGAATTGGTATTTTTTTTAGCTGGAATTGGAAATGGTATTTGTAATTGGTGTGGAATTGGAAATTATATACTGTAATTGACCCCAACTCTGCCACACATGTGTATACCTACAGAAGAGGATTTGAGTGGTAGACAGATGCCCATGTCAATGGCCTTTACTTCCAGAAACAGTTTGTTAGTTACAGGTGTGGCGGTCAGTGCACGACTGCCAAGAGGCAAAGCATCTTGCATCTGTTCGTTCCAGTACTCGTAAGTAGTTTTGTAGTTGAACCACACCAGGATGGCTACAATTGGTACAGGGCAAAACCTTAGCACGATGGGCTTATTCTTCGGCAACTTTTATCAATGTTAATATACTATAGAGATACACAGATTCAGACATGCACAGCTTCCACATTATGCATCATAATGCTACATTTTAACATCATATTATACAATGGGTCAAATCATCCTGCATTTTTGGCTAAGAGACTTATGCAAATTCCTGCAGGGAAGCAATATATAGCATAAGTACCACATCTTTAAAGTTTGACATGAAAGAGCATTACCGGACGCTTTGTGTAATACCAATTAAAGTATATATGCAGTCAAACTGGTTTCAAATTATATTTCAAGCATTTTTTTTATTTGGTACACTACTGTGAGGTCTCCTGACTTTAGCAGCATTAATATGTAAACAACAGAACTGATATATTACAAATTGTGGGCTCTTGCAAATGTGTCCTTGTCCACATGCTATCTGGAGCGGGTAGCTTAGATGGGAGCCTTGATAAATACTGGTAAATTGAAAATATAGTAATTCCTATTTTGGCGGTTAATTTCTACATAATCTGATAATATTTGTTTGTTTATTGTAGGGTATATAAAAGTAATGACACTTTTTACCAGAATTTAGCTGATTACAGCTGAATATTTCTGCTGGACTGCTATAGATCAGTTGTTGAAAATGTTTTACAGACTTACTCTCCAGCAATGCCTATGCGAAAACAAGTAATGACACCTGGTAAATCTGGATATGTTTGGGACACTTCTCCAGCTCGAAACCTATTTTTGTTTCTCTCAATACCTTCTCTTTAGGCCTGGTTGTATCTCTCAGGAAAACCCACCTTTGTCCACGGCACCTGGTTGCACATAGATGATGGGATGATGAAGAGTAACCATTAACGTTTTCTCACCAGTGTTCTTCGCAGCATTGAACACATCCTGCAGTCAAGCAACAGTGTTGTAGCGGTTTGTTGTATATATTCTCATTATACAAACGCGTTGACTTAAAACAAATCGACTTTATTAGGAGCACATTTTACTACACACCAAGCATTCTCATTGGTCAAGCCGTGCCGGCATGCATATCATTAATGTGGCGACTTCAATGGTAAATGATAAGATAGTGTCGCCATCTAGCGATTAACTGTTAAGTATAAGCGTTCCGTCACATCTCCTTCAACAAAAGTACGTCTGTACTTGCTAAATTAAAGAGTCACTACTGCTGTAGTCTAAACAAATCAATAAACACGAGTGACAATCTATACTACAGTTCGTAATCATTTTGCCATTTCGGCGGCTGTCTATTCCTGATAGACCGTCGTGGTACGGGCGGAGTCGGTGTCTCGGTGTGATCCGTTCGCTGCGGTACTTGATCGGGCACGTTGATCTCGCAATGAGGTTCATCGATGTCATAAGTGTTCGTTGGTACGTTCAACAGTTCTGCCGTCGAGCGCAGCTGACGACGGTTTCGACGATACCGTGACCCGTTCACTTCTACTTCGTAGGACCGGTTGCTCAGAATGCGTAGGCATCGCCCCATCGACCAGTTTCTTTCGCCTGGCAGTCGCATTCGGATAGTCTCTCCGATGCGTAGAGGCGCTAGCGATTTCGTACCTTTGTTGTAATGAATCGCTTGCGACTTCTTCAGTGCAGTCAACTTCTGCGCTGTTTGTTTGTCTATCTTCGGCTCGAGTAGCGAATGTGTTGTCGGCAGCAAAGTCCGTGTACGGCGACCCATCAACCTCTGTACTGGCGATGTGTTGAAGCCTTCGCTCGGAGTGTTGCGCCACGCCAACAGCGCAAGTAGTGGATCCTGTCGATCCTTACGTGCTTTCATCAGCAGAGCCTTGCATGTCTTCACTGCATTTTCTGCCTTTCCGGTAGACTGGGGGAATCGCGGGCTCGATGTGATATGTTCGAATTTCCATGTTTTCGCAAACTCTTCGAACTCACGGCTTGCAAATTCGGGCCCATTATCCGTCATGAGTACGGATGGGATTCCATGGCGAGCAAACTGTACTTTGAATTGGGCTATTACTGACAATGACGTCTTCTTGTGCAGTTCAGCAATCTCAAAGTAATTGGACCAGTAGTCGACCATGATTAGGAAAGTCTGCCCAGCAAGCTCAAACAAGTCTCCTCCAACCTTCTCCCACGGACGAGATGGAAGTTCATGGGGTTGTAGAGGTTCACGACATTGCGATGGCATGAACGTTTGACATGTGCTACATCTTGATACGTAGTCTCTGACCTCTGCGCTCATACCTGGCCAGTATAGCACTTCACGAGCTCGTCGCACGCAACCTCCGATTCCAATGTGGCTGCTGTGTATTTGCATTAGCATGTCTTTACGCAATGATCGTGGTACTACTAGCTGCTCACCTCGGTACACAAGTCCATCTGCTTCTATCAGACTACTACGTTCGTCGTAGTATGGCAAGGCTGCTGGCGGACAACGTGCTCTCGCTGGCCAGCCTTGTCGTATGATCTTGATTAGCACTTGTGTTTCGTCGTCTATGGCAACTTTGTCTCTGAACTCGTCTCGTTTCTTCTTAGTCACTGAGATGTGCTCGTGACTGATCGATTCTAGCGCACGAATCTCACAGTGTTCATGCTGCACGCCTTCTGTCGTATCTCGGTAAGCCCGGCTGAGTGTATCTGATATGTACATCAGCGACCACACGATCGCTAAGAGTTCCTTCTCGATCTGTGCGTATCGTGTCTCTGTGTCGGATAGAGCCCTTGAGGCGTAGCAGATCGGCTGGCCCTCCTGAAGTAACACTGCACCCAGACCAGTTTCACTTGCGTCGCATTGGATAGTGACTGGCTTTCTCACATCAAAGAAGCGAAGCACTGGCGCTGCAGTGACTGCCTTCTTTATCGCCTCCATTGCTGTTGTGTGTGAATTCGTCCACCGGAACTCTACTTCTTTGTCGTCTAGTCTCCGTAACGGCTCCGTCATGTCTGAGAGTCGTGGCATGTACTTCGACAGGTAGTTAACCATGCCCAGGAATCGCTTGAGAGCTGTGATGTCACCTGGCTCGGACATCTCGATTATCGCCTGGATCTTCTCGGGGTCGGCTTTCAGTCCCTCTGATGTGAGAAGATGGCCCATGAAACGCACACTCGATTGACATCGCTTCAATTTTCTGCGATTCAACTTTAGGTTCCACCTCCGACACTTCTCGAAGAACGCTCTCTCGTTCGCATCGAGACTGTGGAGTACTTCATCTTCTGTCTTCCCGAATCCAGCAATAAGGAAGTCGTCGGCGATGACTTCGACGCCATCCAGATCCTCGACGAATTCGTGCATGGTACGTTGCCAGACTTCTGGGGATGAACTAATCCCAAACGGCATTCGATTCCATCGAAAGCGTCCAAATGGTGTGTTGAATGTAGCTTGATTCCGTGTCAAGTCTTTTCTGCCAGAAACCATCTTTTGCGTCCAACACGGTGAACTTCTTAGCGTTTGTGAGCCGTGTTGCGACCTCTTCAATCGTAGGCATTTGATAATGCTCGCGACAGATGGCCCGATTCAAATCTCTGGGATCGATACATATCCGCAATTTGTCAGGCTTCACGACAACCAACATGCTAGACACCCATGGGGTTGGTTCTGTGACTGGAGTGATAATGTCTCGCTGCACCATTTCATCCAGTTTCGCTTTGATTTGTTCTCTCAACGACACTGGAACTCGTCGAGGTGGGTGTATCATTGGCTTCACTGCTTCATCAGTCACTGTGTGATACTCGCCCGGAAGGTCACCTAGGCCTTCAAATACGTCCTTGTATTCCGTGAGGAGATCCGACTGTGCCTTCACAGCCGCACGAACAGCTTTACGTAGCGACGAGCGAGGAGCCGGACGTGGCCTTTCGCTATAATCAGACTCGGCTGGAGTCGGTGTTAGCACTAGTGTTTTGCTCACATCGTTCACACTGCTGTCACTGTCGTTTATTGTCACAAACCCTAACGCAGTGCACGTCTTCAAAGACAGTAGCGGAGTGAAGTCATCTTCAGTAATGTTGAATGCCAAATTACTCTGCTTGCCGTGTCGTCATACCGGAAGTGTGACAGAGCCTAATATTTGATAGCGCTCACCTGTGTAGGTCTTTATGAACTTGTGGGAACAGCACTGCACACGCTTCATCTGGCTGTCTCCCGTTACTCTACAATATGTCTTCTTTGATAGCACATTGCACTCGGCGCCAGTGTCCATTTGAAACTGTACTCGGCTCTGTGTTCTTGGACGGCCAACGTCCACAGTAATCACTGCCTTCGATGATCTGTCTCCGATGAGACCGACGAAGAACACTTCTTCGTTCATGTGCACATTCGACAACTGCACCGCTCTACATTTCGCCTGAAAGTGGTTCTTCTTTCCACACTTTCTACAGGTTTGCCCATAGGCAGGGCATTCGCGTTGCCCGTGCTGACGCCCACAGTTCTTGCAGTGTTGTTCTACTGTTGTAGCTCTCTTCGGCGTACTCGTCTTTTTGTATGTGCGATTAGCGGGTGTACTGGCTGCATGACGCGTCTGACGTTTTCTCACAAAACTCACGACGTCATGAGTGCCACTTTGCATAGCTTGTAATTGTGCACTTGTCTGCTCTGACGCTTTACATATGTCTATGGCTTTCTCGAGGGTTAGGTCATTTATACGTAACAGGCGTTCACGCATCTTGTCGTCACGCAAGCCTAACACAAGCCTATCGCGGAGAATTTCGTCAGGGGTTATCCCATCGTGCGCGCAGTTCTTGGCGATCGTACGAAGCTCGGTGAGATACGCAGAAATGCTTTCGCCCGCTTCCTGTACGCGATTATTGAAACGAAAACGCTCGTATATGATCTGTGTACGAGGTTCACAGTAGCTGTCAAATTTTGACAACACCTGATCAATGCATTGTTCGTTTTCACCAGCTAGCCAAGTAAAAGTGTCATATACTTTGGCTGCATCTTCGCCTATGACTGACAAAAGTGTTGCAACTCTCACTAAGCCATCCTGCTTATTAATGCCTGTTGCAATTTCATAGCGTAGCCATATCTTTCGCCATTGCTTCCAGCTAGTAGCTAAATTATCGCCCATTGTCAACGGTTTCGGTGGGGGCAAATTTGCTGGTGGTGGAGGTACCGCCACCCTTTCCCCGGATGTACTGTCACTGTCGGGCCTGTCTACCTCCGACATGACTGCTGATTTAGCTTCTTGCTTGCCTCTTAGTGTTATGAAAGTTCACAGTACCTGGCTTGAATCGCCGCTAGCACAATGTACAACACGTTACCGCCCGGAGCTGTCAGATGACGTCAGCGCGTCCACTTCTTCCCGCTCGAACAGTCCAAGTTGTTTCACAAGCTCGATGTAGTCGGCTCAAAAGTCTCATTTTTTCAGCCTATGTACTCCGTTGCGATTATCCTCGTTGCGCTCAGTCGATGCTATAGTTGTTTACAGACACCATTTCGTACCAGCTTTTGACACCATGTCGCGGTTTGTTGTATATATTCTCATTATACAAACGCGTTAACTTAAAACAAATCGACTTTATTAGGAGCACATTTTACTACACACCAAGCATTCTCATTGGTCAAGCCGTGCCGGCATGCATATCATTAATGTGGCGACTTCAATGGTAAATGATAAGATAGTGTCGCCATCTAGCGATTAACTGTTAAGTATAAGCGTTCCGTCACAAGTGTCACCACCAATTGTCTGTTGTTACCACAGTTTTATTCCTAATTGCATTTCTGCCATACATCTTCGGTGGTCCGTTGTTCTGATAATGACTTTTGCGCGTCCCTATTCGTGATTACGATTAATGATTCTGGTTACACACACACGCACACGCAAACGCACGCACGCACGCACACACGCACACACACACTGTTCGTATAGCATTACACCCAATCGTACACAATAACTACGGAGGGTCATTTGCTTGTTCGTAGAAATGGTAATAATGGGGTGAATTTCTAAAAAAAATAATAGTATAAATATTGTGGCCGTATATGAACACCTGAACGTTTGGTGCCCGAGATGCGAACTATTTACAGCACATATCAACGCACGCACGCACGCACGCACGCACGCACGCACGCACGCACGCACGCACGCACGCACGCACGCACGCACGCACACACACACACACACACACACACACACACACACATGGATAAGGACTGACCGGTTCTCCATGCCGCAAAGCAACCAGTGTGTCAAACGAGGCAAGATGCTGCAAATAACAATCCTCTTCCGTTGTTGCTTCTCTGAGTATTGTGCCAAGAACCAGACCAATATCAAGCTGTACACTGACCAGAAGACGCTGGTTGCGTTGACTATCATTTCCATCATCTTGTGATGTTGATAGTGCGGTTAGCCCACTTGTTTTACCGTTGGTCAGAGTTATGTTAATGGCACTCGTTTTTAGTCGAACTGCGATTTGTGTTGGTGTCGTTGCGGTGATCTGAATTCCCTGCATATTCATATAATATATTGCAGTCGGATTATCATTTGGATTAGTAGTAGTTGAATCAACGATTGACATGTAGCCATTATCCTGTACTTTTAACAAATACAATAGATAATATTTCCAATTATACAATTTTATAATCATGATGACAGTGGCAATGGTGGCAACTTATGATAGTTAGGTTTGTCAACGAGCTAATAACTGCATGATATTGGCTAACTAACCGTGAACTTGAATTCGACTAAGTATGACAGAGACTTAGCTACACTGTAGGCTGTCACATTCGGACTCTTTTTTGATGACCATTCACTAAACAGTGGCCTCGGCTGGTCAGTCATCTTCTGCACTACTTCATTTATCTCCTGAAATGAATTTACATATATTAAACTGTGCATTTTGTGCAACACTATCGTATCTGTGGCTGTGGGAAAAGGCTTTGAACTTTAACAGTTTGCCCTGAATTAACAATGACATTGAGTAGTTAAGCATTTTGGAATATCTTAACCATATCTGACCTTCATGAATACTTTCTGTATACTGATGAGATGATTGAGCAGGCTGGTTGTGAGCTTACGCTTGAAAATACCAATGACTGCAGTGGCATTCAAGATTTGGTTACTGTTGATGTCCTGTGGGTAGTAATATCCACTAATGTGAACTGATGGCAGATCTATGGCTGCTGCATTCTGCAGATGGTCTGGCATAGCCACCTACAGCACATATCAATATGTATATATCAATGTGTTTTTAATGATGAATAAAACACAAAATTAAAAAGTTACAATGTCGAGTTAACCAAAGACATGCTTGAAGACTGAATGTGTTATCTAAGGCTTGGGGTACATTGCTAAACATTTGTTGCGAGTCATGTCTTTGCTTGACTTATAATGGAGTCACGTGTCGTGCAATTAACAGTTGTGTAGGCAATTTGTATGAGAATATTCTACTCCTAGTTCTGGAAAACACTTTTTTACATTCCATTTATCAAATCCATAATGTTGCTATCCATGTCGAGTTAACCAAAGACATGCTTGAAGACTGAATGTGTTATCTAAGGCTTGGGGTACATTGCTAAAC